>CM041794.1:59185346-59434573 GCA_023376895.1 Aspiorhynchus laticeps | reverse complement strand
GTCATGAGTGCCTATAGACTTCTGGATAGGGGTTAGCCCTCAGAAAAAGAAAGGTGCAAAACCTACACAACAAAACACTATTATGGAAGGAGAAACAGAAGATCTACCGACACACAGACTGACTCTGATGATTAAGGTAGTCATGAATTTGACCACAACACCAGAACACGAAATACTTGCCGTGCGGTCAAAATGGAACTGGCTCGGGAATATTGTGCAGGGTTTATTCTTGAGTCAGACATGACCGTTGAAAAAGGGGATGGAGGGGGCCCCCTGGAAAACTCCCATTAATTGTTTTTGTTTTATTTTTCAGGAACTATGAAATTGGATGATGGAGATAAACGAGAAAATTGGGCAAAAAAAATTTAAGAAATGGAAAGAACCGTGCCTGCCCAAACCAGTATTACTAGTAACTTTTGTGATAAGGACCATAACATTGGCAGGGATATGGCCTTTGGTTGATTTTGCAACCAAATTAATAGTAGTGGACCAAATTTACATACAAGAAGTTGCAAATTGTACTATAGTAGAGATAAAAGTGTTAAATTGCAAAAAGTCTACTTTAGAAGAATGTAGCCAATGTACAGAAATAGTGGGAAAATACACAAAAGGAACTAATACAATGGTAAAAATGTAGATTGAGAAGGGAAATATTTAACATTACTCAAATAAGAAAACATGGATTTGGCATAGAAAAAGTGGAATAGAATGTATGTAGGACCTGGAGAAAAACATGGGTGCTATCAAACACATCAAGAGCATGTAAAAATAGATAATAGAGAATATAAAGTTGACCCCCACGAGTAAGCGTAACTGCCAGAAATACTGAAATTAAAAATAAACCCGTAACGAAACTTCAAAATTCTATGTTAGTTTTTGAAGGAGAATGTCAGAAATACATTACAAAAAACAAGTATAAAATGTATGAAACCCCTGTAAAATTGAAAGATCCTTTTCCATGGATAAATTGGCATAGTAAGACAAATAGAACAGCAAAAGTTATATTAAAACCTGGTACCTATTCTGGTCAGATGAAGACTTTATATCAAATAAGTGTGAAAATATATAAATTGTCTTATGTAGCTTGATGCTAATGTTAGCTCTAATGCAGCTGCAGAACAGGTGCAGTTATGCTTCATGATGTATGTATTAGTCATAATAATTGACGTAAGGTCACAAGAAAATGTTTTGTTGTATTTTTTTTTAGAATACTTTTGATAAAAGGCCGGTAAATGTATATTGGGATCGAAGCAATGTGGCTTGGTAAACCTTGTAATGCTAGAATAAAGGCTAATAATGGCTGAATAAAACAAAAGAATAATGATAAAGGAATAATGAGGATTATGTCTCATACCTGGCAGAGGTGTGAAAAGTTTGTCGTGTAAGAACAATAGAATCATGAATGGGGCAGTTTTCTGAGCCAAACATGAGGAGACAGCTTACAGGAGAGCGTACAGGGGCCGTAAATCAATTTTATTAGCCTTTTATTAGCCTTCTCTAAAAACACACGACATCGTCTTAGAAAATGTTTCATAAAATTCACAGTTTTAGAGATGTCCTGAAATGTAAAATGAAGCATTAGTAGACTTGTGGCTTTAGCTTCATTGTGTTTCTAAAATCATATATCCTACAGCAACATATTTTTTTATACATTTAAAAAATATGTTTTTAATATTTTTATTTTCATGTTTGAGCTTATATATCTTCATTATCATAAGAGTCTGAGTAATTCTGATTCTTGAACAGTAAACTTTGAAGTGTCAGCTTTGTGAACATATGTTGATTTATGTATCTAGTAAGAAAGACTCATGAGCAGCAACCTTTTTATTTTGGGTATGTCATTTGTATCTCCATGCTGAAAATGGGGGGTGACAGCAAAGGGGTTAAAAACGGGGTCAGGCACCTCGTCATCATTGAACCATACCAGTTTGTGTCAGCATCTGTGTGGTATAGGCGAATCTTCATTCATAATTCAATTCTTAAGGGGGGGGGGGGCATTTCTGTTTCACAGACATACGTTGAGATTTTAATCCCGTCCGAATCTACCATGTCTGTTTTTCTCACACAGCCTTTGTAATAATCTGTATACTTTTTTTCGGTAAACTCAGCGGTCCTCAGGGAAATCTAATCCCGTCCGAATGCAAATGTCTGTGATTGCTGAAAATGATTTTTCCAAAACGCTTTTTCTTGTGTGTTTTGGTCAACGTAAACTACCGTACAATCTCTTGCTAGCCCGACAGTATTCAATTTTCTGCATTCTGCGCACCAATATTGGATGTAGATGTGTTTGGTTCCCTGCGAAGAAATAAAAAAATGAAATCAACAAGAACAGCCAAATCACGTAAACTGTTACGACTGGCTGCTGTAATATCAGTTTCAGGTAAGATTACTTTCATTTCTGCACTCAATTACATAACATGTAAATTATATAAGTTTAAAACGTTGTTATTCCTGTGGGTTTATTATAAGAACCCAGTTCTATAAAATCATGTTAAATTTGTTTAGATTTTTTTTTATTACAATTTTTATAAAATGTTTACAACACACTAAATAAGTTAAGATGTTTTACTTTAGATTTCAAAGTGCTTAAATGTAAAAATACTTAATTTCAAAATACATTTGATCACATTTCATGAATTGTGTTCAATGGCAGTTTTTAAGTTATATACCTGAAATATACTTTTATATAGTTTACCAAGTGCTAAGAAGGAGCGCACCAGCACCTTCTGGGAGACAGATGTGCTGCAGAATTTTGGGGAAACTGAGTGGTACCTTAACTTCAGAATGCTAGAGGAGGCCTTCTTAAATCTCTGTGACCTTCTTCGTCCTTGCGTACCAAAGCAAACCACAACAATGAAGAGCACAGTGAGTTTGGAAAAAAAGGTTGCTCTGACACTTTACAAGTTAGCAAGTAACATTGAATTCATGTTGCAAAAAACAAGGTGTGTAAGGGTCTCTGCCAACTGAAAAGTAAGTATATTGGAATGCCAAAAAGATGTGAAGACCATAATCACAGGATTTAAAGAGAAGTCAGTGTTTCCCATGTCTGCTAGGGCCCTGGGTGGAACACACATTCCCATCCTAGTACCCTCCAGCTTTCACACTGATTACTACAACACAAAGGGTGGTACAGCATCATACTACAGGGCTTGGTTGACCACCAGGGCCCGTATTCTTAAAGATTGTAAGAATCCTCTCAGAGAGCTCCTAATTTAGCTTAAAATTTCTAGCTAGGAGTCTTAGCTTAAAAGTGAATCAGGACCAATCTGAGAGCAACTCTGAGCAAAGAAAAGACAAAAACTGTTAGCTTAGTGAGGAGGCTGGGCTGACCCCGTTGCTAGCTATGACACAGTCTTTTGAAGACTGTGATTGGTTGGTTGTCCAAGAAGGAAATAAAAGAGCGCTTTTAAGAGTAGTTTTTTTTATAAGCCTTCACTTTGAAATTACAAGCGTAATATTTTCTGTTTTACCCCTCTCTCTCTCTCTCACACACACACACACACACACACATTATATATGTATATATATATATATATATATATATATATTCTTTATTTTTTTATTTACCATGCTGTCATACTTAACGTATTTTATAGGAAATGAACAGCGACATAATAAGTGCTGTAACAGACCCAAATCATCACTGCTGCATAGTTGCATTTTTCCAGTTGCCAAATATGTTAATGTAGTGATTACGTCCATTTCTGGCGTTATGGCATTTCTGCGCGGTGTCGGAGACGTTAGCGTGTCTTTAATAAGATCAGTCACAAACATGATCCCTGCACGATCTAATGTGTAGCGTCTTATTAACTCACTGTCATGCATTGTGTGCAACACATTTCTTCTCCCTCTTCATATTTGGTCCATTTTCTCCGCTGCTAAAGAAACTCTGAAGCCTCTTAAAAGTCCTCGTCCGTACTCCTAACAATTTTGGAACTTAAGACCTCTTTTAAGGGTTAAGATGCTTTCTGAATTACTTTTTTCTTTAATTTTAAAAGGAAACACCCACATTTCTAAGAATTTTCTTACTAGGAGCAACTCTTAGCACTAAGATTTTTCATGAATACAGGCCCAGTACATTTTTCAAGATTTTGATGTTGGTTGGCCAGGAAGTGCCATGACTTTTTTGATCTTCAAAACTCAAAACTACATGCAAAGCTGAAAAATGGCACATGCTTTCCACCACTCGCCAAGACAATACAAGGTGTTGACATTCCTGTGCTGATTGTGGCTGACTCTGCCTATAGCCTCTCTTGTAATGTCATGAAACCAAACCAGTAGTTTTTTCGGGTACTTGTACTTTTTTGAGTAAATTTTAAAGCTGTACTTTTACTTGTACATTAAGTACGAATTAAGCAAAATAATCTACTTCGTTACATTTAAATCATAGTTTGTTACCAAGCACGTCCGCACGCCCAATTTGAATTGATATTCAAACCTTTGAAGGCATTTCAGTAGCCAATAAAGATATCCGATCGTAAACGGACCAATAAAAGCCCTGATATCTGAACCGGGAAAAGCCGCCGCTGCAGCAGGTGAAGAGCTGATCGGACAGTGAGAGAGCTCAGCGTAAATGGAGTCAAAGTTTGGAGAAACAAACTACATGGTAGTGTTATCATAAATATGACATACGACAGTAAGTTTGACACGCATCCGTCTCCTGTCAGTTACAGAGTCTGAATATCCACGTGGGATTGCAGGTATTCCGCATAATTTTAATCATTCCCGCGCAAATGTGGCGAGCACTTTATTGTAACATGAGAACACGGTCATGTAATCTCAGAAAACTGGATGCAAGCTCTCAAATAGGCCTAACTTATACGAATGAACTGCTGTCCTCTCACTCCGATATTGCTTGTGCGCACTCAGACTGTGTGCTATTGCGATCTCTCCATGCTTTTAAAGTATAAATTATTTCTCTTTTCTCCTAGATTAAACTTTGTCAAAAGTTATTCAGAATAGCTCCATGCCTGACCGATGAAAATGATACTGGAAATTTTATTGACTGTAAGTGAAATGCACCACAAAGTCTTTAAGAAAGATGGAACTTTAATTTCTTTACAATGTAAGTTTATGCTAGAAATGTTTCGGAATGGGATATTTGTATGATTTGTACATAAATATCCTAGTCTGTCTAACTGCATCACTACATTGTACAGACATTACAGGTCAAAGCCATCTGATGATCCATTTATCTAAATAAATAACATATATGGCTCTTAAATCACTGCTTATAAAAATTCAGTGTTGTCATATTTCGAATACCTCAACTGAGGTCTTTTGTTTTATAATTTTATTACTGACTGTGTACTTGTCTTTTTGTTGTGTTTTTGCTGTGCACACTACAGTCTCCGTGCTCACAGTGTCTCAGACACTAATATTTTAGCTGAATCACTGTCTGCTATCTGGGTTTTCAGTATGGAGATAAAGGTTGGGGTTATAATTTTTCAGTATTACATGACATCGTGTGTGTTTATTAGCACAGTTTGTTGTTTTCTTGGGGCGTCTGGTAGAGCGTTAGGACTCAGAAGCGAAAATATGAATTAATATTTTTTGGTAATTCAGCAAATATTGCCGCTAAAAAGTAACTAGTACTCGGAGTAGTTTTTGAGAAGAGTACTTTGTACTTTTACTTAAGTACTGTTTTGGCACCAGTACTTTTACTTGTAATTGAGTATTATTTCAGCAATGTAACAGTACTTGTACTTAAGTACAAATTTTCAGTACTCTTTCCACCACTGCAGAACATACAAGAAAATCTTAAGAAAAGAGAATTAGTTTTTTTTAGGTTTTAAAGATGCATGATGATATAGGTGAAATATATTGTGAAAAATGCATATGAAGTTATTTAATAAGCTTTCTCAGATCACCTAATGTATGTTTCATATATCTCTGTCAGCAGCTCCCATTAGAGTTTTTTTTTTTTTTTTTTCCTGACACTCCTGAAATCACGGTACAATTCTTATCAATATTTGTCTACAATGAAAGATAAAAACGTGTTTGGAATAGTTTCAGCCCATTTTAGTTCATGTAAGTGGATTAACAGTACAGTGCATACTTTTAGGTTAAATTAATTTGCTTATTTCAATTCATCCATTAACAAATTGCCAGCAAAACATTTACAAAGCTATAAAAATCACTCACCCTACACATAATATGTGATTAAAATCCCAAACTTTCATAAATAAGAGCTCAAATCTTTTGCTAGCTTACCTCTTATAGTTAGCCTCTGTAGTTAGCTCACGGTTGTGATGCTAACGGACTTTTTTCCCGATGACACTGAACCATTTCTGTAAAGTAAATATTCAACAGAAGCGTGTCAATTACATGTAAGAAAGTGTAAGGAACAGTTGTATGTATTATGTGTGTAATTTTAGGGACTAAACTTACCTGAAAGCAGTAAAAACAACAGTGAGAGACGGAGGAGATGGAGTTTTTTTGCTACTTGTCAGCTGAGCTGCCGTCCCGTTTCCATGGTAACTCCCTCCACTCCAGTTTAAAAGCGCCTTGAATGACGCGCCCATTAAACACATGAAAGTTACGCAGCGTTTACATAACCCAGATAGCAAAATTTGTCTGGCCCACCTGGCCACAACCTTGCTTCACTTCTGGCCCAATTCTGGCTGGGTCCCCTGCCCAAAACTGGCTCACACACTGAAATCCGACTCAAACAATTTCCTCTGGCCCAGATGCGGCCCAGGCCCTGTAAAACGACTCTTATTTATTGATGTAGTCCAGATCTGGCCCGCATACTGTAGAGTGACTTCTATTATTTTATGTGGCCCAGGTCTGACCCAGACACTTTAAGCCAGATCCGGCTGAGACTCGGCTTGGTCCACGGGCCAAATGTGGCCCAGAAACTGCTAAATGTAATTCAGCAGTGAAACACAAATACAACCATTTAAAAAAGATTAAAAAGGCTTTAATTATAAAATTACCAAATACTTTAATATAAATATATATTAACAATGAACAAATGCACTACAGTATAAACATTAACACACTTTTTAAACCACAAAGTAACAAGTAAATTACATTTACTGTATATTATATATATAAAAACATTGTGTCATAATTCAGTTCAGTTCTTATCAAATGGCATCAGTGCAGTCAAGTCAATAATATTGCTGAATATTAAGTGTCTTCAACTAAGCAAGACAAAAGGCAACAGTGACAAGGAACCCAAACAAGACCAGGCTCAGTCAGGAAACCAGTTCTCCTCTGACCAAACGAATAGGAGTAGGTGAAGCTGGTAAAAAGGGTCTGTGCAGAGGGCTTGTCTGGTTCTCGTAGTCTTTGCTGAGGATCTGTGCTGGGGCCATCAATGAGGTCTTCACAGGGATCTGTCATCTAGTTGACATGGTCTTCGCTGACATTCAGGGATGTGTTGTGGTCATTCCTGGGTGCAGGTCCACCGTCTGGTCTGGATACGGACTGGATCAGCTGATTACTGTAACCTAGGGATAAGGGTGAGACAGTATAAGCGACTAATATAAGCATTGATGTCATTCTTCTTACAAATTAACAAGTACATTAGATATTATGGGAAGTGTTGTCAAGTGTTTCTGCTTACCCTAATTGGTGCAGCATAAAGATCCTTTAAGGGATTTGAATTATGGAAATGTGATGGTGTGTCATGTGTATGGAAGGCTAAAGAGATGGGACATTTAAACTCACAGAGTGTGTCTGCCGCCTGAAGTCTGCTCTTTTGATCTGCCAGCTGGAGCCACCTCTTCACAGTCCCCTTGACTTCCATTTCAGCAGCATTAGCTTGAAAGTTTTTCCAAATTGCAGCCTTGAAATATATGTATAAATATATATTGTAAGGTAATTATTAAATCTTAAGCATTACAATTTTTTTTACAATAATTAGGACCATACCCAGAATTGGCACCTCATATGTTTGATGAATGTTCATGCATAAATTCATGCAGCAGATCAGAATTTCTGTAAAAAAAAAAAAAAAGTCAGATTACATATGTAAACTGTTCAGATTAAATTTAAATTTGTTTGCTCATATAATCCCCACCACAGTAAAATAAGTATGATTTTAATCACATCATACGCTTCAAAAGTTTTCATTCACTCTAAAGATTGAACCTGCTCTAGTGCAGCAGACAGTTTAGGCCTCCATTCAAGAACAAAAGATGGTGCACTTACATTTTACGGCTTTCGCTTACGTATCTATAGTGTTTTTCTGTGTCAGAGCTTCCCACACAGCAGTGTTACCACAAAATAAATATTATTATTAATTTCAGATTGCTCATATTGAATTGTCTTAGCAGGTGTAATGCTACAACAGCGTGCTCAGTTTGATTCACAAACAAATGACTCATTTGAATGGTTAAGTGAATCAAATCAGAGAATCACCCGTATAGATATTTATGGCGCCACCAGCGCAGTCTGACTCCTATGATTCAATAACAATCACTCGATGAAAAAGACGATCGAATGAATTCTAGCAAACAAAATGGAATTTAACTCATTAGAATTTAATTAGCTAACATTATCGTGCACTTGATACAGCTCATCAGTTTTTTTATAATAAGAAAATCACATTGCTTTTCTAAACAGACCGCGCCAGTTAGGCCTACTCATCAACACTCAATATATCCGGGACGAATGGTTTTTCTGACGTTATGTTATCATCGCAAACCTCCTAATAGAAACCATCTGAAAACTATACTCTTTGTGACATGTAAAACATCAAACAACACGAGATTGAACATTAAATAAATTAAATAACTTACTTTTTGCAGCTGAAGTATTCCTCTTGAGAACTGTGCCGCCGAAAGCTCCAGGATTAAGTTAAACCACCAAATCTTTCTCTCAGGCGGCTGATCTCCTTCATTCTAGCAGCGGCCCCAACTCGGGCCGAAGGTAGATTCACACAACTACACCGAGTGTGGACCTGCCGCGAGTACAACAGCTTTCTGTGTGTGTGTGTGTGAGAGAGAGAGTGTACTGGTTTTTATGGTTTACGGGGACAACATTTGTTTTATGACATGGGTATGACAGAGGTATTACAATTTGAAGGTGTTTTATGAGGACACTGCCTATGTCCCCGTAATTTAAAAGGCTTAAAAAACATACTAAATGGTGTTTTTTTGAAAATAAATATTTATTTCTATAAATAAATTGAAATGAACCTTTAGGGCTACTAAAGTTTTTCAGTCAAGAGCAGTGAGTGATTTTCTGTCTTTCTTCTGTTGCTTGATTAACATCAATGACAGAGACAATAGCAACTTAATTAGACTACTATCCCTTTAAAACCGAACGCACAGCTGCAATGGATGCAATGTACTGATGCACGTTCTGCCTACTGTTTACGTTCACTTAAGACGTCATCGACTGTGTTTATGTGAATGCTCGTCAACACGGCATAATTTCATGTGTAATTCTCCGCTCACGCGACGCAAGAGAGTACTCTCTTCTGTGTGTGTATGCTTCAGTGTCTATGCTCAGAAAACCTGACCGAATCGAGTTCTCTCTTGCGTCGTCAGATTATCCATATGTCTGCTCTTCTCTTTCTCCCACATATTGATATTTTTGAACGTTTTATGAGACGTGCTGCAAGTGTATTATAGCTTATGTCCTGCCGGTTCATATGTATGCATCTAACCTCCTAACTACACACTACAGAACTATGTTCTGAATGAATCTCTTTCCAAATCGTCCCTCCCTAACAGTTTCGTCTCGTTTTTATTCGTTGACGAATATGTCAATAGATTTTCGTCATAGTTTTTGTCATTCAAAAAGATTTTTCGTTCGTCATCATCTCGTTGTCGTCTGTGAAAAAAAATGTCGTTGACGACAATTATGACGAAAATGATTTGTCAACGAAATTAACACTGCTAGTCACAAGTACCAGCGAAATTAGCCATCGACTAGTGCATAGTTTGCTGATTTCTGGGAATTTGGAGTAATAATCAACAGACCGTAAGTAATTTGAACCATTGAAATGGAACAGATCTGTGCCAATTTTTGACCATGGTCTTCCTGGTATTGGATGTGATATCATTGGCTCTCTTGAATTACTATTCTTGTGTGTGTTGCACACAGAACATTACGAGGCAAACTCTTCAATTTGGGTTGACATGTTTGGCCAATACAGAACATCCCTGGCTCTTTCTTTACATTTCACCACTCCAAGATGTGATGTGTATTTTTATCAGCATTTCTTTTCTCAATTGGCTTGGAACAATGAGCTTTGCCGATTTGAAAAGAAGTCCTGATGTGAAGCTTATTTCCTCTTTGAATGTCCAGTACACCTGAATCTGTTTTGGAACCTCACTTCTTTATTTAGGCCATCCATCCATAGTCATTTTGTGCAGTAGTTGCATTTCTTGATCAGTAGCTGTTGCCTTGCGAAAAACACTCATTTTTTTCTTCAGATACAGGTAGATATGCTGTTATCCAGCACAGCTCCAGCTCTTAGGTATGCACGACTTAGTGCATCAGCAATGTGCATTTCTTTACCTGGTTTGTAAGTTACCTTTAGGATGTATCTTTGAAGTTTGAGAAGCATACGCTGTAATCTGGGTGGAGCTTGGTGCAGTGATTTCTTAAAGATGCTTTACAGTGGTTTATGATCGATTTCAACTTCTACCTCCTTGCCGTAGACGTACTGATGAAATTTTTCGCATCCATAGACGTAGATTGTGTGCTGTTTACTTTTCTGTTCACTTTGCAGAGTTTTGCCTCTTTTCTTTATGTTTCTGACACTGCTTATTTTGTTCACATCAACTTCTTCAACCAGCATTTTCATTTGATTTGACGTTATTTCGTTGGCCCTGCAGGTGTCTATCGCTTTTTCCAACGTGAGGTCTGCCTCACGCAACAGTCTTGCACGAACATTGTCGTCTTTTATCCCGCATACGATTCTATCCCTGATTAGTGAATCAGTCAAATCGGCAAATTCACAGTCTTTCGCTTTGTGTTTAAGTTCTGTGACGTATGCATCAATTGTCTCACCGGTACCTTGTGCTCTCGTGAAAAACATATGCCGAATATATGGCAGATTCTTTCTGGGCTCACAATATTCTTTGAATTTCTTTTTCAGTTCGTCGATTTTATTCACTTCTTCCGCCGTGAACTGGAATGCGTTGTACACTTTAATAGCTTCTTCACCCGCAATATGAAGAAAGGTAGCACACTGTACGGTTTCTGATTTCTCTGCCACGCTGCTAGCAATGAGGTACAGTTCGAATTTCTGGAGTCATCCAATTCTCCGCTAAGTTGCCTTGAAGAGACAAAACCGATGGTGGTTGCAGTAGTGACATCTTTTCAGTTGTGCTTTCCTTTTCTTCTATTCCTCTTCTGACACCATGTTATGTCTTTTATATAATTGTATAGGTGAATCACGAGACAACACAGACACGAGGTTCAGACCTCTTTTTACTCCAGTCTACTACTGATGATGTCACACAGGTACGGGTAGCACACTCACACAAAATACATGACAGAGGATAAGTAGCCTAATTAATGACATAATTTACATTTGTGGGTGAAATATGTTCTAATGTGGTTATAATTGGTCATTGTTCTGTTTTATAAACATTCTCAATATTTTAAAGATTTATTATTTTGAAAAATGTTTATACAGTCTACTTTAAGTACTTTTGTTAATATTTATACCTCTGTGATTATGGTATCTTTCCTTAATTATCTGAAATGTCTGCTAGCAAATATTACGCTACCATAGCTGTTTATATTGATGCTGAGCACGGAACGTCCTGATTGCTTTCATTTCACTGTATATCACATGTTTTTATTAATAATTTGGGTGTATTTTACTGTTCATATTTGTGCATTTTCCAAAATAAATAAATTAAATTCATTTCGAGTCTGTATTCATCATTCACAGCTGTTGAAACAGCCTTTAAATTAGTTTGGGCATATGAGGACATAAATTAGGTTCAACTAGTGCATGTCTGCCCATAGAAAATTAATAATTATTAAAAATGACCAAGTAAGTCATTTTGATCCACACTCCATACCAGTTGGTGGCCATATACACCATCTTGTTGTTTGTCAACCGCCAATACATTTCAAGAAGAAGAAAATTATATGATTTTAGCGACTTTTATTTTGGTGTGGCGATGTGACGTCATCAGGATACGCCGCGCTCCCGCGTCTGTGATTCTGCTGAAGAAAGGTGGGTGCTTTTAATCATTAAAGTGTTTAAATCAATACAACTCGTTTAGAGAATTGTATATAAAACGTTGAAATGAATTGTAAGCCAATGTAACACTTTAATGCTTTATCTAGTGACATTGCAGTCCCTATATAGTGAATTATTTTAACTTAAACGAGTTCGGTCACTGTCTAGTAACGTTAGTGATGAGAAACGGATCTTTTCGAAGCTCCGAATCAAATGATTCACTGAATGATTCACTGTTTTGAATCGCTCGAATCACCTGCTGCTCAAAACAGTGAAAATGCAACGAAAAAAACAAACACTAACATGTGTAACTTTTACAAACAACTGCAAATGTTTTCATGAAAGTGGAATCTATTAAATATAATCTACAAATCAGCAAATATTTAATAGCAATCTCAATACAAATATGTTGTGCAGAATTTGTGTCCTTTTATAAAGTCCATTAACTCATTAATTATTCTCATCTTAAACAGGAGAAAGTGTCCAAACACAGAAAAACTCCTGCTGAAGCGACTGAGATCCACGTGACACACTGTTATAAAGATGTGTTTATTAAAGAGGAGACTGAAGACTTGAAGATTGAAGAAGTATTCAGTCTCAAACAAGAAGATACTGAGACACAAACAGGTTTGATTTCATTCTCAAAGCTGAACTCACTCATTTGATTCTTATTAAAATGGCCTACAGAATTACAGATATGAAAATATTACAATAGTAGGCAAAAAAATTATTTTGTGTAACATTAAACATATCTACTTCTGAGTATAAAAAAAATGAAAACAGTATTTAAGAATAACTTGAGTTTTTATCTTCACATTTGTTGCCTGTAAATTGTCTTTTCAACTCGTCCCCAAAACTGCCATACTAACATACACATACCTGAATGTAACTCGCAGTAAATGTTCATTACAGCAAGCAATAAAATCATATGTCATAAATACCAGCCTACTTCTAAAATAAATCATTTCTCCAGCTGACACAGTTTGGTCGAGTCACTGAAGGCTGTTTATCTTTGTTCTTCATTTAGAAATCTTTGGTAAGTGAAGAATACAGTCAGTGGCCAGCCGTGTTGAGTTATGCATTACAAGTAACGTGAGTTACGTAATCAGATTACTTTTTCAAGTAAAGTAACTAGAAAATTAACATTACTTTTTAATTTACATGAAAATATCAAGAGTTACTTTTTCAAATAAGTAAGGTCAGTTACTTTTTCCCATTTACTGACTAACAGCTGTGCCCCATGTTGAGAGAAATCTGGAGTAACTACTGAGCACTCATTGGGCCTCATTCATGAAACATTCGTAAATATAGGAGTAAATACCTAGACCTTCATTGTGTGCCCCATGTTTGGTTAGTTCTTGACTAAATGTGAACATGCATTTACTCATCTCACTTTCACAAAAACAGATTCAGTATTCCTCCAAATGAATAAAGAAAAGTTAAATGCAAACTCAGAATATGACGTAAATCTGTAATGATTAAATGGTAAATAACTCAAATATCCTTGTTTAATCCCATTTTATTAACCAATGCTTCTGAGCTTTGATTATCAAATTCAGTCATACTAATGAGCAAAAATTCCTTTAGATAAACTAACATTTGTGCTTCTTTTTTATTGCTGAAGAGTGTTGAACTTTCTTCTCCTGCGTTCTGCTGTACAGACGTGAATTTTCTTTTCCTTCAGCCTGAGGTTTATTCATTACACTTTTTTGGTGTGAAAGGGCTTTTTCATTTGCCAAAAAATACACTTTTTATATTAAAAACAAACAAGCAAGCCCAGCCCAGATTTGAAAAGTAATGCAAAAGTAATATAATGCATTACGTTCCATAAATTGTGTAAAACAATGTAATGGTACATCCCTCCATCAAGATCTAGATGAGGGGAGGTCCTAAAGAATGGGGATGGATTAGTGATAAGAATTAGGGATGCCTAAAGAAAGCAAAGGATTAACAATATCAACAAGAGGTTTTGAGATTACAGGCTACACCTCTTTCAGTAGTTTAGTCGGTATAGCATCCAGGATATGTGTTTGGAATTGATGCTTTTCATGTCTAAATCTTTTGATGTTTATTGCTTTATGCCATTAAACTGGTGTTAACTTGTGTGTGTCTCTTTTCATATCAGACCTGATGGCACTGAAAGAGGAGAGTCAAGAACTGAATGAAACAGAAGGGAAAGATCAGAATGAGGAACATCATGATTTCAAAACTGAAGAAGAATCAACAAGTCGCTCACTGACTGAAAAGACTTCCTCGCCAAAAAAAGCTCAAAAAACACAAAACATTAATTCCCAGATGAGAATTTATACTGGAGAGAGGCCTTACACCTGCCAACAGTGTGGAGAAATGTTCGATCAAAAAGGATTCCTTAAAGTCCACATGAAAATTCACATTGAAAAGAACCCGTTAATATGCCCTCAGTGTGGAAAATGTTTTACACTAAAAAAATCCCTTAAGACTCACATGAGTATTCACACTGGAGAGAGACCTTACACCTGCTCTCAGTGTGGAAAGAGTTTTACAAGGAAATATCATCTTAAAGCCCACATGAGTATTCACACTGGAGAGAGACCCTACACCTGCCAACTGTGTGAGAAGAGTTTCACACGAAATGGAAATCTTACGGCTCACATGATAATTCACATTGAAAAGAAGTCATTAATATGCTACCAGTGTGGAAAGTGTTTTTTACTGAAAAAAACCCTTAATAACCACTTGAGAGTTCACACTGGAGAGAAGCCTTTCACCTGCCCTCAGTGTGGAAAGAGTTTCAGGCACAGAGGAGCCCTAAAGACTCACATAAGAAGTCACACAGGAGAGAATCCATTCTCATGTGATCAGTGTGGAAAGAGTTACAGACATAAAGAAAACCTTAATAATCACATGAAGATTCACTCAAGAGTGAAGAGTTTTAAATGTCATCAGTGCGAAAGGAGTTTCACAGACAGGAAACATCTTAAGAATCATGTTAAAATTCACATTGGAGAAAAGCCTTTCATGTGCCATCACTGTGGAAAGAGTTGCTCAAATGAAAGAAACCTCATGGTTCACTTGAGAATTCACACTGAAGTGAAACATTTCACCTGTGAACAGTGTGGAAAGAGTTTCAGGACTAAAGGAAACCTTCAGATTCACAAGGTAGTTCACACTGGAGAGAAACCTTACAAGTGTCCTCAGTGTGAGAAGAGTTTCAGAAGTCAAAGCAACATGACACGTCATTTGAAAACTCATTCTGGGAAGAAATAGCAAATTTCCTCAGAGTGACAAAGTTTAGATAAAGGAGTAATTTCTACAATCATCTGCACATTCATTTTGGAAGACATTCAATTGTAGTCAATGTATTAAAAACATTTTTTGCCATCACACTTACAGGTCACCCTGCTGAAAAATCCAGCATAAACCAGCATGGATTCCAAGCTGGTCCAGGCTGGTTTATGCTGGTATAGTGCTGGTCCAGGCTGGTTTATGCTGGTATAGTGCTGGTCCAGGCTGGTTTATGCTGATATAGCAGTGTTTCCCACAGGATTTTGTGGGACTTGTGGCGGCAGGTGACGTCACATTATTTTGCATATTCATGACGTCATTGTGTCAAGTTTGCGTTCAGACGAGTTTTGGCACTTAAGATCTGTTCTAAATGTCACATACTGTAATTAATACAACAATGCCAATAAAGCTGTTCACATTATACTTTCTGTTGTCATACATAAAACAAGTATAAATAGTAAACAGGAACCATTAATTTTACATGTTAACCAGGAATCACTCTCACTATACTCTTTAAATCCTGATTTATAATCGCAACATCGTCTGATAAAATCAATATACATCTAACTTACACTAAAAAACAACTATATGCGGTGGTTTTGGCTGTATTACTGTTTTCTCTCATTCAGCTTGCATCTGAGTAACAAACTATGTGCATATTAATAGACGAATTATGTTCATATTTAAAAGTCCAAACAGTCAGTAAGCGACAGGTGCTTGGAAACGCTGTTTTGTAAATGATTTACTGACGATTTTGCTGCGTTACGGCCAACTGAATGCGCTGCTTCTCTGCCGCTCACTGCACAGAATAGACGCAGAGAGAGGAAACACTGCACCGGGAGAGACAGAGCTCGCGCTCGCGGGGCAGTACTGGAGACATCTTCCAGATGAACGATAGCTAAGGTTTTTTCAAAAAAGTCGCTAGGTTTGTCAGTATGTACCTGTTGTGGGAAAAAAGCCGCCAAAAGGGTCTGAAAGTTGCTAAATATTGTGCTAAAGTCGCGCTCTTGTGTGAGATGTGGGAGCTGATGGCAGCGGGCGGTGGATATTGTTGCAGCCCGCCACAAATAAAGAGAGAGAGCTTGTCTGAGGGAGTGTCGACAGGTCTTGAGCACACAAGAACGAGCAGTACGAAACGCGTCGGGCGAGGGGAGATTTTCAACTAGTTAATCGATCGCGGATGGTTTCATTATCTCGGGCGGATAAAAAAAAAAAAAAAAAATGTAAGAGATAATAATAGTAATAAAAACAAAAATGTGTCACTTAATATACCTGGGCGGCCCGCCCAGGTAAAGTCTATGTGTGGGAAACACTGTATAGTGCTGGTCCAGGCTGGTTTATGCTGGTCTAGTGCTGATCCAGGCTGGTTTATGCTGATATAGTGCTGGTCCAAGCTGCTCCATGCTGCTTTATGCTGGTCCAGGCTGGTTTATGCTGGTTGATGCTGGTCTAGTGCTGGTCCAGGCTGGTTTATGCTGATATAGTGCTGGTCCAAGATGGTTGATGCTGGTCTAGTGCTGGTCCAGGCTTGTTTATGCTGGTCTAGTGCTGGTCCAGGCTTGTTTATGCTGGTATAGTGCTGATCCAGGCTGGTTGATGCTGGTTAGTGCTGGTCCAAGCTGGTTGATGCTGGTCTAGTGCTGATCCAGGCTGGTTTATGCTGATATAGTGCTGGTCCAAGCTGCTCCATGCTGCTTTATGCTGGTCCAGGCTGGTTTATGCTGGTTGATGCTGGTCTAGTGCTGGTCCAGGCTGGTTTATGCTGATATAGTGCTGGTCCAAGATGGTTGATGCTGGTCTAGTGCTGGTCCAGGCTTGTTTATGCTGGTATAGTGCTGATCCAGGCTGGTTGATGCTGGTTAGTGCTGGTCCAAGCTGGTTGATGCTGGTCTAGTGCTGGTATAGTGCTGATCCAGGCTGGTTGATGCTGGTCCAAACTGGTTGATGCTGGTCTAGTGCTGGTCCAGGCTTGTTTATGCTGGTATAGTGCTGATCCAGGCAGGTTGATGCTGGTCCAAGCTGATTGATGCTGGTCTAGTGCTGGTCCAGGCTGGTTTATGCTGGTATAGTGCTGATCCAGGGTGGTTGATGCTGGTCCAGTGCTGGTCCAGGCTTGTTTATGCTGGTATAGTGCTGATCCAGGCTGGGTTAGGATATCAGAGACCAAATTAGACAAATTTAAGATTCGATCAGAACATCGAAACATGAGGAAATTCCAGAGGGGCCCACGGCTGTAACAGGACATCATAAATCATGTTCCTAGCTCCAGCCCGTCTGAAGAAAGCCTAACCAGCAAGCCTCTCTCACAAAACAGCTTGCAACATGAAGACAAAAGAATACTTATTGATAAGTCCAACGCAGGAAGGAGATCCTCAAATTTGGGGCAAGTAATCAAGATTAATGGTCAAAGAGATGCACTGTGTGACCAGCACATGTAGATCTGTGATAGAAATCACGAGCTACAGACTTTCTTGGATTGGTTTCAACCAACCACAAGACACAGACCAGACTGAAATTCCTTTTGTTCTCAGAACATGTCCCTATGTCTTACACAGAACTTCACAGAGTCTTTTCCATATGCACCTAAAATCATCTTAAAAGGACTTATGAGCAACTAATGATTTCTATGCATAACTCCATTTTATGTATGTAACCCACACATTAGACAATCATGTAGGCTTGATGCAATAGACAGTGTTGGCGGTGATACCGGTGTTAAGCCACAACACCGGTTACGTAACTTGCCCACTGCGGCACCATCCCTCACCGTCATTTAGTTTTTTTAATAGTAATAAAAATCATTTAGTTCAGTTAGAGAACAGACACTACAATTCAAACTGAACGCGGCAGCACAACGAACGAACGTCAGTCGCGCATCACAGATCAGATTTGATTTATCACGTGAGGAGAGTGAGTCGAGCTGACTGACAAGAAGAGTGAGGTGAGACAGACAAGACGATGGCAGAAGAGTTTCAAAACCAAATGTAAAAGAAAAAAAAGGATTTTGAAAAGCCTGTTGACCTGCCATTTATCTAAGATGATATTGGAAGTTTTTTAACATTCGTTTCTCATTTATTTGGTTCCACATATTTGCTGATTTTTATTTTATTTAAACTGATTTTTTTTTTCTTCATTATTTTTACATCAAGGTGTATGCAGTCCGTGCCTCCAAACTTTCTTAATCGTTTTGCTAATAAACGTTCTACATTTTATAATTATTTGCTCCTCAGTCTTTACTGATTTTCAGTTTTGTATAGGCTACCCATTTAAAATTGTTAGTTGTTATTTTATATTAGCATATAACATGGTGTATTTTTATTTGTTTTGTTAATAAAAGTTATGTTGTATAGCCTATTTTGTTGTTGCTTGAATTCAATTCAATTGATGCCGACTTGCTGCTAATTTAAAAGTGAAAGTAAAATGAGCACGGTACTTTTACAAGCTATTTAAAAGCGGAGGGAAAGAGTGAAAACTCAAGCGACCTGAAAACAAACTGCTTGATGCCAAATTGACGCTAATTTGAAAGTGAAAGTAAAATGTGCACGGAGCTTTTACAAGCTATTTAAAACCGATGGAAAGCGAGAAAAAGGGGGAAAACTCAAACTACTTTTTAATTGAACGGCCTAAGAGTTCATATTCATGTTTAGTATGTGTTTGAATCTTCTTGCTTAAAGTTTCTTCCAATTAATTCTTTGTCAAATGTATCATATTCTGGTTATAGAAATCACATCCAAAAGTATACTTTGCAAGAGCGTGTAAAATTCGGACCATGTGACTGATGCATGATTTATGTATTGGGGGAAACAGAGCAACACCCCTAACTAAGATAAGGTCTAATTGGTCGACACACCAGTTGGGAGGGGTCCAAAAGCCGAAAAAAAACCTCGCCAGCTGCTACCACGATGAGAAGAAAAACCACCTAGTCTCGTTACCTCATTTTATTCCTTTAATTTTGTTTATTTTCTTTCCATTGAGTTTCGCGTTCAAAAGTTAAGTTTGCCACAAAGTCCAGTTCGACTACACCCGCTTCAACTAACAGCGGACTCTGAAACCATCTTCAGCCAATACCCAGGACTTCACTACAAACGACCACTGAACTGTCAGCCAATCAGCAACCTCGGGAAACCCCCTTTCTGCAACAACTAGGACAAAAGGGAATAACTTAACACAAAGGCAACGCAAGTAACTTCCAGGTTTTTGCTGAGCTGGTGCATTTAATACAAATTTTAGCCTCATTGAGGAACTCAATGCGAGGGTTAATTACTGTAAGTGAGTGATGTTGTTCAGGTCTATGCAATTGCACATATTGCTGTAAACTTGGGATTTCACATTTTCATTCTCTTAAACTCATCATTTCCTCACTTTCTCTCTTTCTGCAACGTGTGAATTCATGTGTTCATGTGTTATATGTCTTAGGTTGATCAAATAAAGCCTTATGTATTTATATTGAAAAGAGGATTATCTTGTGTTTTGTTCTTATTTTAATATCCAGTGCAGAGTTGATATTATATGGCTCGTTCAGTGATCAGCCGTGAAACAGTGATTCTGTTCAAATTCCCTATAAAATTATAAATTATTCCCTTTGAACTAAATTGACCTGTTTCCCTTACATTACATATTACCTTACACTGGTATAATGCTGGTGTAGCTGGTGGACCAGTATATCCATGCTGTTCTCAAGCAAAATGGAGCTGGTGATGCTGTTTTACCAGCATGGTCTTGCAGAGTTGAGTGTAAGTAGGCCAGCTGTCTGTATGCAAGTAGTGTTTTGGGGACATAGTTTTTGCTTGCATATTTCTCTACTTAACACATTAATGATGCAAAGGAAAAACAATATAAAGTTTAAAAAATATGATTTATTGAATTATATGATGAGTCGTAAGGACCAGTATAAAGCTGAGCGAGGGAAAGAGAGAGGACCAGTGGGAGGAGAAGAGGCAGTGCAGACGGCAGAGTCAGTGCCAACAGACTCTGCTGCTCTCGTATTGGACTGCTAAGCCACAGCAGGCACTGCATTTCCACAACAGACTGACTCGGGCGCAGATACCCCATTGTCTCCCGAGACAGAAGGATGCCAACATCTCCATTGGCCATCACACCCTCGAGGTAGTGGAGGACTTCATTACTACATTATTACTTCACTACATATCTTGGCTCTACTATCTCCTGCGACCTCTCTCTGGGCAACAAGCTGAACACCAGGGGCCTCATTTATAAAGCGTGCGTACGCTCAGATTTGATCTTAGAGTGTGCGTACGCTTAAATCCATGCCAAAGCTCATATTTATAAAGACGGTCTTTGACGTGGAAAAGTGCTTACCGCCACGTCAAGGTCTGAGCAGACGTACGCACTTTTCCTTGTGGCAAAGTCAGAGTACTGCAGCTATTTGAATATCTAATAAAAGCGGTGTACGTGCAAGCACCGAATTCATCATAAACAACAAAGATGCAGTGTGAGAGATTAATTGTGCAGTGTAGTCAGATTTTTTATTAACGGGAGTTTTTGCGAGATTAAACTGACCTTTTTAGTAGCCTAATGTTGAGAGTTGTTTACTCGCATTCTAGGCTACACAGTTTATTCCTTGTTGTTGTTTTTTATTATTTTATTTTACAAGAGAACTTGCGACGTCTTGTTTTACTACTATTGCGTAAAATAAGAAAAAAATCAAATAAAATGCATAAACATCTCCAACTGTTTTGTCTGTGTAGCCTATAAGAATCTGTCGTTCAATAACGGTTTTAATATATTCTATTCAATAACATTGTTAACTGTTTTTATTTATAACATCTGCTGCTTTGCTTCTGTGAAAATGAATAGAGACATCAGCCTTAAACTTTGTTTTTGTCATTTACATCAGTTATATTTGTATAAATACACTAGATATGTTTGTGTCAGTACATTAATGGCACATTTGAGCAGCATTAGTAAACTGTAAATATAAAGAAATTCCAAATCACATGCATGTTTTTTTCAGACCTGAGACCATAATCGTGTAATAATTTATTTTATTATGATATGAAACATCCAATTTTTCTTTCTATAATGTTTTTTTTAAGTTTTGCTAGAATTTTTTATTAGTTGTCATAGCAAGTGATTTTAAAAGTAGGATGCTCACTTTTTATAAGATGACTGAAAATTTTACTTGAATTCGTAGTTTATTCTTACTTTTGGAAACCTTATTGTTTAATAATTACTACTACTACCACCACTACTACTATATTATTATTATTTCTGTTGTTTCTAGTAGTAATTTTGATAATAGTCAATAGAAAAAAATATAACCACACACACATTGTTTGTCCAAAGAATAATTACACATTATGAAATAATTTGGATCCACGCATGTTAATAATTCCTATGCATCTATGGCCTATAAAATGGCCTATGAAGTACTAGTTTGCAAGAAGCAGAATGGCAGCATTAGCACTTCTTGAAGATATTACAAACCGTGCAATGAGAAGACGATGCGTTTTTTGGACTGTAATTTAATTTTTTTAGGGACCTTTGCTGCCCCCCCTACCTCGTTCACAGCCTGCGCTATACACTGCTATGCCACACATTTTGTTTTGTGTGAAAGCCCACTGAAGAGACTCAAAAAGCGTCCCCGCACGAACCTCTACCTCCGTCAGCAGGACCTCAATTTCAGACTCAGTAAAGTTTTTTTTTTTTCTTTGTGCTCGTCATTCTAAAGCATAGAAATTTGGATATTGGCATGTGCTCTTTTATATGATAATGATATTAATTAGGGGGTGTTTTCAAGGCGGAGATCTGACACCAGTCAGCTGCGCACAATTTCAAGATCATTTGCGATTTTATAAACTTCACATCTGGAAGAGAGGCGTACGCACGTGTTTTTGTGCGCACGTTCGTTTTCTCTGAATCGCACTTGCGCACTTTTGCAAAATGATCTTAGAACAAATTTAGGATGGTTTCTGCACAACATTTTATAAATGAGGCCCCTGGACTGTTGCCCAGTGGTCCAAAGTCCTCTTTTCAGATGTGAGCAAGTTTTGTATTTCATTTGGAAACCAAGGTCCTAGAGTCTGGAGGAAGGGTGGAGAAGCTCATAGCCCAAGTTGCATGAAGTCCAGTGTTAAGTTTCCACAGTCTGTGATGATTTGGGGTGCAATGTCATCTGCTGGTGTTGATCCATTGTGTTTTTTGAAAACCAACGTCACTGCACCCGTTTACCAAGAAATGTTGGAGCACTTCATGCTTCCTTCTGCTGACCAGCTTTTTAAAGATGCTGATTTCAGTTTCCAGCAGGATTTGGCACCTGCCCACACTGCCAAAAGCACCAAAAGTTGATTTAATGACCATGGTGATGGTGTGCTTGACTGGAGAAACAAGAGACCAAAAAATGCAGATGAGCTGAAGGCCACCTGGGCTTCCATACCACCTCAGCAGTGCCACAAACTGATCACCTCCATGCCACGCCAAATTGAGGCAGTAATTAAAGCAAAAGGAGCCCCTACCAAGTATTGAGGACATATACAGTAAATGAACATACTTTCCAGAAGGCCAACAATTCACTAAAAATGATTTTTTATTGGTCTTATGAAGTATTCTAATTTGTTGAGATAGTGAATTGGTGGGTTTTTGTTAAATGTGAGCCTAAATCATCACAATTAAAAGAACCAAAGACTTAAACTACTTCAGTCTGTGTGCATTGAATTTATTTAATACACGAGTTTCACAATTTGAGTTGAATTACTGAAATAAATGAACTTTTCCACGACATTCAAATTTATTGAGATGCACCTGTACATGTGTTCATTTAATAAAAAGCAGTAAGTGATCACTTGGTCTAGATTTTTTTTTAAATGCTTAAATTTGCAGCTGTTCTATCTAAATAGTTTTTGTTGTTTTTTAATGGGGGCAAAAGAAAATCATGTTTTTTTTTAATTATTTAAAAGCAAATGCAAACATATCGAGATTATATATCGAATATCGTAAAAAAATTGAAAATATCGAGATATCAAATTTTTATATATAGCCTATCGCCCAGCCCTAGTTTGATGCCTGTGTAAATATGTGAAGCTCACCTCAGAAGATCGCTCACTGAACGAGGAGCAGCGCGCGAGTGGTGACGTCATCGGCCGCCAAAAACTGATTAGGTTGAAAAGATTCCTCCAAACTATCTTATTTTCACAAACAAAGTCTTTTAACGTGGTCTTTAATTTACAAGCATAATTTCCCCCCACACAGTTATATAATTTGGAACAACAGAGATTTACTGTACAAAAATAAATCAAATTACTTTGATAATTGTTTGGTTATTTAATGACAACGGAAAACCTTTTAAATATGAGGAGTTTTTGTCACACTATAAAATCCCAGTTACAGCAGAGAATTTGCTATTATTTTTGGAGCCATATTCCTTCTGGGATTCTTATGTTTATGAAAGGTTTTAATAACCAGTTTTCTCAGGTTGTGCCACATCTTAATGTGTTTGAAACAGCTGTTGGTAAATTATCCCTGACCACAAAGTCAAATAACAGAAGTGTTCATACTCTGTTGTATATTTTGTTGTAAAGTCTTTATCTACAATAAAATCAAATAAGTGTCTTGTAAAATGATACATCGATGCTATCCTACAAAGTGTTTTTAAAAATAAGTCAAATAACAGAAGTGTTCGTTCTCTGTTCCAGCGCAAGTGTGGTGGTTCTAAAAAAACAATTTTATAAAAAAAAAAAAATAAAATGTGTCAAACGAAGAAACAACCTGTGGCTGGATGTCTAAGTGGTGCCTGCAGAATAACATAGGTTTTATAGACAATTGGATGCGTTTTTGGGGCAGACCTGACCTGTTGAAAAGAGATGGTGTTCATCCCTCCTCGGGTGGTGCCGCTCTTCTCTCTAGAAATATGGCACAGTCTTAGAGTTCATACTTGACTAACTGGGGCCCAGGTCAGGAAGCAGACAGACTGGCTAAACCGACCGTCTGCTGGCCGCCTCACGTCACAGAAGTCAGTTAATTCTCAGCACATAGAGACTCCTTCACCTAGATATCACACTATAGAGATTGTGTCTGTTCCCCGAACTAGAAAATACAGAAAACGTCAAAACCAATTTATGAGTAACCATTTAATTGATGTTCAACAAATAAAAAATGTTTACAAAAAGCAAAAGCACTTTTTGTAAATGATTTGATTAATGATCATAACCTAGATTTGCTCTGTTTGACAGAAACATGGCTAAAACCAGATGAATACATTATTTTAAATGAGTCCACCCCCCAAGATTACTGTTACAAAAATGAGCCACGTCCAAAAGGCAAAGGGGGAGGTGTTGCTACAAATTATAACAATATTCTCAGTATTTCTCAGAAGACAGGCTTTAAGTATAACTCCTTTGAAGTAATGGTGCTTCATATAAAATTATCTAGAGAAAAAAGTATTAATGATAAATCCTCCGTAACAATTGTACTGGCTACTGTATACAGGCCACCAGGGCACCATACAGACTTTATTAAAGAATTTGCTGATTTTCTATCAGAGTTAGTGCTGGCTGCAGATAGAGTCCTAATTGTGGGTGATTTTAATATCCATGTTGATAATGAAAAAGATGCATTAGGATCAGCATTCAGAGACATTCTGAACTCTATCGGGGTTAGACAACATGTTTCAGGACCTACTCATAGTCGAAATCATACTCTAAATTGAATGATGTTAATGGTGTTGAAATTCTGCAGCAAAGCGTTGCTATATCAGATCATTGTCTAGTCTTGTGTAAACTCCATATAGTTAACCTCTTAACCTGCGCCCCCATTTTTGAGCATTTTCTGAAAAACGACATGCCCAAATAAGAATGTATAGCTCTTGAACCCTATAGGTTGTTCACAAATCTAGTCTCGTTTGAAACTAGACGCTTGAAACTATGTTAGCCAAGAGTCATAACTCAAAAGTAGTGTAGTAACAGAGTAAAACATGATTACGATGTCTTTGAATGAACTTCACCAAGGGAAAAATGTATGAAACTTTTATGTCAAAGGCCTGAAAACACCATAAGGATAAAGCTGAATCTCTGACCATGTTTTGATTCAAATTTGAGAATGATACTCCTAAAAATGTAGCTTCTGTAAGCTTTTTTCCCCAAAAAGTCTAGGCGTCCTTTCAAAAAGGCCACTTGGAGACTCCAAATGGACACCTGGTGACCAAATCAGTCAAAACTACATAATGCATATATGTATATCAATTCAGAACTGCTCTGCCCATGAAACCACACAAGAAAAAATAATTTCAGAACAACATTTGAACATTCTAACTAAATAGTTTTTATTCTTAACAATTCTAATAACAGAAACAAACATATTTAATCAGTGATAATTTTAGAACTAATGCAAAATAAACAAAACATGCAAAATAAATAAATATATATATATATATATATATATATATATATATATTACAACATTTGTAACTGTAACAGTTTTTCATTCAAATAAATCTAAAACAGTTAACAGCTAATTATGATGAATATACAGTTACTGAAAAACTAAAGCAACTTTTTATTTACAAAGTGTAGGAAGACACTCAAGGCAGTCACTAATAAGGTTTGTCCTCTAACCAACTGGAATCCAAAGCCACTGAAAGAAAAGAAAGGGAGAAAGAGAAAGTGGGAAAGTGTGGAAGGCAGCAGAGCAAATCAAATTTGCTAACACTGTGTACACGCGTGTGTGTGTGCGTGTGTGTGTGTGTGTGTGTGTGTGTGTGTACACTAACCTGTACTGCCTCACGCCAGCCTGTCACACTTGCTCCAACTGTGCCAACTCAGAAGACACCCACTACAAATAAGAAGGAAAGAGAGAGGAAAAAGTGTGTAAGCAGAACAAAAAAAAAATGAATAAATTAGAATTAGAAAATTAGAATAAATCAAACCAATGGGTTTCAGGCTTAGGAAATCTTTTTCTAATGTGTGCATTAGATGGAACACAAAAGTTTCCTATAACAGAAAGAATCAGGATCAAAACGTACTGGTCATGCATCCCTCGCTGTAACAGTCTCACACTAGCAATGGCTTCTCTCCTTCCTCAGAACTATTTTTCAGGGTCTGATGTATCCACCTAAACATGGAAACATTTCTGGAACAACTATTAGATTTGAACACTTTGAACAATGTAACATGTAAACTAAAAACAGTACACGCATGATAAAAACAACAAAATGATTAATATTTCCCACCCTGCTCATGCCAGTCATTGTAACAGTCCCGTTTTGGCTGAAAACACAGTGGCACCTCACAGGTTGCACACATGACTGGTGTCTTCTGATGGCAAAGCTTGCACTTTCGCCGTCCAGCAGTGCTGTCGTCTGTGACGTGCGTTGGATTGTGGGAATCGACTTTTGAAGCCTGAGGAGCAGCTGTGCTTGATTCCAAGCCTGCAAGATTCAGAACAAGCGTTTCCCTGAATGCTTTCTGGGTCAGGGGTCTTTCATTCTTTGCTCTGGCCAGATGCTGATGCAAAATGAAGGCATTGACAACAGCAATATCTACAAAGTAGTAAAAGAAGGATCGATACCACTTCCGTGTCTTGTGGAGCACTTTGTAGTATCCAATGAGGGCATCGGACAGGTCCACTCCCCCCATGAACCTGTTGTAGTCCAGCACAGCACCTGGAACAGGCACATGCACTTGAGACCACTGCCCATCATTGTCCTTCACCCTCCTTTGCACTGTGTCACCTTCATATGCTTTGTGGAAAGTGGAGCACATCAGTACTTCCCGGGTGTCTTTCCATTCCACAAACAGCAGCTCATCCTCTCTGAGCCATCGCATGGACCCTCGTGGAGCATTCCGTGGCAGTCTGTTGGTAGTTGTCTTCGGGAAACCGATCCTGTTTGGACAAATGGTGCCACATGCCCAAATCTTCTTAGAGAGGAGATCTCTGAAAAGCACGGGACTGGTATAAAAGTTGTCAACGTACAGCTTGTAACCAGTGCCCAACATCTTTTCATCTATGAGTGACATGACAGACTCATAGCTCAGCCCATTCTGAGATGGCATGGACTTAACCTCATACACGAAGAACTCACAGGTGTAACCACTCGGTGAGTCTGCCAAGACAAAAAGCTTGTAGCCCCATTTAGTAGGTTTGTTCTTCATGTATTGCTTGAGTCCAGACCTCGCCTTGGATGCCACTATCCTCTCATCTATGGAGATGTTCTGATTTGGATGAAAAAAATGTTTTGCAGGCATCCCTAATGTTGTCGTAGAGAGGCTTGATCTTCCCCAAGCGGTCATAGGCTGCTGTTCCCTTCTTTTCATTCTCTTCATCATCCTGAGGATCGCGAAGATGAAGAGCGTTTGTGATGTTTAGAAACATCTTACAGGACATGATCTTTGCAGGAAGGGGAACACTATAGATTTGAGACCTCCTCCAGTAGTCAGTCACAGCAGAGACCTTCACAAGACCCATGTAAACAACAAGTGCCAGGTAAAGACTTCCAAGTCTTCAACAGCGATGTTATGCCATGGCTTGTCTCTTCCCTGCTGATTTTTGGATCCATAGGCATTTGTGTGCTGAACGATGGTCTGCAGCACAGATGATGAAAAGAAAAGCTGAAACAACTGCAGTGCTGTGTATGATGCAGTTGTCACCAACTGTGGCTCAGGTTCGCGAGCAGGCCTAAACACAGGCTCGGGAGGCCCAATGTCATCCTCATCCACATGGTGCCATCTTTCCTGTGAGGTGCTAGCAGGGTCTGACTGGCTCCTTCTCCCCCTCCCTCTCCCTCTCCCTCTACCTCTTGTAGCTTTAGCAGATTCAGATGGAGACTCAGATGCAGATGATGACAATGACTGCCGTGCTCTCTTCCGTCACTCAGGACTGGACTCCGGATTCCAGTCCTCATCTGTGTCAGTTGAAGGCCTATTTTACAGCACAGAGTGGACTTTGTTAGCGGAGAGAGCGAGAAGGAGTGGAAAGAGTGACCAAGTTACAGATGTAATCTGGAGCCTGCCTATGCACTGCTTTATAGGTTAAAATCAGAGTTTTAAATTCAATACGCGATTGAACCGGGAGCCAATGAAGTTGCTGGAGCACTGGGGTAATGTGATGACGTGCAGATGTATGAGTCAAAACTCGGGCAGCTGAGTTTTGTATATATTGCAATCTCTTAACAGAATTTGCTGGTAGACCCCCGAAGAGAGAATTACAATAATCGAGCCGTGATGTGATGAAGGCATGAATAAGCCTCTCAGCATCGGGCCTGGAAAGAATGGGTCTAATGCGAGCAATGTTACGGAGATGGAAAAAAGCAACTTTAGTTATATTTTTGAAATGAGAATTAAAAGTCAGCTGAGCATCAAATATCACACCTAAATTACGCACCTGGGCAGAAGGAGATATTTGAGTATTGTTAACTGAAAGTTTAAAATTACTGCACTTGTTAACATTAGATGGAGTGCCAATTAGTACAATTTCAGTTTTAGAACAATTTAACTTTAAAAAGGAGTGTTTCATCCATGCCTTGATTTCCAGCAAACAGGCAGAAAGAGTCAAAGAGGAAGTAGTGGAATCAGGCTGAGTGCTAATATAAATCTGTGTGTCGTCCGCGTACAAATGATAACCTAGGCCATACTTTTGAATAATCTTCCCAAGAGGTAACATGTAAACACTAAATAAAACGGGACCCAGAACTGACCCCTGAGGGACACCCTGACACAAAGGCACAGTCTGAGATCTGTTAGTACCCAGGTAAACAAACTGAGAACGTTGTGAAAGATAAGATTTAAACCAGCTCAATACAGTTCCAGAAAGACCGATCCATCTATGTAATCTGTCCAGTAATATGATGTGACATATCGTGTCGAATGCAGCACTAAGATCTAACAGAACCAAAATGCCACAAAAATTTTAGATGAGAAGTAATTAAGAAACTCATTACACTGCTCGGTAGTGGAACAGTTAATGTTACTAGGAGGTTTAATAAGATTGTTGACTGCTCTAAACAGGGCTCTGGGATTAGAGATGTCACTGCTAATAATTGTAGAATAATATGCCATTTTTGCAGTTTTGAGAGAATTGTGATAATCAATCTGATGCTGATCAAACATTGATCTATGAACTGTTAGACCAGATTTTTTGTATATCCGCTCCAGCTGCCTACCTTTAGCTTTCATTCGACGTAACTCAGATGTATACCATGGAGATGATCTCCTGAAAGAAACAACACGTTTCTTCAAAGGGGCAAACTCATCCAGAATACACGTAAAAACAGTGTTATACTGGTCAACAGAGGTCACAACTGGTAAGTCACCAATAGTAAGACTAAGATGGTCAAGATCAATATCACTGATTTTCCTAAAACAGATAACACGCTCTTTCACAGTCTGCAAGGATGGAGGAATCAAATTGAACGTGAGGAGCCTGTGGTCACTAAGACATACAACAGTACAATCAAGTTGTTCAATGATTACTCCTGAAGTGCAAACCAGATCTAATGTGTGACCGTGTTTATGCGTTGGAAAGTTAACATGCTGAGTGAAATTAAAACAATCTAAAATGTCCATAAAGCTCACCGTGTTAGCGCAATCCACGTTATCAACGTGAATATTTAAATCACCAGTTAAAAGAACAACTGGACAGATTGCACTGGCAAGCGTCAGAAACTCAGTAAATTCTGAGAAAAACACAGAGTTAGGTTTGGGAGGACGATAAATATTTAACACCAAAACTGGTGAGAGACCATTCAATTTAAATGCCAAGCATTCAAATGATGAAAAACAAGGCAATGAGACTTCAGTTAAAGCAACATCAGATCGATAAATGACAGCAAGACCGCCACCTCTACCAGTAGAACGTGGCCGGTCTATATAGGTGTAGCCAGGCGGAGCACATATATTTAGATTAAGATCGTCATTTGTCTGATGCCATGTTTCACACAAACAGAAAAAGTCCAATTCTTTGTCCACTACAATGTCACAGATTGAAGCCGCTTTATTGTTAATAGAGCGAGCATTGAGATGCGCAAACCTGATTTTGTCAAGTAGACTTCTGAAGGTAGGAGAAGTTCGCAGGACAAACACGACGCAAAGATAGATGACGACGATCCAAGCGCTTCTGAGTCCAAACTGACGTTATACCGGCACCGCTAGCTTGCAAATTCCGGCGGGAGCCTCGATGAACGTATTTAGGCCGGCAAAGGAGATGTAACGAGCGCAGTGTGTCCAGAACACATGTAGCAGGAGGCGCGGAGTTATCAAACTGAAAAAGTTCAGAAGCAGAGTATTTTAGCATGATGAAGTCCGGGTGATCAAAGTAGATCTTGCCGTAAACTCCAAATAAATCCAGAATAAAAAGTAAAATCCAGGAAGGCCGCATATTACCAGCGGGTATATGCCAAAAGACGAATAGGTAGAAATCCAAGCGTCAAGAGGCAGCAAAGTCACCACTCGAGAAACATCAGCCAGTCCAACATCAGAATTAAGACCACATTAAAACAAAGAAACAATTAATTTAACCCACTAATGGAGAAGTGGCAACCACATTGCGCCAGCGTCCTCTCCCGTGAGTGTTTATGTGGCTGATGTTAATTAAAAGACTCTTATTCTCCTACTCCTTCGTCGTGCGCCTTCATCTACAGCACCAAACCTTAACAGAAACTCAGACCAAGACAGAAGATGGGACCATCTACAAGGATGAACTGGGCAGAGGAATTTCTTTTCGACCTCCAACAAGAGGAACGGCCGTTGGAGCAGTACCTGGAGGAATTTTTTCAATCTGTTTTACAATCTGGTGAGCTGGAGCGATGCTATGATTAACGCTAACTTTCGGTTGGGACTAAAAGAAGATAAATTATTTTGTTCGATTACTCCAGAGGACTGCTACAGACCTGTAGCGGAGTTTTTTAATCATGTTCTTCTGTTAACCAATTCCAAGTTTTTTGTTGATGTGGAGGATTCTTATCCTCCTCCCATCCGAAAGCATGCAGAAACTCCAGCTCACCACAAGCCAGTAACCTCCACCTGCTGCTCCAACGAGCTAGTTTCCTCTGTTTCCCTCGACCTTCCCCATATCCTTAACCCAGTACTGTCCGCAGCGAAGATGGTGCCGCCGCCCAAGATGGCGATGATGGTTCTGCCGCCCGAGACGGCGATGATGGTTCCGCCGCCCGAGACGACGATGATGGTTCCGCCGCCCGAGACGGCGATGATGGTTCCGCCACCCACGTCGACGACGATGCCGTCGGCCAGGGCGAAGAGCTCTCCAGAGTCCCTGCTGTTTCCGTCCAGCTCTCCTGAGCCCCTGCTGGTTCCGTCCAGCTCCCCAGAGCTCGCTCCTCGCCAGCGCACCCCAGAGCCCGCTCCTCGCCAGCGCCCTCCAGTGGCTGCTTCACGCAAGTGCCCTCCAGTGGCTGCTCCTCACATGTGCCCTCCAGAGGCTGCCCCACGCAAGTGCCCTCCAGTGGCTGCTCCTCGCAAGTGCCCTCCAGTGGCTGCTCCCCGCATGTGCCCTCCAGTGGCTGCTCCTCGCAAGTGCCCTCCAGTGGCTGCTCCTCGCAAGTGCCCTCCAGTGGCTGCTCCTCGCATGTGCCCTCCAGTGGCTGCTCCTCGCATGTGCCTGCTCCTCGCATGTGCTCTCCAGTGCCTGCTCCTTGCATGTGCCCTCCAGTGCCTGCTCCTCGCAGGTGTCCTCCAGTGGACGCCCCAGAGCCCGCTCCTCTAGAGCGCTCCCTGGTGCCCGCGCCTCCAGAGCGCCCCCTAGTGCACGCTCCTCCAGAGCGCCTCCTAGAGCCTGCTCCTCCAGAACGCCCCCTAGCGACCGCTCCTCCTGAGCGCCCCCTGACGCCCGCTCCTCCAGAGCACCCTATAGTGCCCGCTCCTCCAGAACGCCCCCTAGCGACCGCTCCTCCAGAGCGCCCCCTAGTGCCCACTCCTCCAGAGCGCCTCCTAGAGCCCGCTCCTCCAGAACGCCCCTTAGCGACCGCTCCTCCAGAGCGCCCTCTAGTGCCTGCTCCTCCAGAGCGCCTCCTAGAGCCTGCTCCTCCAGAACGCCCCCTAGCGACCGCTCCTCCTGAGCGCCCCCTGACGCCCGCTCCTCCAGAGCACCCTATAGTGCCCGCTCCTCCAGAACGCCCCCTAGCGACCGCTCCTCCAGAGCGCCCCCTAGTGCCCACTCCTCCAGAGCGCCTCCTAGAGCCCGCTCCTCCAGAACGCCCCTTAGCGACCGCTCCTCCAGAGCGCCCTCTAGTGCCTGCTCCTCCAGAGCGCCCCCTAGTGCCTGCTCCTCCAGAGAGCCACACAGAGCCTGCTCCGCCAGAATGGCCCCTAGAGGGGAACCTCCCCAAAAAAAATTGGGGGGGGGGGGCATATACCCCTAGTCTGTGTGGCCGGGCCTAGGACCAAGGCCACGGAGCTCCCTGACCCGCCATGGCCACCCAAAAGAAATAGGCCATGGCCTCCCGTAGCCCCGGATCCTCTATGGCCTCCCGAGTCTCCTGCTCCGCCATGGCTCCCTAGTCTCCTGCTCCGCCATGGCCTTGCGAGTTCCCGGATCCGCCATGGCCTCCCGAAGCCCTGGATCCGCTATGGTCTCCCGAGCCTCCAGTCCCGCCATGGCTCCTGGAGTCCCCTGACCCGCCCTGGAGGCTTCCCATGTCTCCTCCACATCCTGGATCTGCTCCAGCCTCCAGGGCGCCCGCCCCCCCTCCCTCCCTCGATGTTGCTGTTACGGTGCGGGACGTGCCTTCTGGGAGGGGGCGATAACTGTTAGATGTCTGTTTCTGTTTAGTTCCGTTTGCCCTTATTTGGTATTTCCTGTCCTTGTTTCCTGAATTAGTTCATTATCGTTAAGTCTTATCACCTGTGTATTATTAATCATCTTGTTTAGCTCATTCGTTTGTCCCTTTATAAGTCTTCAGTTCTCCCCTTGTCTTTGTCTGAGTTTAACGTTATATTATGGTTTATGTGGCTGATGTTAATTAAAAGACTCCTATTCTCCTACTCCGTCGTGCGCCTTCATCTACAGCACCAAACCTTAACAGGTGCGATGAATGAAGCTGAATTTCTAGACGTCGTAGAATCTACATTATGAATTTCTTCTCTGATAAAATAGATAACATCAGAAATACAATAACTAAAGTCATTATTATTAAACTGTAAGGGAATATTTAGATTGGGTGACATCTGGTTATTTGTTAATCTAGCCACTGTGCAAAATAAAAACTTTGGATTATTTTGGTTATTATCTATGAGTTTGCAGATATGCTCAGTCCTGTCAGCTTTTTAGAGCCTGTCTATAGCTGGACATACTGTTTTTCCACGCAATTCTAAAAACTTCCAAGTTAGTTTTTCTCCATTTGCGCTCAAGATTACGAGTTTCTTTCTTGAGAGAATGGGCATAACTGTTGTACCATGGCACAGCACTTTTTTCTCTAACCTTTTTTAATTTGATGGGGGCAACAGTTTCTAATGTATTAGAGAAGATAGTGCCCATGTTGCTAGTCATTTTGTCTAGTTAATTTGTATTTATGGGTACACAGAGCAGCTGAGATAAATCAGGCTATTTGTCAATCTGTCTTTAGTGGCTGGAACAATAGTTCTGCCCGGACGATAACGTGGGGCCCTACGGTTAATATCAGTAATATGCAGCATGCACGATACAAGGAAATGGTCAGTAACATCATCACTTTGAGGTACGATATCTATATCAGTAAGATCAATTTCTTCTATCATTTAAGTGGGTAGAACAAAAGTCATCATAGCAGTTATTTGAGAATTGGCTTACTAGTCAGATGAAGCGTAGCGTCCTGGAGATGTTGTCCGACTGGAGTTCCGCTCCGACTCTGCTGGGGTGCAGGCCATTTAGATGATTATGTCACTGCGACTTTTCAGTGACTACATGATCACGCTGTCAGGGATCTGCAAGAAATGGGACCCAGATGCAAATGAGCAGACAATGGTAGTTTATTGATAAGACGTAGACTAGAAACAGCAGGGAGAGTGAGAAGTGAATCAGTCCAAACAGAGAGGCAGGGCAGACAACACACTACGGGCAGGAGGGATGACCACTGAGTCTGTCTGAGTTGGCAGCGGACTCAAGCACGGAGGCGGCAGCTCCAGAGGAAGGGCTAGGCAGGAAGACAGTTACCCCTTTTCCACCAAGGCAGTTCCAGTGCTGGTTCAGAGCCAGAGCCTAGTTTCAAACCGGTTCTTTGTCTTTCGACACCCAAAGCACCAGCTCCGAACCAGCAAAAGCGGTTCGTAAGTAGCACCAAAACATTGCTGGGCTAGAAGGAAGAACCACTTGCGTCAGGGGCTGGGGGCAGGGTTACCGTGAACAACAAGACGAACAGAAACTTTGGACCGCCATATTTGAAATAGCAGCTAAACACGGACACGTTGGATTCGCCGTGTTTGGATGCCGTTGTAGATTCGCAAAGCCATCAACGTCAATAACAACACAACGTCCGCCATTGTTGATAGTTTGTTTAGGCTTGTTCAGGATGGATCGGCGCTACGCGGACCGTTCGGTGCGAGGCATCGGGGTGCTGCGGGAGCGACTGGAAAGCTGACAGCTCTTTATGCTTTTGGATCGCTCTCGCGGTGCTTTAGTGTGTTGTGTGCCGATTGATCTGCGTGGCGCGATGCACCTCGAACAAGTCTGTTGTGTTTGGCGCTGCCGCGCTAGTGAAACGAAACATGAACGTATTCAGTGACGTAAGTCCTGGCTCTGTATTGGCTCTCTAGCCTGTGGAAAAGCAACCGGTTCTTAAAGGGCTCGCCAGTCGAACCAACTAAGAACTGGCAGTAGCACTGGCTCTGAACTAGCACCTGGTTCCTGCTGGTGGAAAGGGGGTAAGAGTAGCTTGAAGTGAATCTCAGAAGTCACACCAGTCTAGCCGCCAGCTAGGGACTCTCAGAACCAGAGACTTGACTCGAGGTAGTGGAGGCCTGCTTCCAGGTAGTAGGGGTCAGAGGCCAGGGAATCTGGGTAAGGGCAGAACAGGGCAAAACACGATAACAAACAAGACAAGACTCAAGACAACACAAAGACACAAGACAGACAAAAGTAGATAGAGACAGAACAAAAGCAAAAACAATAAATAAACCAAAACTAGCTAAAGGAAGTAATCAAAGAGCAAAAACAAGGCCAAGATACAAAAAGTCCAAAAACGAGGGTAAAAGAAAATATAAATCAAAAGAGAAAACAAAACAAGTTAGAACGCAACAAACAAGAACTAGGCAGAACTAGAGAAAGCAAAAAAGGAAATGAGGATATAAAAACTAGATAAGGAATCAAAAATAACTTGCGCAAGATCAAAGGATAACTTTAGGACCAAGAAACAGGTAATCACCAAAACGAACCAGCAAAGATGCAAGGGAAAGGAACACAATATAAAGCAGCAGAGCACATGAGGATCAGGTGAACACAATCAAGCAAACGAGGACTAGACAAGGACTAAACAAGGGGACGTGACCAGGGGAAACAAGGAGGTGGGACAAGAGGAGCACATGGCAAACACAAACAGAGACAGAACCATGTGCTTAGACACAAAACGAACAAAGAAACATTGAACAAAGACAAGACAGTCAGGGCAGGGTCTTGACACACGCTGCAGTGCCATTTGGCCTACATACCTCACCGGTGAGACAATTGTGCTCAAAAGCCTCGGTCACACTAGTCTAAATTGTTTCGCATGCTGCAACGGTCGTGATATGACGTCACGCTGTGCAGCATCTTTTTAAAAACTTAAATTCAACACATAACATATTATAAAACATCTAAAATGTAAAAACATAAAATCTACTCCACTTTCCTGCAGTGCTGCAGTTTTCTTTTAATTCAGATAGAAGGTCATGCTGTGACGTATCAATCTGCCGTTGGTCACACGGTATCACGTGATGCGAATTCGCAGGCCAGAGTTCACCAAGTTTGAACTTTGGAAAGCAGCGAAATGCTAAAACTTTTCGCACGGGCTAGCGTTTGCGGTCTGACGCATGGACGCAATGGAGCGAAAAGTGCAGAGTGACCACGGCTTAAGTGATCGGAGCTCAGAGTGGTGGATGATGCAATTGTTCCCTCTTATTTGAGAGGGGATCCTCGAAACAACCATTTCTGTGTCGTTTTTCTCCCATAATTCAGTTAGCTGAGGGTCAAGAAAACATTGCTCTAGATATACATAAGTACATGACAGAATTAAGTTATGTAGACATAGTTAATGTGCTGTGATATAATGTTGGATTTACTGTCAGAAACAATCCTGGAAAAATTATTAAAAGTAATGATTTTTTTTTTCAAGATTCTACATCACACACATCCAAAACAATCAGTGCAGGCATTTTGCTGACAATTCTTAATTTTATTTAACATCAGCTGTGATTGTATATCATTGGTACTTTGAGTACTTCTGTCCTCCTCCTGATGCTCTGTCGTGTTTAATGTGGCTGGAGCTTCAGATGTGGTCATGTTTTCTGAACTCTGTTAATAAAAATGGCAGGAATAAGGTGACATTCTATTATACATTTTGATTATATATATATATATATATATATTTATATATATAATTATATATAAAACTTCGTTACTGTACTTAAGTAAATTTTTCAAGTATCTGTACTTTACTGGAGTAGTTTTATTTTGAGCAACTTTTACTTTTACTTCACTAAATTCCAAAGCATAAGATTGTACTTTTTACTTCACTACATTTCATAAAACATATCGTTACTCCTTATAATATATCACGTGCTCCGAGACGCAGAAGCGGTGTGTGATTCATGAACAAACTGATTCTTTTCAATGAACCTGTTAAATCGGTTCGCAAATCGCAACAAACGATTCATTCACGAATTGGAATGATCCGATTGCAGCTGTTCTCGAGTCAAAAACTCACTGATTCAAATGAACCGTTTAGAGCGAGTCTTCAGTGAACTGAACTCACAAGTAAAGAACCGTGAGATATTGTGAGCGCGCGCGACTGATGCTGTGAAAAGTAAGTTACTAATGTCGAATTTTAGGATTAATTATTGTAACGTTAATTGAAAATCATATTTAGGTCAAAACTGTCAGTTGTTTGTGAACTAAATCTGCTGTAAAGGGTGATCTATTTAAGCCCTCTGAAATGCTTGAATGCAGACAGATCAATGTCAGTGTCTATGTTTTAGGAACAAAAAACAAAACATTAAAATAACACAGGTTAAATAAAATAACTCATGCACGTTCATATTCCCCGCTGCTGTAATGTTAGCAGTTTTATTAAAATACTATACGCATTTAGCCCTATGTGACCTCTGTTTTATATTGTTTATCAACAGTATACATTTTTATATTGTTTGGATCAACTAGCCGAGTAAGTTAGACAGATATGAATGTTTATTCATAACCATACTGAAAATAAGTAAATATTGTTAGCTGATGCTAACTGTCTAGCTAACAAGCTTGCTGGTGCTAAGTTGAGGAAATTTTTAGATATAAAGTCCAAATATTTTTATTCATCCACCTAGATAGATTTCATCTGAGGTAAAAAGAAAGCATGTGATGTTCAGAACATAACTGCAGTAATTATCAAAGTGGGAAGTGATGCCCTCTGGGGGCATTTAGCCAGGAGTGTTTTTACACCACAGACAAGGTTTGAGAAGAAAAAAAGCATTATGAAAATATAATTATATTTTCCTTAAAATGTTCTTCCTAACTTCAGGCCTAATTCTCATGTCATATATAACTGTGACGTTCCGCAAAACAAGTTTTAAAACATTTTTTTTTAACTGGTGAAAATTAGATGGTCAAATCTGTTCTCTCTCAGGTACATCGCAGTGTAAGCTTCACAGTGAACATTACTACATCTCTCTCATCAACGTAGTCCAAATCAACAACAAAATATATATCTTGACTCCATATAGGTATTTTGAACAGTAGGATTATAAAAATATGTGCTAATATAAAATTAAATAAAGTAGTCTATATAAAATTGTAAAATAAATCTATCAATCAGTACTTTTTTACTTAAGTACATAAAAAAATCGCATACTTTTGTACTTTCACTCGAGTAAAATTGAAAAAGCAGTACTTTTACTGGAGTAATATTTAATTATACGTATCTGTACTTTTACTCAAGTACTTGATCTGTGTACTTTGTCCACCACTGGTCTTGGAGTGCTGGGCACAGAGAGGCTTTCCTAAATATCTGCTGGAGTTGCAGTGACCTAAAAGTACAGCAATCAACAAAAAATTGGGATAAATTCATTACATATATAGAGAACAAATTTGAGTGTTGTTTTAAAATACTTCTCAATGTGCTCAATGTGAGTTTATGCATATTTGTCACTTTGTAATTCCTTGTAAATCAACCCCTTGACCAGCCTGCAAAGTACAGTTAATTTCTAATACAGCCTTTTATCTAAAAAAAATTATCTAAAAGATTTTTCCCTTAAATGCATGACATATAAACTCTGCAGAAAAGAAACATCCCTTTTTCAGGACACTGTATTTTCAGGATATTTAATTTAAATCCAAATAAGATTTGCAGATCTTTATTGGAAAGGGTTTAAATATGTAAATATTAATAGTTAAATAAATTTAAAATGTGCTGTTAATTAATAAAGAACATTTCTTTATTACAAGTCAGCAGGTACCGGTTTTTGAGAATAAAGTATTTATTATTTTTTTTAGAGCATTATTACTTGTAAACCATAGCCTAAGGCAAACATGGAAATTAGATTACTTTCCACAAACTGGTTCTTTCAGAGAGTTAGTTTCTGGTTCAAATAACTGATCAACCAGTTTGTTTATGTAATCAAGCAATGACAATGTACACGCAGTTATACTGTTAAAGCACCCAATAATGATGTGAAATGTAGATGTTTTACATGTCTAAAGCATATAAACTGAATAAACTAGTCTTGATCAGTTCACTTTTCTAGATAAAGAGAAACCACTAAAACCAATTAAAACCAAAACCACTAAAGCTCATTCAAGTGCTCGGTTCACACACATGCATATCAGTGGCTCATCAATATTTTGGCTTATTTCCAGTCTTAGTGAGGTGGCCAAAAGTAAGTTTTTATTGTAGTAACTTGTGCTGCTCAAGTCATGAACTGTTTCAGATACTTTAGTCTGATTTGATTGACTGGTTCATCTAGTTCAGTAAAAAGAACCAGTTCAAAAGAATGATTCGTTCGTGAACCAGACATCTATCATTCACGTTTGAATGAGGCTCTGGGTTACAAGTAAAAAACAGTTTTTTTTTTTTTTTTATCTTTTCACATCATAAGACCTCAATATATCTTCAGGAGTCACTGGTATTAATTTTGTGTTCCTTGATTATGCTTTTTTTTTTTTTTTTTTTTTTTTAAAAACTGGTAGCTGCTGACTTGCATTTTATGAAAAACCAAGGACCACCATTTCAGCTAAAAATCTTCTTTACTATTCTCCTGAAGAAAAAAAGTCACCTACATCTTGGATGGCCTTGAAATGTCAAACTATGTCAATAATTACAGTCAGTATTCTCTAGAAACAGCAGTTCATTTAACATTAACACTTACATCCGTCTGAAGAAAGAGTTAATCCTCCTTTTCCCTGAAATACGCCATTGTGGACACTACAGATGCAACACCATAGTCAACTTCTTTACCAGCGCTGTTGATTTCTTTCAGGACTGTCCTTACATCCTTTTTCCACCTTGGAAGTTGACCTTCGAAAAATTCTACCACCTTTTTTCCTTTTGTGCTGAGAGATTCTGAAAGTCTACTGATGATATCTATCCCAGTCAGAATGTTGAAGTGGGCACACAAAAATCTTTTCAGAAACAAAAATGGCCACTGTTCTTTAAGTTCATCGAAGCTGGGTGGGGGGGTTGTGATTGATGTGATAGTGCTGAGAAGCATATGTTATCTTCATCAGTTCTTCAACCTGGCCACGTTCTGCTGCCCTGGGTCCTTCTTGAGATAATAACTTACTTAACCATGTCTTTTTTCCTCTATTGTCTCTGGAGTCTCATCTTCAGGAAGGTCAACCAATTGCTAATTGATGCAGCCGTAGCTATCTGCTTGTGTACATTTTGATGTAGTGGTCTCTCTGCTGGGTGTAGACTCGTTGTCACTGATTTGACGCTTAGGTTGTCGAACTCTGACCAGTGTGTTCCCAGATAGCAAGCAGATGTTGATTCAACATAGATTTGTGGTTGTAACGGTCAGTATCGGTCGTCAATCAAATGTCGATGTTGAACCAACGTTCATTATTTGGTCGATACATCAGAACGTTATTACGCCGAAAATAAAACATTGATTCAACGTCGAAATCACGTTGGCTTATCAACCAACACAGCCGACGCATCTGATCGAGATCATAACGTCTGATACAGGTTGAAACTTGGTTAGAGGAATCGGAGATCTACAGGCCTGTAACTGTACACGGGTAACTAAAATGCATTTTTATTAATTATTTTATATAGTAGTTTATCCGTCTGCCACTATTAGTGGAATATGAACGTTTTAAAAACAATGACTAACAAAACATTTTAACTCGAGCTTTGTCGAATGTTTAATGGCCTTATGTATGTTATATTATATATGTTTTATTCATTTTGTTATTTTTTTTCTGCAGACATTTTTTACACAGCTGGCAAATATATATAAATATATATATATATATATATATATATATATAGGCTACCCTATAATTTTTAAAAATGAATTTCTTTTTCCTTATTTTTGTCTAAATATTTTTCTTCATTACGTCTTGTTTGGTTTTATTTCGTATAATTGCACGTTAAAAATAATTTACTTTGTTATGCAGACGCAAAACGTGAAACTGCAGTCTTATTCGCAGCTTTAGGCTATTTATAGCATTTATATAAATATTTGTAATATATAATCAGCATATTTTCTTAACCTGTTTTGTGTCTTAATTATTCATTCATGAATTAAAACAAGTTTTATAACGACATAATCTTGATCAACAACAACTAATGATAAATGTGGAGCGGCATCGGTCCGTTATCATTTTAAAACTCAAATAGCTTCAGTTTTAAGCTATAACTGCATCTGTCTCGGGTGTAGACTGGCGAATTATTTAATAAACCTATAAATGTGTTCCAGTAGCCCTACTACTGGCCCATATTCAGATGTTTGTGCGGAGTGTGGAGTGTATGACAGGGCGCCCACGAGTGATTGCTTGCATTTTTTTTCCTGATAATAAAACAACATCAGTTCGAAACTCATAATAGGCCTAACTCATATTAATAAATAATTTAAATGTCTACTTTTTTTCACACATTCATAATCATTAGGTGACTTTTGCCTGTACTTTGTAGCAAACTTTATGCGTGTGCTTGAGCGCGGAATATATTAAGGCTCACTGTGGATTATAAACTTTGGATAAACATGCGATAAATTCCGCTTTTAGAACTGTCACGTCTGTAACGAGAGATGTCACGTTGACTACATTGATTTTCCCTCTGAAACACAAAAGCGAAAACTATAGACAACCTTACATCCTTGCTTATGGCTTGTGCATTGTAAATCGTATACAAAATAGCCTATGTTGTCTCCCCAAAAACTCTGTCTTTTTTGTCATGTCCATCTAAAATATAAAACACGTTTATAGACTAATACTTTTTTGAAGTCTGGACTTTATTTTCAGGAATTTAGAAAAATATAAAGAGATGGTTCAACATAGGTCTAATGAATATCCTATTTCTATGAGAATTTATGTGTTGACTGCGAATGTCACGTCAATAACGCTGGGATTGCTCTAATGTGATGCTGGTCTTTGAAATACAGGTACTTGCTTTTTTTGTCCAAAGTTGTGATGCTAGTTTTTGAAACACTGCAACAAAAAAAAATAATTTAAAAAAATCCACAATTTCAACAGTTTTTGTGAACGTTCATAAAATATTGTGCTTCACATTTTCATTAATTTTACTGTCTATTATTATTTTTAAATAAAGAATCGAGTTCGGTGTATCTGGCCCCTTAACTGCCCAAGTTTCTCTTGTGGCCCCTTAGGAAAATTAATTGCCCACCCCTGGTCTACATGCAAGCAGGCTTTCTAATGAAATAAGGTGGTTGAGTGTTCATTAAAAAAAAATAAAAAAACTTAAACTATAAAAGTGCTGCTTTATCCGACTATAACGTGCAGGGTGTCATAGAGCTACATTTAGATTTAAGTTATTTATTTATGTAATGTTCTAAGTTTATATGATTGTTTGTGTAAATTCTGCATGACTGTGACGTGATTTAATGCGTGCAAGCGGAACATTCGGATTCGAATCGCTCTCGCGGTACTTTGATGTCATAAGCTGCTTCAAGTCGAACGCGCCTAAAACTGGAGCGGCGGGAGTTGCCATGGAAACGGAGCGGCAACACAAGACTGACTAGCAGGAAGCTCCGTTTCTCGCTGCTGTTTTTACTGTTTTCGGTAAGTTTAGTCACTAAAATCTCACAAATATTAAATACAGCTATTCCGGACACCTCTCTTGCTTGTATTTGACTCGCTTCTGGTGAAATTAGTTCATAGAAATGGTTTAGTGTCTTCGAACAAGTCCGTTAGCATCTTAGCCGTTTTCAGAGGAAGTAAAGTTAGGCTAACTCCATAGACTGAGCTCTTTTTGAAAGTTTGGGATTTTAATCACATCTTTATGTGTAGATGAGAGGTTTTGACAGTTCTGTAAAAGTTTTGATGGTAAATTTTCAGTGGGTGATTGGAAATAGGCTCATTTATTTAACCTAAACATAACTTACAGCCTACACTGTACCGTTAATCGGTGACGTCACTTACATCAGCGGGACAAGTAACTAAATCTAGTTCAAACCTATTTTGTTGGTAAACAAATATTGATAAAAAACTGTTCTGTGACTTCAGAAGAAAAACGAAAACACGGCAACATGGGATGCTCCAAGATTTCACAATTTCTGAAGGGAGCTGCAGACGGAGAAGTAAGGAACACAAGTGAACAGCTTCTTAACATTTGAAGAGGGCTTTGACATCCACAAGTAAGAAGTATGAGCAATATTAAATAAGTAAACCTAGAAGCAAATTATGTTATGTTAAAAAAATGTTTTCTGTATATGCTTCTTTCTTATTTCTACATTGCACCTGCTCTAGCTTGGTTCCTTGTAATAAACCTGGCTGGCATTGTATATTAAATATTGTTGGCTCTGTGACAAATTGCTTGTTATGTTCCTACATTCATACATGTTGATGGCCTGCACCCCAGACTTAGCGTGAACCTCCTGTCGGACAACATCTCCCAGGCACAATGAACCATGTGGCTAGTAAGTTAACCTCAAACATACATGTTCAAAATTCAGTAAAATATTTTGTGTTTTTGAAAATAAGTCTCTTATGCTCACCAAGGCTGAATTTATTAAATTCAGATAAAAAACAGTAATGTGAAATATTATTACAATTTAAAATAGCTGTTTTCTGTGTGAATATATTGTAAACTAATTTATTTCTGTGATCAGAGCTGTATTTTCAGCATCATTACTCCAGTCTTCAGTGTCACATGATCTTCAGAAATCATTGTAATATGCTGATTTGCTGCTCTAGAAACATTTCTGATTATTATCAATGTTGAAAACAGTTGTGCTGCAGAATATTTTTGTGTGATTTTTGATCAATTTAATGCATCCTTGCTGAATAAAAATAAAAAACAAACAAACTTTACACTGTTAAAACATTCACACAAAAATACTCAGCACAGCTTTTTTTTTTACATTCATATTTGGGTCATTCTACAGAAACATCCACTTTTGGTGTGGGAAGATGTCTTAAAATGTATTTCTTTTTTAACATTTAAACTTAGACCACATTATTAAATTACCTTTTGACTTTATGAATACACATAAATGACAGCTTAATTATTTTTATATTTTTGTGCATTTATTTAAAGACCACATGTAACTTTTTTTGTCACTGGTGTTACCTTCTTTGTCAATTTTAGAGGTTTTTAAGAAATATTATTTCTCGATTTATTTCAGCACATGTAGTCAGAGTTACAGAAAAACGATGATAATGCAACAAATAAGGAGATTGTTTTATTTATTTTAACCAGATTTGTTAAAAGTGTGATTGAATGATGTTAGTACATTTGAGCAACCATGTATTTGTTATAACAATGAAAATATATATAAAAAAACAGTTATAAACAAGTAATGATGCAATCCTTTAAATCTTAACTCTTGAGTGAAGCAGAATTCAATGGATGTAAAATTATTATCATGCCACGTGTGACACATTTTATGTAATGTGACAGAAAAAAACCCACGGTAACACCAGTGACACAATGAATCACCATGACATGCATTATACCAAAGACACTTATTCTTCAGCTATAATTAATAGATGAGCCTAAATTGTTACATTTGACATACAATTGGCAATTAGTGAAAGCAGTTAGTAAAGGAACATAAACATAAACTGATCTTCACTGGTGTTACCCATAAAGAAGGTAACACTAGTGACAGTAACACCAGTGACAGATTTTATGAAAAATGCATTTTGCAAAATGTCTGCTGCAAGGTATGAAACCACATGTTGTCAATTGTGTACTCACTAAATTAAGTAGTTTAATCCATTTGTATTCTAGTTTTTTTTTACAATTCCCTGACAATAAAGTAGGTCATACCAGTGACTTCAGCTAAAAGCTTTGTATGAAATCATGAGATAAATGAGAATTTCTGATAACTGAAAAGAGACAGTGGACTTATCATGGGCCTTTTTTCACAGATCTTCAGTAAATAGGAAGAAGGAAGTCAAGTGATGTCATTAGTGTGATTTTTTTATTTCAAAATAAATGATTTTTGTTAAGCGGTAACACCAGTGACACAACTCCAGGGTCCACTACTTTCATTATACTGTATATTTTATAATATTTATTTAGTTTTTTGTGTCATTTATATTTCTGTAAAGGCTACATTTAGAACAAATTAAAAAAAGTGTGATTAATTGCGATTAATCGCGAGTTAACTCATGTCAATCATGCGATTAATCATGATTATTTTTTAAATCGATTGACAGCCCTAATATATATATATATATATATCAAATATATATAAATATGTATATATCAAATGTAAAAATCACTTTAGTGGGTCCATTATGAATAAATTGATTACAAAAGCAGTTCAATCAAGAGCAGCGAGTGATTCCCTCTTTTATTTTATTATTAGATTAACATTGAGACAGACGGCCTATATATTAGACCTACTGTACTGCACGGATCTAATATAATGTCACACATCCGATGTTTTTACCCAACATTTCCCCAAACGTTCACTTAAGACATAACAGATTATTTTTGCATGAATACTTAAATACTGTAATTCTGTGTATATTTATCGGGATCACACGCCATCAGAAGCGCCGTTATGCACTCACTTCAGATGATAGTCAGCGCGAGAAGCGAGCGGAGAAAAGGTACTCCTCTCAGAAAACGTGCAAATAAAGATATATTTAGATGTTTAAATACTGTTTGGAGCATTGGGATCGCTAGAAGAGGGCTTAATGAACTCATTTTTTGTGAAAACCTCAAATTCGACCAAAATCAACATCTTTCACTTCTTTTGCCTGTAACTTAGCTTGTGTGCATTCTGACTCATTTTGCCTGCCATGGGTCGCGGAAGCAGGGGGGCCGCTTTTTAGGTCTGGTATAAATATGACATGGGCTACAAAAAAAAAAAAAAAAGCTCATATGTATTGTGGCGCGTGTCCCGAGTACCTATCAGCGTCGCCCTGGAAACAGAGGAGAAACACCTGCACCCAATCTTCACGGGCTGATCGCGCCCAGCTGAAGCAGCTTAGGAGACGGCTACAGAAGCCGCCGCACAGCACACACTGGTGAGCAATGTCTCCAGAAGATACCCCGTTTACAAGTGTACCTTTGTCTTCACAGAGAGCAGTGTGTGACCGACCAGCCCGGCGTTTGAGCACAGGAAACAGAGCACCCGAGCACTCAGACGACAGAAGCGGCGGACCACAGAGCACTGCTTCACAAGCACAAGGACACGATTGCACTTTACCACACCTCAATAAATACACCCTCCGGGGTCTTTATTGCATTTCCCTGGTCGTGTGATTCTTCTGCCCGTTACACTGGTGGAGAATGCAGGCAGATTTCTGAAGAATCACCGACAAACCCCGTTAAGTTTATCCTGCGACCACGAACAGCGGTCAATTTTTTTTTTCTCTCATTTTTTTTTCTCTCTCTCTCTCTCTCCCCCTTTCTGCAGGCGGCGACTCCTCCCCAGCCATGGAAGAGTTGTTAAAACATCTCACGGAGGTGAGCATCAGACAACAACAAATTATGGAGCACATGGCCGCTCGTCAAGGGGAAACCGAGCGCGAGATCGCCGCACTACATGTGGCCGCTGCCCAGCGGGTTCCGCTGCCAGATCCCCGTGTTCAAGCCACACATCTCCTGCCGAAGATGACCACCCACGACGATGTGGAGAACTATTTAAAGATGTTCGAGGCCATCGCGAACCGGGAAGATTGGCCACGAGAGCAGTGGGCTCGTGTGCTGGCACCATTATTGACAGGCGAACCGCAACAGGCTTATTTCTCAATGCCCACAAACCTGAACGATTCCTACGATGAGCTCCGGAAAGAAATCCTGGACCGCGTCGGCCTTTCACCCATTTCCGCGGCCCAGTTGTTCCACGCCTGGGAATACAACAGTCGGGTGCCAGCCCGGGCCCAAGCCGCCGAACTCTCTCGCCTCTCACAACACTGGCTGCTCGCCGGGGATCCCAGTGCTGCCCAAGTCACGGAGCGCGTCGTGGTGGATCGGTTTCTTCGCGCCCTTCCCCGCCCACTTCGGCAGGCAGCAGGTATGCGGAACCCGCAGACCATCGGGGAGCTGGTAGAGGCCATCGAATTGGCTGAGGCGACGCATCGACGTGAGGCTGGGGAGCGAGCGCCGCCATTTCCCCAGAGGTTGTTGCAGGAGCGACGCACGCCGGAGGGCACCCCGCAAACAGTCGGCAGGCCGGCGGTTCCCGGCACGCAAGACGAACCCATGCCCACGGAACCATCTCGGCCGCCTAACCGGGCCTGGCTGGCAGGCTGTATCGTCCATCAGGACCCACCGCTGGAGGCCCCTCAGGTCGAGGTGAGAATAAATGGACGGCCCTACCAGGCCCTATTGGACTCGGGCAGCACAGTTAGCCTGGTCCAGCCCACCGTGCTTCCTCCGCGGGTGGGGGCCAAAGCCCGCTTGCCCATCACCTGTATACACGGCGACACCCGTCACGTCCCTGCCCGGCGTGTCACTGTCTCGGCCGCCCCAGGCTCTTGGCCCGTCGAAGTCGGAATAGTAAAGGATCTGCCCGTACCCGTGCTTCTCGGGAGAGACTGGCCGGGGTTTGATCGCCTGCTGGCCGCCGCTACACAGCCTGCCAGCCCTGCCGGGAACCGTCGAAGAAGGAAATCATGCCAATGTCCCCGACGACGCCCCGTCCTGCTAGCGTCGGATAGCGCCAGAGACGGTGAATCCCCCTCCCAATCTACTAACCTTTTCTATGATGTGTTCCAACAGGTTAAGGGAGGAGGGGCTTTTGCAAAAGAGCAACTCGGGGACGAACGGCTAAAATATTGCTGGACACAAGTGAGGATAGTCGAAGGAAAGGATACCCAGCCACCACCTCATCCAACACCTCACTTTGTTGTCCAGAACGTCCTGCTGTACTGTATCGCACAGCGGAGAGGGGAGGAGGCGAAACTGCTAGTGGTGCCGCGATCAAAGACAGAGACCGTGATGGAGCTGGCCCACTCCCATCCGATGGCTGGCCACCTGGGGGCGCAAAACACCATTCAACGGATCCGAGACCGTTTCCACTGGCCCGGCCTGGATGCCGACGTCAAGTGGTTCTGTCAGGCCTGTCCGGTATGCCAACAGACGTCGCCCCGGCCCCTCCACCCACTCCGCTGATTCCGCTTCCCATAATTGAGGTGCCCTTCGAGCGAATAGGAATGGATCTGGTTGGACCGCTGCCCAAGTCTGCCCGGGGACATGAACACATCTTGGTGATAGTGGACTACGCGACTCGTTACCCCGAAGCCATCCCCCTTCGCAAGGCCACCTCCAAAGCCATCGCGCAGGAGCTCTTCCTCCTGTCTAGTCGAGTCGGCATTCCCAAGGAGATATTGACCGACCAGGGCACCCATTCATGTCTCGGACGATGGCTGATCTCTGCCGCCTTTTGAAGGTGAAACAACTGCGGACCACGGTCTACCATCCGCAAACCGATGGGCTGGTTGAGCGATTCAATCAGACGTTGAAGCAGATGCTCCGTCGTGTGGCTGCGGATGACAGGCGAGACTGGGACCAAATGCTGCCCTACATCCTCTTCGGCATCCGAGAAGTCCCCCAGGCTTCCACCGGTTTCACCCCCTTTGAGCTCCTGTTTGGACGACAGCCTCGTGGCCTGCTAGATGTCGCCAAAGAGGCCTGGGAGCAGCAACCAGCCGCCCATCGGTCAACGATCGAGCACGTTCACGAGATGAGGGAGAAGATCGACCGGGTCATGCCACTCGTCCGAGAACACCTCGTTAAAGCCCAACAAGCCCAACAGCGTCACTACAACAGGGCAGCCCAACCACGGGAGTTCCAGCCAGGAGACCACGTTCTGGTCCTAGTCCCGACTGCCGCCTGCAAGTTTCTCGCCAAGTGGCAGGGGCCCTACACAGTAACGGAGCAGGTTGGACCCGTTACGTACCGCGTCCGGCAGCCCGGACGGAGAAAGTAAAACCAGCTATACCACATCAACCTTCTAAAACGCTGGGTCGGGACTAGGGCCCAGCTGTCCGCACTGACCACCACGGATCCCGTGGTTGTAGACATCAGCCCCCACCTATTGGCTGCCCAAAAGAAGGAGCTTCAACATCTGGTCGGTCAATTCTCGGATGTGTTCTCCCCACTCCCTGGGTGGATCCACGTCCTCCAGCACGATGTCCGCACACGACCCGGGGTCATCGTCCGGCAGCGGAGGACGTTAACCCTAACGTCGTCGAAGAGGAGGTACAGGAGATGCTGAAGTTAGGAGTAATAGAGCCCTCTCGCAGCCCCTGGTCCAGCCCCATCGTCATGGTCCCAAAGCCAGATGGCACCCTCCGGTTTTGCAACGACTTCCGCCGCCTTAACGAGGTCTCCGAGTTCGACAGCTATCCAATGCCCCGGGTCGACGAACTGCTGGATTGCCTGGGGAGAGCCCGGTTCATCTCTACACTAGACCTCACCAAGGGCTATTGGCAGGTGCCGCTGACAGAGCAGGCAAAACCGAAGACCGCCTTTTCCACCCCTAGTGGCCACTGGCAGTACCGGGTTCTCCCCTTCGGGTTACACGGGGCCCCAGCAACGTTCCAGCGGATGATGGATATCCTACTGAGACCACACCAGGCCTATGCGGCGGCCTACCTGGATGACGTCGTCGTACACTCGGAGACCTGGGAAGACCACCTGGAGCGGTTACGGAGGGTGCTTCTAGAGCTGCGCCGGGCTGGACTAACCGCCAACCCCCGGAAATGTCATCTGGCTCTCCCCGAAGCCAAGTACTTGGGCTTCCAGGTGGGCCGGGGTCTCATCAAACCTCAAGAGAAGAAGGTGGCAGCTATTCTCTCAGCACCACGGCCCACCTCCAAAACCCAGGTACGAGCCTTTTTGGGGTTGGCGGGCTACTATCGCTGCTTTATTCCTAACTTCTCCTCCTTAGCAGCTCCCCTGACAGACCTGACCAAGAAGGGGCAGCCGGAAAAGGTGCCCTGGGGACCCACCGAGGAGGAGGCCTTTCGGCGAGTAAAGGCGTCGCTCACCTCAGAGCCGGTGTTGCGCGCACCAGACTTTAACTGCCCCTTCTTGTTGCAGACGGACGCCTCCAACACCGGGTTAGGAGCCGTCCTCTCCCAGGTACAGGACGGTGAGGAACACCCGGTGATATACATCAGCCGAAAGCTGACCCCAGCAGAACAACGATACGCCGCGGTGGAGAAGGAAGCGTTGGCCGTCAAGTGGGCAGTCCTGGAGCTCAGGTATTATCTCCTCGGCAGAAAATTTACCCTTATCACTGACCATGCTCCTTTGCAGTGGATGGCCCGGGCCAAGGACACGAATGTCCGGGTAACTCGCTGGTTCTTGGCGCTCCAGGACTTCCACTTCGCCGTGCGCCACCGGGCGGGGGCGGCCAACGCCAACGCCGATGGACTCTCGCGGATATGGGCAGCTTTCGCAGGTCTGTCAGGGTTCACCCCACGCGGGGCCAGGACGACGCTTAGGGGGGGAGTGTGACGCGTGTCCCGAGTACCTATCAGCGTCGCCCTGGAAACAGAGGAGAAACACCTGCACCCAATCTTCACGGGCTGATCGCACCCAGCTGAAGCAGCTTAGGAGACGGCTACAAAAGCCGCCGCACAGCACACACTGGTGAGCAATGTCTCCAGAAGATACCCCGCTTACAAGTGTACCTTTGTCTTCACAGAGAGCAGTGTGTGACCGACCAGCCCGGCGTTTGAGCACAGGACACAGAGCACCCGAGCACTCAGACGACAGAAGCGGCGGACCACAGAGCACTGCTTCACGAGCACAAGGACACGATTGCACTTTACCACACCTCAATAAATACACCCTCCGGGGTCTTTATTGCATTTCCCTGGTCGTGTGATTCTTCTGCCCGTTACAGTATGCACCTTTATTCATTAAAAGATCGCGATCTCGATTCAAACACATGCGATCTTATTGCTAAATGATGATTCCACTATGTCAATTAAACCTTTGAAATGACATCACATCGGAATATTTAAACCTGATTTCGCGCAGCCGCTGATCCAGAGAGAGAGAGCAGTGCTCATCATATGCTGTATGTTTGAAACAGCTTCACAAACAGTCTACACAGTAGCCTACATTTCTGTGTTGCAAACATTAAATAATAACGAAAGTATTGGGATGAAAGTTTTTAATCCGAATATAGACTCTGATGTTGCGGCAGCCGCGCTAATTAACCTTTGTAACTAATGATAAGCTTTAAAAAAAAAAAAGATTGTTACATTCTTGCTACAGTAGGTGGCAAACAGTGACTGTTAAATGTATTTGATGCCTGAATCATTCAAGAGATTCCTTCAAAAACTGTGGACGAAACAAGTCTTGATTTATTTATTTTTTTCAATTTTCTTTTACATAGGCTAGCCTAATTAATTATTTAATTTAATACATATTTTAAATAGATTAATTTATACAATTTTAGACATTTATACATGGACTCATTTATAACATTAAATAAAACATTTAGTCAGAAACTCAAGTAAATTACATTGTTTGGTTGTCTAATGTTTGTTTTCATGGCGTAAAAATACATAGACTAATATATGATGTAACTAATACCATTTGTACTGTTTATAGCCTATTATATGTTATTATGTATATTTATGAACTATGTATGTATTATGTAGTATTCTGCAGGTGGGTAGATCTCCAGGAACAGGATCGGGCAGTCCTGTTATATTGATATGTATGATGGATTTTGAACTGTACTATTTTTATTTCAGGTTTTCTGGATTGCCAGTTGAAGACATCAGTACATCAGAAGTTGGCCTGGACAGCTGTATCTACAGTACACCACACTGACCTCTCTGCTTTTGCATAGATGATACCATGTTCTATGGTATTATTGGTATTATGTTCTAAGGTATTATTATAGCAAAACTGAGCACCTGTGACAGTGGAATTTGTAGTTATAATTAAAGAATAGTCACACATGTTTATTACAGGTAGTAAATTTAAAGTCACAGAGAAAATAGTTTTTTTTTTTAAGGAGTTCCAAATGTTTTTTTTACTCTTTCTCTCTAACAAACACAAGTTACATCATTTAAAATTCTGAGGTGCACAAATCATATTCTACAAATCACAAATTAAGAAACGTATGTGAATGTGGGGCAAAACACATTCACACACCCGAATCAAAAATGAGAAGTCATGAACAAAGTTTGCACATTTGCATATATACAGTCATAGTCAGAATTATTGACACCCTTGGTAAATATGAACAAAGAAGCCTGTGAAAATAAATCTGCATTGTCAATCCTTTTTGATAAGATCAAAAAGGGGGTGGGGGGAAGCTCATTAGGAGTATTTTTTTTCTCTAATACACATTGGCCACAGTTAATGACACCCTTTTATTCAGTACTTTTTGCAATTCCTTTTGCCACAATAACAGCTCTGAGTCTCTCCTATAATGCTTGGTGAGTTTGGAGCTCACCTGACAAGAGATCTTTGGAGAGTCTTTGGCCACTCAAACTATCCTCCTCACCTTGCATATAGACAATATAGACACACATCCTCTTCCAGACAGATTTGTGACATTTTAAACCGTACAGATTTATTTTTACAGGCTTCTTTGATCATATTAACTAAGGGTGCCAATAATTCTGACCACGACTGTAAAGTAGAACTTTTATGTGAGATCTCACATGCACGCTTGATTAGAATTTGAAATTCGATCAAACTGAATAGAATAGGTAAGTGATAGCATTAATTGGTCAGGTGTTGATGAAAAAGATGTGTCTTCAGATATTTTTTGAAAATGGCTAAAGACTCAAAGCAAAAGCTGCTTGAATTGAGATAGGCAGGTCATTCCAACATGAACTTGTCTACAAATACCACAGTTAAGTTCTGGAAAAATGAAATATAGCCCTGCATAAATCTGGTATAACAGCCTGTGAATTTTGTAATTTGTAGAATAGGATTTATGCACCTGCAGTTAAGATTTTAAGAAGGTTTTGTTGGTTTGTGAGAGAGAAAGAAACAAAATACAAGTTTGCAACTCCTAAAACATTTTCTTGATGACTACTGAAATATTCTCTACAAATACAAATTCCATGGTCACAGGTGCTCTGTTTTGCTACAATAATTCTAGACACAATAGATGTACTGTATGCAAATATAAAAAGGGACATAAACAACTGAATAGCCAGGGATGCAAACTTATCACCTTTAAGTGAAAATTGACATTTTGAAACTAAAATAGATCATTTGCATGATTTGTGTAGATCCAAAGAGTTTTTGAAAGTGCGTAGTAAGTAGTAAAAGTAGTATTGACTCATTTTAGGTACCTGCTGAAATTGACAGTGAAAATATTTGTGGTTTGGAATTAGTAAAATGTGCTTGAAAAAAAAAATCTGATCAGAATATTGACTGGCTATCGACTATAATGCACGCTCTGTATAATCCACTCACAATTGGAATAGTGACAACCATATTTACCCAATTACAGGAGTCAGTCTGCAAAACATTCTGCGAGTCACTTCTTGCTATGACTGAGATTGGTTTCGTTGTGTAAATGCAGACTGATAGACTAGCAACAGCTAAATTTAGCAGCTTCAACATTTATATAAAAACTTAAAGCACTTTTTTCATGTCCTTTTTTGTTTAAAATAGACTTATGATGTGACCGAAATAATCCACTAAATAGCACATGGCATATTTTACATGTTATTTCCATTAATAAAGATTAGAAATGTACATTTTACATAAAATGTTGCCATTTTATATGAAAAAATACAAAAGATCATATTTTGATGCAAATAATTAAAGCACCCCCCAAACGCTGCACAACTTTAAAGAAAACTTAATTATGGAGTGATATTACATTTTACGTATAAAAAAGCAATTAAAAATGAACTTTATTGTCTATGACTGATATTACAATTGTGGGTTACGTCTTCATCACCTTTTTCAAACCTGACCTGATAAATTCACATCCCTGATATTACAAAGAACTTAAGTTTTAATTGCAAAGGGAAACTGATAGATCTGCTATGTACCTCTGGCTTCAATTTTCAAGGGTAAGAATTCTTTATAAATCATCTTCTCACCCATATGTCTTTATTTTGTGGAACACAAAAGGAGAGAGTGGCATAGTCTCTGTCACCATTCATTTATTTTATTATATAGAAAATAATCAATGATAGTGAACGGTAACCGAGTCTGTCTCTTAATGTTCTGCCTTACATCTCCTTTTGTGCCCCACTGAAAATAAAAGTCAAGCACATTTGGTACAAAATAACATGATATTTTTATTCTTAAGTGAATATAGCTTTTTATTTGTAACTTGACACTACATTAGCCTATAATTTACTTAATACCTCTTTGTGTATTTGATTGTAAATGCATGTTCTGTGATATGTTATATAGGTTTGTGCTCTAATCATGTATTTGTAACTGTATGTATAAAGTTTATTGTATAACTAAAGAAATTATGACTGAATGTGATGTTTAATAAATTACATATACAGGCTAATTTATCTGAAGTATGTGAGATTTTTAAAAGAAGCAGAAAAAGTGTATTGTATAACGTCGGTTTACCCAACTGAAATCAACATCGTTTCAACGTTAGGTAAGCAAACCAATCAGATCGATTTTATGTTGAACAGGTGTTGATTCTATGACGTCGTTTCAACCAACCTAAAATCAACATCGTTTCAACGTTAGGTGAGCAAACCAATCAGATCGATTTTATGTTGAATACGTGTTGATTCTAACCACTGGGAAACTCTCTCTTTACAGCAGAAAGAATTTGGACCAATGAACTATTTCTCTCTAAGTGACTATGAAAATGGTGAAGACTTGGCCAATGCTTTGCAAATCACAGTACAGACAGACATTTACTCTACTAGTTGGACTAAACTTGATGGCACTGAATATAGACCCGGTCTTGCTATATGCACAGAGATAAAACATGAGCTGCCGGTATTCTGTAAAATCACCAACATTCTTGTGTTGGGTGAAAATGTTTATTTTGTGGTTGGAAAACTTGTTACAGAGCTCTTCAGTGAGCATTGTTTTGCATTCAGAGTTGTTGATGGAAATGAGTTTAATGCTGTTGTGAAAACTGATGATCTTAAGCATATAAACCCTATAACATTCAAAATGCATATGGACCAAATGAGGATACATATGTTGTGCCTTTCCATTGTTTTGTTTAGGCAGTGTTTTAATCATTTTTTAAAAAGAAAAAAACACAATTTTTCTGTACATGAGTTAAAAAACGTTACAAAGCTACAAAATGCATTGTTTTATTGTTTCATTAAAAATGAAATGTGAAAGTATGTTGTTGTTTTGTATTGGTTTATTTATGCAACTAATTAGCTCTGGACCTAAAATAATTAAGTCTTTAATTGTTTTATAATGTATGACTAGAACAGTGCCTATTCTATATATAAAATTTGTGAATAATTAATGATAGGTAAGAATGAAATGTTTAACTCTCTCGTCAGTGTTACTTTATTAACACTTTTGAAAGTGTTAATTTAACTCGGGCCAGTGTGGATTATATATACACCAGTAAAGTGTTAAAATTAACTCTCATAGAGTTGAATTAACTCTGGTGATTTTGCTGTGTATAAAAGTATTATATATATACATCTTATTAATTTTTTTGACCCTCTAACTCTAGCACTCTCTATTCTAATTCTATTTTTTTTAAAACTAGCTTTTCTAATCTTTTTGTATTCTATCTATTAGTTTTCTTTTTATTTATTATACAATTATCAAAAACAAAAAGGCCTCTAATGCTAGCTTGCTCTATCTGTTCTTTTTCTATTCTATGTTTTTCTTTTTATTTATTAAATAATAATAAAAACCTTGCTACGTGTACTGTGTTAAGCTAACTGAGGCTTGTTATAGCACTTGCGTATCATTGCTCTTTTGTTTATTTTGATTGCTTCCATTGTCCTCATTTGTAAGTCGTTTGGATAAAAGTGTCTGCTAAATGACTAAATGTAAATGTAAGTTACCATTTATTATGATGTCATTATATAGACGGACCTTCTCTCAGCACCCACAACTGTGACTGACTGCCAGCTTCCCTGTATAGGACAGATCCACAGGGCCCTTACAAAAACACTAACAATAGTATTACTATAAAGAGTTACTATAGAAATACCACAAAAATAAAAATATCAGTATAACTATGGTATAGTACTATAGTAACTCTGTTTTTTCTGGAATGCACTATAGGAAATTACCATAGTAACACTATTGAGTTGGTTATAATGATATTATGGTGAAGTTATAGTTATACTAAAGTGTTTATACAGTACCAGTCAAAAGGTTGGACACGCTCATTGGACACACTTTCCCATCCAGGGGAATGGGTGTGTCCAACCTTTTGACTGGTACTGTATAGTATCACTATACTGTTTTTTTTTTCCAAGAAATTACTATAAGTGCATGTATACTATATTGTTTAAATAGTATTACTATAGTGTGTTCTGTGGTTTTCTTTCAGATGCAGTGTAGAATGTTACCATAGTACTATTATACATTTACTATGACATCAAATAGTATTGCTATAGGAATGTTCTATACAGTGTAACTACTATAGTGATACTAAATACTATAGTAATATTATTTAAAATAATATAGGAATACTACAAACATCTAGATACATAGTATTGCTATTGAAATATTATAGGGCTACTATACATTACCAGTCAAAAGTTTGGACACACATACTTTTGACAGGTACTGTAGCTAATAAAATAGCACTACAATTCAAACTATAGTACCGGTGAAAATTTTATAGAACACTATAAACTTAATATAGGACTACAATTCTTATACTATACTATAGTAATGCTAAGGTTAACTTTCGTAAGGGTGGGGTTGGTTGGCACAGTCTCTGACGTTTTTCTCTGGCATAATTTATGTTAGAATATTCTAACAAGCAGCAAATGCAAGGCTAAGGTCTCCACTATAAATAAATATGTTTATGTAGTCATGGTGTGTATTTGTACTCGCAATTACAAAAATGTTTGCAGATAATGTCTGAATATATACCATAATTAATGACAACCAACTTATATCCCAACTATATAGGGCCCCACATTAGCTCTTGAAACCAGTCCCCAGATGTTTATGGCTGCCCCTGCCAGACAGGACCCCTGGTTCGGGTATCTGATCAGGATGCCTCTTAAGCACCATCTACGGGGTAGATCCAGAATGTGCTGAAGGGATTATAAATCTCATCTGGTCTGGGAATGCCTGGGTATCCCATTTAAACCAGCTAATGTACAATATTAAATTTAATTAAATTAAATTAAAGGAATAGCAGCTATGCATATAGCAAATTCAAATTTCAGCACACTGCGTTGGGATTGGGGAAGACTATAAGTCTTACTGGAGTGCTTCAGCTTTGATCTTTGAGGGTTTACAAAGTATATTCTTTGTTGTCATGTTTTCCATCATCTGTCATATTTGTGATATGTTCTAACTGTCAAAGATCCTGGACGACCAAGCCCAAAGGAGACCTTACAAAGTAAGAGAAACAAATAAATTACTCACAGATATCTGAAACCTATATGTATATTGAGTATATTTACATTATTTTGTATATAGTTGCAGAGTCTAGCTGTTTGAATAAGGTGGAACCATCTGTATCTCCAAAAGGAGATGAGGTACAGCATTTCCCTCATCATCTGTGTGCATGGATTAATATAAGAACCCCAACTACACTTAAAAGTTTTTATGAATATTGTATGCATATGTACAATCTAGTACCTTGATTATTTTTGTTTTTAATTCTGTCAGATTCACTTGGGGGGAGACGTTCGAGTGCGCAGAGAGGTCTGGTCAAGGATACAAAACAACACGCGGGATTCCTTATTTGTGAAGGAGTTGGCAGTGGCAATCTGGGGCACTAAGACTCTGGGGGAAAGAAGTCTCACAGGGAAGGAATGCTCCACCACCAAAACCACCAAGCAGCGTTTAACCCCCCAGAAACTTCAGACATTAAAAGGTAGCAGTAGCCAAGGTTATGGAGTAATACATTTTTCTTTGTTCTGGTGCGACAGAAGCATCACTGTTTATCTGTACATTTCTTTTTAGTCTGCTTCAAGGAGTGGCTTGTCAAAAAGAATGTGGAGGAGACAGAGTTGCAGGCCAGATGGGGAAAGGCTGGACGGTTCATCACGGAAAAAATAATGGACATTAACAAACAAAAAAAAAATTTGAAGCACTTAAGATAAATTGTTGTTCATGTGTTTTATTGTAATTTGCTTGTTGAGCCAGATGAGTGTTGTTTTTTGTTAAATATGTGTTATTATTGTGTTAATGTTTATTGTTTACTTGTTATTATTAAATGATCTTGTTATGTATATTAATTAAAGCTTGTATTTTCATGATTTTCATCATACCAAAATTCAATGTAGTTGTCCAGCATCCCACCCTGGTGAACAAGCTACCGTCCTCAACATCTATATTGACCAGCACAGTTTCCAGCATCCCATGCTGGTCACCAGCATCCCACCAGCATCCCATGCTGTCACCAGCATCCCATGCTGGTCACCAGCAACCCACCAGCATCCCATGCTGGTCACCAGCAACCCACCAGCATCCCATGCTGGTCACCAGCATCCTGCCAGCATTCCATGCTGGTCACCAGCATCCCACCAGCATCCCATGCTGGTCACCAGCATACCAGCACCAAAACACAACATATGCTGGTCTTGCTGGTATGACCAGCTATGCTGGTCTATGCTGGTTTTTCCAGCAGGGATGTAACAGTATATTGGATCCGGACTTCGCTCTTAAAGGGGAAGCTGTCCAATATTCGTCCTGTCTGCCAGTAATCAAAAAACAGTGAGAGAAAATCTCTCACTGCTCTCGACTATATCACTTTTGAAACTTTAATAAGAATAAATTAAAAAATAATGATATATTTATAGGTTCAAGGTTCTTTATTATTTGTCACATAATCATACAGGGTATAATCAGTAGTGAAATGTAGGAAACGTATATATATCCTATAGAATCTATACACAATACACATGTTAATTATATCTATCTAATTAACACAGTGAAGACTAATTAATTTACACAATGTATGTCGCGTTTCTTATTTATGTAGGTTTTTGTCCTATTGCTTGCAATTAGTTTCTTATCTTATTTCATCATTTACATTTACATTTATGCATTTAGCAGACGCTTTTATCTAAAGCGACTTACATTGCATTGAAGTTGCAGTTTTACATTTGATCAGTTCTTGCTTTCCCTGGGAATCGTAGTTCCTACAAAATGTGTACATGCATTTATAGATTTGATTGGTGAGATTGAGAAACGCCTCTTTGAGCATCAAGGACACCAGAGTGGGAAGAGTCCTATCTACTCCTTAAGTGATCTGGAGAAGGGATATTTCAGGTTAGCAATTTATTTTTTTAATTTTAGTTATTCTACCTGTTGTATTTACGTGCCATTTATGTTTTAACATTAACAGGATTCATCTTTGTGTATGTTTGTGCTTTCTCTTTCAGGACTGCAGGAGAGGTGTTTTCAGTTAGTCTTGCTCAGAGTGGACCAGCCCCCCGTTTCTTGAGACAGTGGTGCTTTGATTATCTCTCAGCAGGAGATTTGGATGAAGCGAATCTCACTAAAGATGACGTGGATGATGCTGAACTTTTTGAATTGATTCAAAAGGTAGTAAAAAAAGTTACTTGTAAATTTCTTACTTAGCCTGCACAACACCCATTTGTATTTAAATGTATTTGTAAGTATATTTATGCTATATATATGCATGTAAATATATATGAAAGAATGCATTTCATCATATCAGGTGGAAGAAGAGACTGATCTTTCTGCTTGGACCAATGATATCATTAGTTGTGGTTATACTGGTCTGATTAAACCAGACAACAAAGAGGCTATAATAAGGTAAGAAAAAAATGTATCAGACTAATGTCAGCCAACAGGGCACAACAACCTTACATTAACACTTGCAGGCTCTTTTAATTGTGGGTACATATATTTCAGTAACCTTGAAATATATTGTTTCTACAGATATAACAAACAAATGTCATTGAATAGTTACATTTCTCCATAGTTTTTAATTCAATAATATAATCTGCAGTACTGTGTAATGTCATCTCAGTGAATTGAACCTTGGCATGATTGTTGGTGCCTGATGTGCTGGTTTCAGTATTTCTGGAAATGCTGATCTCAATGGATTTATGATGATAGACAAAACAGTCTCTAGAATTTATTCAAAGTGTGGAGCCCAAAAAAAGACATTTTCTGGGTGATGTGAATATCATAACAGGTTTTCTTAAAAATGTGTATTTCAGATCTATTGTGCTGCATGCGGCCCTGCGTCTGATCCCTTTGCTGAAGCAACTCAGAAAAGGTCTTCAAGTGTACAATTTTGTGGACATCCTGCAAGACCATTGTGGATTGTGCCAACATTTCTTTGTCCCCACTGCGGCTGACGAAGACAGTGAGGTATCATTTATACTAATTTGATCAATTTTTCTTGATTTATTCTTATTGAATATGTAAATTGTTTTTTCACATAAAAATTGAGATATACAATACAAGTGATAAGCATTTTTAGCAATTGTTCTCTCAGTACCTGAAAATGAATATTGGTTGTCATCCCGCAGGCTGATGCAGATTTTATCATGCAGAACATTCTGCCTAAGCTATCAGAGAAGGGAACAATGCGAGAAACCCGTGAAACGGCAATTGTCAACTTCCTGCAGGATTTCCTTCAGGAAATTGAAAATGAAAGTGCTGGTATGACATTAACTTCAAGTTTCTAATTTAGTGTAGATGCTTTAAGACAAATGTTGTCTGAAAATTCATGTGACATCACAGTGAGCATTGAGCCACAGTGAGCCACTTGCTTTTTTGTGATTTTAATGTAACCTTTATGATCAGCTTTATTGTAGAATCACCTTTGGTTGAGATGACATGCTCTTTTGCTTGCAGATGATATTCCTGATGGAGACACCCTGCCCTTAACTGTCCCCCGTGTAATGCAATGGCTTACTGGCCAGGGACACAAGCCACTTCTCATGTCAGAGCGTCAAGAATTCAAAATCGCTTTGCATTTTGATCATGATTGTCATCAGAGGATGCCTGCACACCGAATCTGCTACCCAGTTGTAAGTGCCTGTGCCAGAAAAAAATACTTTTCCTGTAGCACATATGGACAACTACAGTTCGTTCAAGGTAGTCATGCTGCAGGCTATCAACTCTGATTTTGGATTTAACAGAGTGTAAATTTGTGAGTAGCACACAATGCTGTATTAAATGCAGTTGCATTGCTCCATGTTCAGGGCATAGAATACTGCTAAATGTTGTTACATGTTCTTATTGTAACCCTAACACCAGAAAGAAAACAGGTAAAGTGTATTTTAATCAATTTATTTGTTTTCTTTTTATTCTGATTCCATAGAAAATACATGTTCTGTATATACAGTGATTTTATAATCTTACAATTAATTGTTAATATTCTTACTGTTCTGTTTACTTTAGAAAGAGAACCTTCAAAACTAACTTTTTTTATTAAAGATTTATCAAAAGTTTCATTTTGTACTATATCTGGTTTTGTTCTGAATATGTTGGGAATACATTGAAAACATTTCACTGTCATTTAAGAATGAAGGATCACAAAATGTAATGCCGCTAAATATTTGTCCCTGACAAAGTTTTGAGATTGTGAGGTTGGGTCAACAACAGCTTGCAGCTGGGCATTCAGTTCCTCAGATAATGTGCAATCTACTGTAGGAACTACAATTCCTCCAGACAGCTGGTCAGGGATTCTGGTTGTGTCACAGTCTGAGTCTTCATCTTGAGAATTCTGTGAAAAATTGGTTATAGTTTATGGACATGGTAAATTTTATTGCTGCAATACATTAGGTGAAAATGTAAATACATGTTCTGGCACAGAACAAATTCAGTCAAGTTATAGCCAATACCTCAGATTCTGGAGGATCGACAGGGTTTTGAATCAGCCCGATTTCCCACATTTGGTTGGGGCTTCGATTGCCCTCTGTGCGGAGAGGGTGGTTATTCCATCCACAAGTAAAGGAATCAAGGCTGGCCTGGAGGCGTGGCAGGAACACATAATGACAACAAAACATGTGGAGGCTGTTGGCAGGATCAAGTAACCCTTCCTCCTCGAGAGTGTGTAAAACATCATAGAAGATGTTGGTTACAGCCATCCATATGTCGCGCCAAAGGCGTTCAATACTGAGAAATGCAGACAAAACAGTGTGTAATCATTTGATTAACAGCACCTTATTGCATAAATGTTGAGTACACTGTTATCCTTACAAATAGAATGCTCATATGTTTAGCTCGGGGTATGAATATTTAATTAATCTTGATGCTTACCGCTGGTTATGCACACTTTTTCCTGACATGAAACTTCCCCTTCCGCAGCCTCGCACAGAAAACATGCATCTAGCGATCTCCACATTTTCTACTCCTTGGTCTCCTCGAACTCTAAATGCAGAAGTAATTAAAAAGAGCAAAGCTGTTTTAGAAAAGAACAGTCTAATAAGTAAAACCATTGCTCCTTAAATGTTTGCCATGTTTATATGCTTTTAAACTGTTTACAGAAAAAATATGGAAGTATGCTGAAAAAAATTCACCCTCATAATATATCTGGTTTTAGAGACATGGATTTCCGTTAAGTGTGTAATCATTTGATTTGTCTGTCTGAAATTTTTATTTTTACTATTTTTACACAAGATGGAAAAACAAAATTCTATTTTTGTAATTAAGTGTTTCACAAACCTCCCCTCCTATCAGACACACCTGATTCAACTCATTAACAGAGACTGCAAAACCTGAATTGGGCGTGTCTGATGAGGGAAACATCCAAATTGTGCAGTGGAGGGAGGGACGTCTGTAGGACAGGTTTGAAAAGCACTGATCTATTCAAACAAAAAATGCTGGAAAGTACAAACAGTTTTACCTTAACGGAAATCCATGTCTCTCCACTGACTGATGGAAAAATCCAAGGGCAGTTGATGCTTTGTTATCTGTAGCAGCTCCCAGGTACATGATCTGAGGTAAATGATCAAATGTTATATTTATGTCAGGGGAGCAGAAATCAGGTCCTGGTGGGTCACAGCCCTGCAGAGTTTAGTTCCAAACCTTCTCCAACATAGGTGTCAAATAAGCCTAAATGACTTGATTAGAGTTGTATGTATTATATACATACACGCACACATACCTTCCTGGAGTACCCATCAATGGCACCAAATATCACGAGGCCATATCTGGTAAAAGATTTTGTTTATATACATAGATGCATATATATATATATATATATATATATATATATATATATATATATATATATATATATTATATCATGTGTATTAATGGCTAAATGTATGATAGAATATGATATGACCTTATAAGCTTGTGATTGGTATCTATGTGAACAAGATGGAGTGGGCCCTGGACGGAATAAGTTCTTCTGACGACACATCTCAGCTGCATCATTCTTGAAAGTATTCCGGCAGAGTCCACTCGATGCATGGAATCCCACACTCTTGTCCATGGCACACGGTGACCCAGTGCTTGCAACCGTCCTTTCATCATTCTGTGGCCAAGATGAGGACTTTCAGCCTTTACTGAGCTGACAAGGTTGTCAAGCTCCTCATCTGTTATCTTTGTGTATGTATCTCTTATAGAAATACCATACTTATTGAGGCGGCGATTAATGGTCCTGGTTGACACACCTAGAAGTTGAGCAATGCATGGAATAGATAGCTGCATACTCACAAGACTCTGGAGATGTTCTCTAGAAATAAGAAACTTTGTAGGTCCCTTCGCTCCAAATTGCACTTCTAGGGCAGTTATGGGTGCACTGTTGTTTTCAATTTGGCTCTCCACTGTGTTTTTTAAGTTGGATAGTTCATTAAGGACTTGATGTGGGAAAGTAATTTGATTATGAATGGATGTGATGAAAATAAGTTCATGACTGCAAATAAATTGCAAGTAATCCAAGTCCAGTGGCTGCCGACTCACTGCATACTGCAGTTTGGAGAGCAGTCTCTCCATTACCATACGCCCCAATTCAACCCTGGTGTCATCATTGTGCCCACTGACCTACAAAATAACAGTTTCCTCCATTAGTTATTTAGTGTTTTGTATACATTTCATAAGACTTTGCATGATATTTTTGAGTACACATAGAATATGAAAAAGACCAGCTTAAGTCAGGGGTACTCAAATTCAGAGGTCAAGCGGGTCACAGTTGAACTTCATAAAATGCGAAGGGCAATATTTGCAGATTTATCAATAGTTTGTTACCTTATTTAAGTATCAAACAGAGTATTGAACAAACTCAAAATGCTAAAGCTAAAAATGTTCTTGAGCAAATATAGTTCATAAATTTCTTTAGAAAGAAGTATTATTTTTCATATTTATATTAACTATATTGTGTCAATATTTCTTTTTAAAATAGATAACTATTCTTCCACCTTAATTCTGAAAAAAGACAACTAAACTAAATAACATGTAATTTACTAGAGTTTCTACCAAAAAATTGCTGCAGTCTATTTACAGAATACAATATTCAACGAATTGATTAAAAAAGTTAAACAAATAACTCATAACTTCATGACTTGCTCATAAAGACTTCACTTGTTTCATTCCTGAATGAATGGATGTTTTTTGAACGAATCTCATTTTAAGTCACTTGTTTCCACCTGCTGGCATTACGATGTAATTGATACGTGCTTTATTTGAAGCATCTTCACTTTCAAAATGTATTGTATTTTGATCGCTTAGCAGTGTTTAATATTCGAACTATAAACTTTAATTCCAGTAGGCCTACTTCTGTGATTATTTGAATGTTTGCAACACAGAAACAATGATACAAAAGATTTTGTAAAGATGTTTCATATAGCTACGTAAACTGCTCTCTCTGGATCAGCGATAGCACGGACGCAGATTTGAATGTAACAGAGTGTGAGTCAAGGCTTTATATATTTATAGCGAAATCCTGTCATTTATGAACAAGATTGCGTGGGTGATTGAATCTGTTGGCCATCTGGCTATTTATTTAATTATCCAACAATATACAACAATAAACATACGACGTGACAATATATGGTTTAGCTGTGTTCTTCAAGCCATCTCTGGTATTTTCAAAATAATAAAGTATATTTATAATCCAGTGCTGGACATAGCCGTTATTAACCGTATAGAATATATTATCTGCCTCGTTCTGTTACAAAAACCGCACATCAGCTCACAAAATGAAGTTATTTCAAACACTCGGCTGATAGTAATCGCATGTAGTTAACAAAACAACTCACATTTTAATGTTAGTGAAATAAAAGGAAACAATCAACTTTACATACCTGGAATCCACCCGCAGGCCTTCGCTCTGCCATGCTGACTTTCGACCTGTTGCGATTTGCGTCTCGGGCCGATGACGTCACTTCCAGGGAGGCATGCCCAGGCCTGTTGGACACGCCCCCGTCCCTTGACTCCGCCCCCACGTCAAAACAGCGCCACAAAGTGACACGCACAGAAACGTGCAGCGCAAAGGGAAAACTGTATCGCAAGCTCAAACTTGACTGAAACGCAAAATAAAAGCAGCATTGCAAATAAATTAGTAGATATGGCCATGGAAAATATGTATTGCAAAATCATTTCTTTTGCTCTGTTTCATGTATATTTTGCAATTCTTGTTTTTTTTTTTTGCAAAACATATTTTTTCCTCGCAATACTTCATTTTCTTTTGCAATACTTCATTTTTGTTTACAAAGCACATTTATTTTTTCTCAATACTTTCATTTTCGTTTGCAAAACTTTATTTTCTTTTGCAAAACTTTATTTTCTTTTGCAAAACTTTATTTTCTTTTGCAATGCTTCAATTCTCTTGCAAGTCTATGTGGCATTAAATTGACTCCATACACATGTAGCAACCACTAAGTTTTGTATTGTATTACTGATGATGACAGCAAATTGGTCGAAATAGATGAATGCAGGATGGTACACAATCAGATCAATGGGTGTCTGCAACTTCCCACATTTTTCTGCGGTTTCTCTAAATGCATTCAGCATGTTCTTCTCATCGATCGATGTGCGGATGTTCGCTGTCTGAATGAACATACGTGAGGCATGAATTTGGTTGTTAGTGAAATTAACATCTTGACTAAATCCAAACTGAGAAAGAAATGCAGTTAAATTGCTTTTGAATTGTGTTTCATTGTCTAAATCGAAACCAGCATTCAGTCCAAACTTCATGTATGCACTCAACCAAAAAACAGGCATAATGCCTGAATGTGCCATTGTCAGATTTTGAAAATTTTCCAAACACAAGTCAAGACTTTTGCGAGCAGTTGTGTTCCAGTATTGAAAGTCTTCATCCTTTATAACTAACATGACATTGGGACCAAAGGCAGAGAAGAATTCATCTTCTTTGTCATAGTAACTGCCAACGTAAGAGCCATCTTCTGCTAAATTTTTCACATCTAGACCTTCTTGTATTTGGAAGCACCCGTAGATACTGACTGCCAAATACCCGGCGTAGATCAGACACACGAGTGTCTTAACCCACACTCTTGTCAGAAACGGGCCATAAAAGTTTTTAAAGAATGAATCCATTGGCATTTCAAATTCCTTATGAGTGTCTTCATCATACGCCCCACCAACACAACAACCTCTACCATCACCAGTGGCTTCTGGGACTTTCATGCAGGTCAGCCAGTGCCTGTTGCCTTTCTCTCGCCTTCCATTCAGTGCGAGACACGCGCCAAAGAAGGTAATGTTGAAGATGTAGCAGAACAGAAGAGCTGTGCTGGTGTACAAGCAGAAGGACTGAACGGAGCGGAAGGGTGTCGCAAGACCGACGTAGAAAGCCAGCACATCCGTCAGCGTGGTGATCGTTATGGACACGCCGGCCTCCTTATATGTTTCTGCTAAGCGAACCTCAACGTCTTTATCAACTTCAGTCTTCTGCCAGCAGGAGATCATAATAAACATGTCGTCAACACCAACACCTGGACAACAATGGAGCCTGTCAACATCAGCTGTGAGACACCTACTTGGTGAGGAAATAAATGAAATTTACCGAGAATCAGAAAGGGGGCTGTTTGGATGGTCCTGGCAAACGGCATCCCACAGAACAGCAGCAGTCCAAAACTGGCCAACACAGCCATACCAGCAGAGACGACGCCCAACGCAGCCACCCACACCTTCGTCCTGACACAGTCTAACCTGTGGAAGGACACAAGGGATGAATAACATAGCTAGTGATTGAAATGTGCTAATGGGATTTTTTTTTTTTTTTACATTACCTTAAACAAGACAGAACTGAAATGGTAATGGCCAGGACATACGTAACAGAGAAAAGGGGGATGATAGAGTCTGAATTGTTCTCAAACTCATTCTGTCTTGATATCGATGTAAAGTAAGACACATGGACCTGTAAAAATTCAACACAAATGACTGTTCATTATAGTTACTGTGAAGAATTCGTTAGGATATAGCATAAAATTAGTTAGGGAAAATCATTACAGGACATGAATAGCCTGCAGAAAAATCAAGAAAATGTACATAGATTTGGTTCATTTTCTCAACATTTTGGAACTGTTGTCAAAATGCATTTTGGTGCTTTAATTTCAGTTATTGAAGGTTATTTGATTAATGACACTTAAGTTACTTTTACACACACACACATGTTGGTTTTTGTGGTTTATGGGGACTCTCCATAGGCGTAATGGTTTTTATACTGAACAAACTGTGTGTGCTATTGCCCTACACCAACCCTACACCTAAACTTAGCCCTCACAGGAGACTGTGTGCATTTTTAGATTTTCAAAAAAACACCATTTAGTATGTTTTTTAAGCCTTTTGAATTACGGGGACATAGGCAGTGTCCTCATTAACCACCTTCAAATTGTAATACCTCTGTCATACCCATGTCATTATACAAATTTGTGTCCTCATAAACCCGCACACACACACACACAATCAGGTCATCAGGTGTTTGTATACATGTAGATATAGATCATAACTCACAATCATTTCTTTTGCTTACCGTTTTCTGTTCTGTATAGTTTGAGAGGAGTTTTACAAAGCCATTGAGCCAGTAAGGGTTTTCCTTTGTCTTCTTCTTCTCATCTAAGAAGTAAAAAATCCTTACCGCTCTGGCACTGGCGAGCTCTGAGCTATCCAGCTTTACACCGCCAATGGTTGTTCCCAAAAAGATGTCATTATTCATCGGATATGTTATGTTTAAAGAAACAATTTCAGTAGCATTGTAATTGATAATGTCTAAAATTGCATTTGATATGCACCTTCCCTTTGTTTTGGCACAGAGGTTTTCAAAAGTGTTTCCTGTCATTATACTTTTCACTTGTCTGTCTAGCTCTATAATTTCGTTAAAAGCTGCTTCGGTTAATATATTTTCTCCTTGCAAGTCTGTGATGATCAAAGAGGCATAAGTGCCCTCAGACGCAAGCCGTAACTCAGAAAACTCTTCGGATTGTGGGAAATTTTCCACCACAATTGCCCTCTCCAACTTGGCAGGTCCATTGACAGGTGTAAACTGGTCTTCAATATCATTTGCCTCCCTCTCCTGAAGAAAAACAAAACCCGCTCCAAGGGCAGCAGCCACATATAAAGCTAATAAAAGAAACACACATGGATATCTACCAACAACACAACCAAGTTTTTCAAAGGCCAGAGCCAGAGGTCGTTCGATGCAGTCTGTTTTACACTTCGCCATCCTCCATACACTTCAACAGTTTACGGTGAATCTCTTGCTCTTCTGCAAAGCCCCAGAAACATCCTCCTTCTACAATGAATCAGTGTTGTCATAACATATTTATAGGCTGAGCTGAACACTTATAACTCATTTGTTAATTTTTCACAAAATAAGGTTACTCATTAACAAACTTCCTTGTTCGCACCTGCCCTGTGTATCACTCCCAGAAACTGCATGATTAACTAATGGGACATTTTCAATCTTTGGGGACTGTCTTTAAAGAAATAATTGCTTGCAACACCCCGGAAATTCTTATAATCTAATATTTGATAGAGCTTAAAACCTGCACTAGCCAATGCAGATTCACTTCTACAATGAGGGTAAAAGACATGGGTCCAGTATAAAAACAGAAACACTTAATTTTGTAATACAAAAATTAATTCAATTAAAAAACAAGTAAAAAATTCCAATCATCCACATAAGTTTGCTTTAACTCATCAAGACAATAGAATCTGACAAAAGGTTGCATCACTAAACACACAATTACAAAAAGAAAACAAATTTACTTATTATGCAAAATCCACTTTTACATGTTTTATTAACAAGGTTCGGGAGGAGCACGTTCAGATAAATAACACAGCGAATTCATCATCAGCAATCACACAGTCTATCCTATCAGCTTGAGAGAGAACCTCTATAAATAGCCAAGCCATCTTACCTTCATTCTCTCTACAGTCTTTCAGCATCTCCTTTGGCCACTTTTATCACGGACCCAATTTTTTCTATATATATATATATATATATATATATATATATATATATATATATATATATATATACACACACATGTATATAGCTTGCTTTTCTCTCAAAGTCAGCCCCCACATCTTCATCCTGGTTTGTGTGTGTCATCATCAAATGCAAGATTCAGAATACAGAAGCAATGGATATAACTGATACAACTCATTCCCCGCTTTTAATATCTGAACAATTAATGCAACAGAACACAGCTGATCACTTAGAAAGGCCTGTGAGGCAACTGTCCCAGTACTTATGCTCACATCAGATAGATGGATGAAAGTGGTGGATTTCTTAGTTGGAAAAAAACGTACAGTATGTGTTGAAACACCCAATAATAAAATGTGTCATACTGTAGTTTTGTCTCATACTCATCTTTTAATCATATCTACTAGGGGTGGGAATCTTTGGTCACCTCACGATCCGATTCCAGAACGATTCTTGATCTACTTTTTTTCCCCCTTATTAATTAATTAGTTTACCGACTTGAGAATCTTAAAATCCTTAAATTTACATATACAATAGGTTCAAGGTTCTTTATTATTTGTCACATACACAATCATACAGGGTATAATCAGTAGTGAAATGTAGGATAAGTACAATAAGTACATTTACATATACAATAAGTAATTAAGTACTTTTTAAAATAATTACAAATAGATGTTTTTTTTTAAAAACAGTGGTATGTTAAGAATTGTAAACTAATATAACTTCAAAACATACAAGCAAGTAGCAAATAATAAAGAGGAGCATAGAAACATACAAACAACAAACAAAGAGTGCTTTCAGTATTTAAGATTATCTGAACGTTTTCCATTCAAGAACTGTGAGTGATTTTTCTTCATCTATAGGGGAGAGTGGGGACGGTTGCAACACTTTTGCATTTCCTATAGTTTTTCAGAGACTGTTTGCATTAGAAAACCATAATTTTAATAAAATAAAGCCACATCAGTCGGCTACTCACTCACATTGCTATAACAGGTGCACATATGATTATATACATACAATTTATACTTGAATAGACAAAGTCAAATGTTGCAACTGACCCCACAACAGGGCATTCATTAAAATGTAATTAAAACCATTCTTAAATATCATTTAGCATTTTCTTTATTTTATTTGTGCATAGACATGGTCTTTAATAAGTTAAATTGGCTGTATAAAAACAAAATAGTAAATGGAAAAAAAATTAAAGTAACAAGTAACAACCTTGTCTTGGTTAATTATTACAATACATTTGAACTTCAAAATATTAATTTAATCAGAATCAAGACACTAAAATTTAATAATAGCGTACTTCTGTTAACATCTGTGAAAGGTTACTGAACTAAGGTCAGTTGCAAGAACATAGTCTAACCAAGTGTATCGGTGTTGTGGTAAGGGACAACATGTTGCAACTCTCCCTACACTTGAGAGCTGTGATAAAACTTGGTATAATAGCTTGACTCAAAATCTTTGACACATGCTAGCTATGCCTATTAGAAGCTAAGAAAACACAGATATAAATCATGTTTTTCCAATGCTCTGATTATTAAAAAAATACTTTTTACCATGAAAATTATTTTTTGTAAAAGGAATGGTCACATGTGCCTGATTTCATCCAGGAAGGATGGGGGGCTGATTTAGCATGTGCAGTATGAATATCATCACTGTAGCTCATTTCTGAGTGAAGAAATAAGCCATGTTGAACCGTCCCCACTCTCCCCTACTGTTGTTTTTTACTATGACACCATTGACAGCGGGAGATATATTAAGCTGCATTCACGCACTGATCTCTTTTGAAATTACTAAAATGTAAATGTAAAATGTAAATAATGTATTATAAATATGGGCTTCATTGAAAGTGTTACCAACATTTCTTATGCCCACCACAGTCTCACAAAATCCTGTTGGAAACACTATCACAATATTAATTTTTGACGCAATCATGCAGTCCTAGTGAATTTTGAATGTTACTTAGATACCTTTTTGCCATCATTAACCCTACTCTCCTTTTCATGAGGCAGCAGCGGAGAGGAACTTGGGGCAGCTACCACTGAGGAAGACTCTGAGGCAAGCAAATTTGTAGAAGGTCCAGGGGGAGTCAACAGTGTGCCTGATGCAGTTGTTAATGGAGTGCATCCTAAAATAAAATAACTTTTTTATAGCATTTGAAGCAATCATTTACTCTAATTAAAAACATCAAGACAGGTTACCATTTTTTAGAATTGTTAGAATTTCCACCAGAGCACTCTTGATTTCTTTCAGTTCTTTGAGTATTTCCTGATTACATCCAGTCATTCCTTGTCGATGTTGTAGTCTCCCTATTTGATTCCTAGAATTGTAAAACAATTGTTAATACAGTTTTATGTAGTCATTAAATGGATCATTCACTCAAAAATTAAAGTCACTGCATTTATGTTCAGCAGAAGAAAGAAACTCACTCAGGTTTAAAACTTGAGTGAGTAAATGATGGTATAAAAATAAACCCTATGACAGAATTGACAGACAGATGACAGTATTTTTACCTTTCACCTATAACTATCCCTTTAATGTTAACAAAACAAAATGTAAAGAGAAAAATCACTCACTACTCTTGACTGAAGAAATTTAATACAGTTGCTTTAGTGTTTTTATTTTTATATTTGTTCATTCAATTTCTTGAATGCACCTGCTAAATACACCTATTGTACCTGAAAATAAAGCACTGTTTGTTTTATCTGTAAATTATGTGTATTTGTAATGTATATCTTTGTTCTTATTTTTTTAATAATAAATATAAAATAATGATAAAGGTTTTTACCTTTGCCCACTTTGGCCTAAATATCTGCCATTCTTTTTTTGTTAACTTGAAAGGCTTTGTCTTTGTAATAGGGAAATTAATTTGGCTATAATGCTCAGACAACTTGCAAAATAGTAAAACCAACATGACAAAGAATCGTGATATTTCTAAAACAAATCGTGATATGATATTTTTTCCATATCGCCCACCCCTACTACAAATATAGATTCATGGAACACACTACTCAGAGCAGCGAAAATAAGAGGCTACAGCCCCATCCTTGATCTTGCTAAAGACCTACCTGAAGGTAGCATACCATCAGTATTGTATAACAGGAATGTCGTAGCATCTTCACTATGAAGAAACTGCTTGACAGCATCCTTGCAAAAGAAAGTTCTGCAGAAAGATCTTTCACAGAAGACTTAAGAAAATCCACTAGACAAGGTCCACCGGCATCAAGGGTGTATGAGGCCAAATGTATAGTTTGTGACAAATGTAGCAAGTATTTGAAAGGTAAAAGGACAAAAGAGAGCCTGACAAAATGCAGAGAGTTGAGACAAGTGCTAGAGTAAAACAAGCACAGAAGAAAGAGGTGGACTTGAAAGCTGACAGAAATCTCTTTGGGCATATGATCATTGCTTCGCAAAGTAGAGAACTTCACAAGATTCAGCAAGATTCAATTCAATTCAATTCAAGTTTATTTCTCTAGCGCTTTTTACGATACAATCGTTGCAAAGCGCTTTACAGGAAATTAAGTTTCTACAATATATATATATACATTGTAGAAACTTAATATATTAACTTATGGCAAAATTTGTTAATTCTGCATGTTGTTGGGGGATCAGAGGTTGGCATCCTCTGAGGTCCTCCGAGGGGTCAGCATCATCTCTTCTCAGGTGTTTGGTCATCTCAGATCATTTAAGGGCTGGATCCAGACTGAAGCTTGTGTAATTCCTAGTTACCACGGGATGTTAATCCCGTGGCAGAAACAGAGACATAATTAGCGTAGCTGTTGTTCCATTCAAGCAAAAATTATTTGTTCAACCCAAGCTAAAGAATAATAATGTGCGTTTGATCAGATATAACTGCAGTACAAGATTATGAGATGCATTATATGAATGCATAATGTGAATGCTTGGCTAAAGAGATGTGTCTTTAATCTAGATTTAAACAGAGAGAGTGTGTCTGAACCCCGAACGTTATCAGGAAGGCTATTCCAGAGTTTGGGAGCCAAATATGAAAAAGCTCTACCTCCTTTAGTGGACTTTGCTATTCTAGGTACTACCAAGAGTCCGGAGTTTTGCGACCTTAGGGAGCGTGATGGATTGTAGCGAGATAGAAGACTTGTTAGGTACGCAGGAGCTAAACCATTTAGGGCCTTATAGGTAAGTAATAATATTTTGTAACTGATATGGTACTTAATAGGTACCCAGTGCAGAGACTGTAAAATTGGGGTAATATGATCATATTTTCTTGACCTGGTAAGGACTCTAGCCGCTGCATTTTGGACTACCTGTAGCTTGTTTATTGAAGATGCAGGACAACCACCTAGCAGTGCATTACGATAGTTCAGTCTAGAGGTCATGAATGCATGAACTAGCGTTTCTGCATCAGAAACAGGTAACATGTTCCTTAGCTTGGCAATGTTTCTAAGATGGAAGAATGCTGTTTTTGTAACATTGGAAATATGTTTTTCAAAAGTCAAGTTGCTGTCTAATATAACACCCAGATTTTTGACTGTAGAGGAAGTAACAGGACATCCGTCTAGTTGCAAATTGTAATCCAAGAGATTCTGTGTTCTGTTATTTGGTCCAATAAGTAATATCTCTGTCTTATCTGAATTTAATAGGAGAAAATTATTGGTCATCCAATCTTTTACATTTTTAACACAATCAGTTAACTTGGATAATTTAGAAGTTTCATCTGGTCTTGTTGAGATATATAGTTGAGTATCATCAGCATAGCAATGGAAACTAATCCCGTATTTTCTAATAATATTACCAAGGGGCAGCATGTATATTGAAAACAGCAGAGGACCTAGGACAGATCCTTGTGGTACTCCATACTTTACTGGTGATAATTGAGATGACTCCCCGTTTAAATAAACAAAGTGGTACCGATCGGACAGGTAGGATCTAAACCATCTTAAAGCCTGCCCTTGAATACCTGTATAGTTTTGTAATCGATCTGCGAGTATTTCATGATCTATAGTGTCGAACGCAGCACTAAGATCAAGTAAAACTAGCAATGAGATGCAGCCTTTGTCTGATGCAAGAAGCAAGTCATTTGTAATCTTAACAAGTGCAGTTTCTGTGCTATGGTGGGGCCTGAAACCTGACTGAAATTCTTCACAGAGATAATTTTTTTGCAAGAATGAGCACAATTGAGCAGACACAACTTTTTCTAAAATTTTATACATAAACGGAAGATTTGAGATGGGTCTGTAATTTGCCAGTTCACTAGGATCTAGTTGTGGCTTCTTAAAGATAACGATGAGTTAATAATATTGAGAAGCGGTGCTTCTGCTACAGGTAACTCTTTCAGTAATTTAGTGGGTACAGGATCTAATAGACATGTTGTTGGCTTAGATGCGGTGATAAGTTTATTTAGCTCTTCCTGTCCTATAGTTGAAAAGCACTGCAGTTTTTCTTTGGGTGCGGTGAATGAGGCTGAAGTACTAGACGCCGTAGAATCTACATTAGTTATTGTATTTCTGATGTTATCTATTTTATCAGTGAAGAAATTCATAAAGTCATTACTATTAAACTGTGAGGGAATATTTAGATCGGGTGACGTCTGGTTATTTGTTAGTCTAGCCACTGTGCTAAATAAAAACCTTGGATTATTTTGGTTATTATCTATGAGTTTGCGGATATGCTCGGTCCTGGCAGCTTTTAGAGCATGTCTATAGCTGGACATACTGTTTTTCCATGCAATTCTAAAAACTTCCAAGTTAGTTTTTCTCCATTTGCGCTCAAGATTACGAATTTCTTTCTTGAGAGAATGGGTATAACTGTTGTACCATGGCGCAGCACGTTTTCCTCTAACCATTTTTAATTTGATGGGAGCAACAGTTTCTAACGTATTAGAGAGGATAGTGCCCATGTTGCTAGTCATTTTGTCAAGTTAATTTGTATTTATGGGTACACAGAGCAGCTGAGATAAATCAGGCAGGTTATTTGTGAATCTGTCTTTAGTGGCTGGAACAATAGTTCTCCCCGGACGATAACGTGGGGCCCTACAGTTAATATCATTTATATGCAGCATGCACGATACAAGGAAATGGTCAGTAACATCATCACTTTGAGGTACGATATCTATATCAGAAAGATCAATTCCATGCGATATAATTAAATCTAGCGTGTGATTATAACGATGAGTGTGCCCGGTGACGTTTTGCTTGACTCCAAAAGAGTTTATTAGGTCAGTAAACGCAAGTCCTAATGCATCATTTGGATTATCAACATGAATGTTAAAATCTCCGACAATTAGCGCTTTATCAGCATTAACCAATAGGTCTGAGAGGAAATCTGCAAATTCTTTTAGGAAATCTGTATATGGCCCTGGCGGTCTATACACAGTAGCCAGAGCAAGAGATAAGACTGATTTCTTTTGCATATCTGACAGTGTAACATTAAGCATAAGTATTTCGAATGAGTTAAACCTGTATCCTGTTTTCTGAGTAACATTGAGAATATCACTATATATTGTTGCGACACCGCCGCCACGACCAGTCTGGCGGGGCTCATGCTTATAACAGTAGCTTGGTGGAGTAGACTCATTTAGACCAATATAATCATTTGGTTTAAGCCAGGTTTCAGTCAAACAGAGTACATCAAAACTATTATCTGTGATCATTTCATTTACAATTACTGCTTTAGGTGTGAGTGATCTAATGTTTAGGAGCCCAAGCTTTAAAAATTGTTTTTGTTCATTTATTTTGCATTTTTCTGGTTTAATCACGATCAGATTATTTCTAGATCCTGTGTTAAATTTATATTTTGACCTCACGATTCGGGGAACAGACACAGTATGTATAGATTGAACAACGCAATTACTTCTATCATTTAAGTGGGTAGAGCAAAAGTCATCATAGCAGTTATTTGAGAATTGGCTTACTAGTCAGATGGAGCGTAGCGTCCTGGAGATGTTGTCCGACAGGAGTTCCGCTCCGACTCTGCTGGGGTGCAGGCCATCAGCACGGAAAAGCCTAGGACGCTCCCAGAAAAGATCCCAATTATTAACAAAGAGCAGTTTCTGTTCTTTACACCATGACAATAACCATTCGTTTAAAGCAAACAGTCTACTGAACCTTTCGTGTCCTCGTCGGTACGTGGGAAGCGGTCCTGACACGATGATCGTCGTCGCGGGCGATGTGCTGCGTACCGTCTCGATCAGGCTCCTGAAGTCCCTCTTCAGTGTCTCCGTCTGCCGCAGCTTGGTGTCGTTCACGCCCGCGTGCAGCACGATCGCTCCGACGCTCTCGTCATCCTTCAGGATCGCGGGTATCTGCGCAGAAACATCGAGAACACGAGCACCAGGGAAACAGTGTGTGTGCACTTTACCTTCAGCTAACGTAGCACGGATGTGCCGGACGATGGAGTCTCCGACGATCACAGCGTCACGTTCCGTCTCGTGGAGGGGGGCGAAGCGGTTTCGGGTGGAGATCTCGAAGACCGGAAGCGGCGGAGGGGGAGATGATGTAGCCCGATGCCTCGCTCGCGTCTTCCGCTGCTGCCGCACCCAGGGTCCGTGGTGTCCCGGTGCCGGAGTGAAGGACATCTGAGATGATCGCGTCCTGGGTGCACGGGGCCTGTGCAGAGAAACACACGGAGTAGAGGTGGTGGGAGTGTTAGCAGCGTGCTGTATACTTACCCCGGACCTGTGAGCGTCAGCCCGGGATGTTTCCAGCACAGTTTGCCACTCTCTCAGCTGGGCCTGTCTCTCCAGCAGCTCGTCGATCTGCTTCTCCACGGACTCCAGCTCCAGCTGCACCGAATGCAGCTCAAACGCGTCCTCACCTGCACTCAAAGGTAGACACAAATCCGCCATTAAAGTAAGTAGCAGTGGAACAATGGTTATGTGTGTGAATAGGGTATTAGCAAGCGCGCCAAGTGGCCGCCGCGTTGGCGGTGCTAACGGGCTATAAGCTAATAGCGGACTCGGGAAATCAAAATAAAACTAGTGATAACAAGGCGCCCTGATTGTTTTTGTTGTAGAATGCGATAGGGGATATATTCATACGTTATAGAAACGAGAAATGATGGTGTATAAAATTGATTTTAAGAGATAAAATAGACGATAAAGAAATAACTTGACGGAGCTCAAACTCAAAACACGCGTCAGCAACAAACCTAACATTAACTGCCGCTGTGTTTGAAAACAGGTGATGGAGATTTAGTGCCAATCACGGAACCGGCTTTACTGACGAGATACGCATGAGAATCGAATTCGATTAATTGCACAGCCCTAAAAGAGAGGCAAACAAACCCTCTCTCTCACACATTACACACACACACACACACACGCGACAGGGTGGAACGACAACAGTTTGAGGGCTGCTTCTTGTTGTTTTGTTTTTTTGGGGGGTTTTTTTGTAGCTGTCAATATATTTATTAATTTATCATTTTGAGCAGGAGTTCAGGATTCGTCGGCAAAACATTGTTAAAATGCACCTATACGAAGAGCATTAAGACGGCATTATAAAATGAAAAGGAACGCTTTGATTTTGAATGAAGATGTGCTCACCCACTGCTTTTCACGGAACTTACGTAATTACCCATCATTTAGAGAGACGGCAGACGCTGAGATCACCGCGCATCGTGCGCTTCAGTGTGTGTGTAGTAGCTAAATACTCTCCACCATTCATGCAGAGATGTTCACGTAATTTAAGTTAATGCTCATCAGATCGCGTAAATCAGTGGAAAATGAATAGAAATTATGATTATGTGTAAAGAAATATCAGGTAAACTTGTATAAAACTATCAGTATTTTTCCAAATATGAACTAAAAGCTCTAATGGACACTGTACAGTGACGCTTGCACGTGACTGCTGCCTGAGTTTTGTCGACAACCAGAGGCGGCACAAAATTTGGCGGAGGCGGCTGGAAAAACCCTGCCCATCATACAGTGTGATATAGCCTGGTCCGTTGGATCGGATTGCTTTCTCACTACAACCGAACCGCTCCAGAGTTCGTTTTCAATCGAGCCGAGACCACCTCGTTCAGGCGATCTCGGACCGATTGTTTTGGCGCGGATCCGAGCGCGATTGCCGTGTTCACATATGCCCAAACGAACCGAGCTAACGGGGAAACACGCCAGGTTCAGAAACAAAGGGCTAGGTGTGAAAGCACCCTTAATTTGTGTTCCGAAAGTCTTATGGGTTTGGAACGACATAAGAGGTAGTAATTGATGACAGAATTTTCATTTTGGGTGAACTATCCCTTTTTATTCACTAATTTCCCTTTTACATCACATAACATACATTTGCACATTAATTGGTTTATATGGCAGAGAACTTTTAGCAATAATCAAAATATTATAGTTCGCTTTAAAGAAACTGCTGAACCTAATGATATTTTTTCTTTAGGACGTGGAGACAAAAAGCTAGCCAGCAGTTTGGGTCCACAGGAATGGGCAAGTCCATTTAAAACCTCTACATCATTATTCTGTATTCTTGACTTTCTGGTTTGAGTAGAGAGTCTAGGTTTCGTCAGAAGAAAAGGAGTGATAAATAAAGTTACTGTAATATACAAATATGTCTGATTTTGATATTCACGGTTTACTTTTATTTTACTTTATTTTATTATATTTTACTAAACCTGTTAGTCTTAATTATTTAATGTATGTTTAAAAAAATCTGTTATGAATATAACATGCTATGATAGCCACTGTGTAATTGAATATATTTTAAATAGCCTTGAAATGTTATTATTTATAAGTTCATTTAAAAACTGCATTATGTGCAATTCACATGTTTGCATACAATTTATCTTTTATTTTATTTTTTATTATTTTTGACATTTAGTCCCATCATTATTCTTCTGTTTCCTCACCGGACTTGGACGAAGTGAATGGCAACAGTCCACATAAGCAAGCTGAGCCACAACAGTCAGACGAATCAAGAACATCAGGAAATAAAACGGTAACCATCTGATGCATGCAGCAGCTATCTATAGATGTAACAAATGAACAGAGTTGGGTAGACTTTTTATAGTACAAAATCGCTGTCAATCAAAAGGAGATGCAGTCTTTCAACAGACCCTCCAATCATCACGCAGAAGCCCGGAGTCCAGGCCACTCCTCCATTCACCCCCAGAGACGCTGAGCGTCCATGGGCGGGACATAATCGCAGCATTTATCCAATGACCGTCTAGTTTCGAAGCACTGAAAAAACTGTTCAAAGCAGCCCCATTGAAGTCAATGGACGCTAGGCTTCAACAGAGAAATACACTGACGCTACGGGAATGTATGAGAAGCAAGTCAGCCGACCTGCTATATGTAGCTGATTCTGAACGAACTCGTCTTCGAGATGAACGTGTCCTAACTTATTTTTAGTCAATAAAATGTTAACACAATAGTACAACCCCAAATCAGAAAAAGTTGGGACAGTATGGAAAACGCAAATAAAAAAAGAAAGTAGTGATTTCTAAATTTACTTTGACTTGTATTTCATTGCAGACAATATGAACACAAAATATTTCATGTTTTGTCCGGTCAACTTCATGTCATTTGTAAATATACATCCTTTCCTGTCATTCAGACCTGCAACACATTCCAAAAAAAGTTGGGACAGTAAAGCATTTACCACTTTGTAATGTTGCCATTCCTTTTCACAACACTTAAAAGACGTTCAGGGACTGAAGACACCAAGTGATGAAGTGTTTCAGGTGTAATTTTGTCCCATTCTTCCTGCAAACAAGTCTTAAGGTGGGCAACAGTACGGGGTCTTCGTTGTTGCATTTTGCGCTTCAAAATGTGCCACACATTCTCTATTGGAGACAGGTCGGGACTGCAGGCAGGCCAGTCAAGTACCCGTACCCTCTTCCTCCGCAGCCAGGACTTTGTAATGTGTGCAGAATGTGGTTTTGCATTGTCTTGTTGAAATATGCATGGACGTCCCTGGAAAAGATGTCTTCTTGAAGGCAGCATCTTGTGCTCCAAAATCTCTATGTACTTTTCAGCATTAATGGTGCCATCACAGAAGTGCAAGTTACCTTTGCCAAGGGCACTGACACAACCCCATACCATGACAGACCCTGGCTTTTGGACTTGTTGCTGGTAACAGTCTGGATGATCCTTTTCTTCTTTGGTCCGGAGCACACGGCGTCCATTCCTCCCAAAAAATACCTGAAATACTGATTCATCTGACCACAGTACACGTTTCCACTGTGTGATGGTCCATCCCAGATGCCTCCGAGCCCAGAGAAGTCGACGGCGCTTCTGGACACTGTTAACATAGGGCTTCCTTTTGGCACAGTACAGTTTTAACTGGCATTTGTGGATGTAACTACGTATTGTGGTACTTGACAAAGGTTTGCCAAAGTAGTCCTGAGCCCATGTGGTGATATCGCTTATAGATGAATGAGGATTCTTGATGCAGTGCCGCCTGAGGGATCGGAGATCACGGTTGTTCAGCTTAGGCTTGCGCCCTTGTCCTTTACGCACTGAAATTCCTCCAGATTCCTTGAATCTTTTAATTATGTTATGCACTGTTGAAGGTGAAATATCCAAATCTCTTCCTATCTTTCTTTGAGGAACATTGTTTTTAAACATTTCAATAATTTTCTCACGTATTTGTTGGCAAACTGGCGATCCTCGGCCCATCTTTGCTCCTAAAGGACTAGACCTTTCTTGGATGCTGCTTTTGTACCAAATCATAATTACAATCACCTGTTGACATCAACTGTTTCAAATCACATCATTATTTAACCAATTTACCTCATTACTAGCCCTAAATTGCTCCTGTCCCAACTTTTTTTGGAATGTGTTGCAGGTCTGAATGACAGGAAAGGATGTATATTTACAAATGACATGAAGTTGACCAGACAAAACATGAAATATTTTGTGTTCATATTGTCTGCAATGAAATACAAGTCAAAGTAAATTTAGAAATCACTACTTTCTTTTTTTATTTGCGTTTTCCATACTGTCCCAACTTTTTCTGATTTGGGGTTGTATGTATTTGACCATCATTTTTTTGACATTATAGGGGAAGCCGAGCTTCCCTTGCACTCTTAAAGAAATCCCCTCTAGTAGAGAACACAGTTCAACACAGACCCATTGACAACTTTTCAGTCAGGATCGCCATCTTCATCTTTGCAAAACTGACACAGAAAACACTAGTTTATTATTAAATAATTCAAATATCTCCTTACTATTTCCCCTGACTCATTCATGGTAATTACAGGTGCATCTCAATAAATTAGAATGTCGTGGAAAAGTTCATTTATTTCAGTAATTCAACTCAAATTGTGAAACTCGTGTATTAAATAAATTCAATGCACACAGACTGAAGTAGTTTAAGTCTTTGGTTCTTTTAATTGTGATGATTTAGGCTCACATTTAACACAAACCCACCAATTCACTATCTCAACAAATTAGAATACTTCATAAGACCAAAAAAAAAAAATTTTTAGTGAATTGTTGACCTTCTGGAAAGTACAGGAGCATCTCAATAAATTAGAATGTAGTGAAAAAGTTATTTTTTTCTTGTAAGTTATTTCAAAAAGTGTTCATATAGTTCATATATTTTAGATTCATTGCATGTAAAGTAAAACATTTCAAAAGTTTTTTTGGTTTTAATTTTGATGATTAGAGCTTACAGCTCATGAAAGTCAAAAATCAGTATCTCAAAATATTAGCATATTTACATTTGAATTTCAATAAATGGCCATCCATACAGTATAAATTCTGGGTATCTCTTGTTCTTTGTTCTTCTAATCCCAGTTTAACACCTCTGGTGTGACTGGTGTTTGGTGATGAGTTTTTGGCTCAAGGTCTACATTTATAGTCACACCAGAGGTGTTAAACTGGGATTAGGACTTGGTTTTATGCAGACCAGTCAAGTTCTTCCACACTGACTCAATCAATCATTTTCTTTTTGAAGCTTGTCTTATACACAGAGGCATTGTCATGTTAGAATAGAAAAGAGTCCAAACTGTTGCTATAATATTAGAAGAACACAATTTCCTAGAATATCATTATATGCTTTAACATTAAGATTTGTACTCATAGAAATTACTAAAGTAGTCAAACATGTTCTTTAGATGGGGGTGCCAATACTTTTGGCAATATAGTGTATGTACCGAACCGTCATATTTGTGTACTGTTACACCCCTACTAAGCAAAGGCATTTTTTTCAACATGAGCAGGCTGCCTAGCACTGTGCAAAAACACACCCACATATTGGCAGGTGTTAATTCATATTCTGTGAAGAATGGTAGAATATGTAAGGTATAAATTAAAGAATTGATTCAATAAATATTGTAATGCCATACACTGTGAAATTGTAATGGTTTTATGAAGATTTAATAGTATTACCTTTAGTACAGAATCTTTTACATTCTACACATGCAGATGTTCAACTAATAACTTGCAGGTGAATATAGCCATCCAGCCTATTTTATACCAACTCAAAAGAGTGACTCATTTGCTAAAAGGGCATTGCTCATGCTGTAGTAAAAAGGGTCTAATGACACCCTTGGAATAAACTATGAATTTATTAAAAACTTTATATTATTATTTTATTTAAAAAAAAATATATTCACCTCTAGTGTTTTGTTTTTGTCTTTTGGTTTTGTTAAATTGTCTTTGGTTGCTATAGCTATCAATACTGTTAATGTACTTTTTCTCCTGTCTTAAGCTAAATACCTCTTTATATATCTGCAGAAGCTGTTTCAATCAAGATTGTCAAAATTACGACAACCTCATGAAGATTGCTGTGAACAGGAGCAAAATAAGACTGCCAAACAGCCATCACAAAAAGATTGCTTGGTGAGTAATATGTAAAATAGACATCACACTACTGTATGATTTATGGTCCATTAGATTTATAGTCCATTAACAGTTGATTATTGTATTAAAATTTACATTGCTTGCTTGGTGCTTTTGCTTTTAGTCCTTATATTTTTATTCCAATTATATTTTCAAGCTCTCACAGTCATCTTCTGTTGCATCCACATCCGACGCACCCTCTTCATCAACACCCTGTGCTACTTCTGTAGTGGCCTCATCACCCTCACCTTCTCCTGCGCTACCACCATCGTCCTCATCCTCTCCTGTGCAGCCTTCGGTGAGCGTGATTTCACCAAGTACAACATGTTCCTGGATCAACATCCTTGTTGATCCTGGAACGTCATTCCAATCAACCAATCAGAATTGAGGGATAACTTTTCAGGAAATATCTGTTTTAGGCTTATGATCAGGGTTAGGTGCTTCTACACCCTTGTTAATCAGCTATCATTTCACACTGATTTTAGGAATAAATTATGGGTAGGGTTAGGTTTAGGGGTAGGGATTGGGTTAAATCTATATTTTTGGACTGTAATGTTGATCCAGGATCAACAAAAGATGTTGATCCAGGAACATGTCTTACTTGGCAAAATCACGGCGACCGCAGCCTTCATCTCCCTCACCTTCTCCTGTGCTACCATCATCATCCTCACCTTGTGCCTCATCTGCGCCTCTGATTAGTTCATCACAGGAGTCTGAGACACTCCCATTAAGGGAGGTGGGTAAATTATTAAAGGATTTGTACATGTAGGCACACTAATATAGATCTAACTTGGGATTCTCCTGTATTTTATTGTCTTGGGGGAAGAGGGGATAAAATGTAAAATCTAAAAATTTAATTTTCTGAATTATAGGTATGGTCTAGGTGTGTACTGGTAGTACTAAATAGATTATATTATTATTTATAATATATTTGTTTGTATTTCACCTTTTTCAGATGCACTCTTTAAGACCATCAAGAAAAAGACGGGTATGTAACTTGTCATACAATACGTCATATGCTCAAATGATTTTGCATAATTATATGACTTTGCTCATCACATCCCTTAAGTATCCACAACACATTGCAACTTAATATAACAGTAACCACCACTTACCAAACTATGCCCACATACTAGGGTTGGGTATCGTTTTTTTTTTTTTTCGATACCGGTGCCAAATCAATACTTTTAAAACTGTGGCGGTGCCTGAACCGATACTTGTTATATATATATATATTAGTGCTGTCAAAGTTAACGCGTTAATAACGCGTTAACGCAAGCTCATTTTAACGGCACTAATTTTTTTAACGCGCGATTAACGCAGCGCGTATTTTCTGTTTGACCCGTGGCCCAACCCCTTGTTGGAGAAATGGAGATTCACAGTGTTGCCAACTTAGGAACATTGCAGACCCCTTTAGCGACGTTTTTCCCTTCAAGAAAGCGCCCAAACCTAGTTTCTGAGAATCACCGATACTGCCGCTCTCGCAGCACGCGCACACACCTCTCTCTCTCTCTCTATCTCTGCGTCTGCTCTGTTCAGCGCGCACACCTCTCTCTCTCTCTTTCTCTCTCTCTCGCTCTGCGTCTGCTCAGCGCGCGGCAGAGAGAGGAGCAGCGCTTTAATTAAGCTGTTTATGTAGTCTTAATGGGTCACGTTTCAGTCACTATTTCATATTCATTGAATATGAAATAGACCTTGACCTTGAGACAAAAACTCATCACCAAACACCAATGACTTGTACATACACTATATAGACAAAAGTATTGGCACCCCCTTCTTTAGAACAGAGAAATGCACTTCCAAATCTGTGGCAACAACGATGGGAACATAATTCATGTATTTAAAAATTGTATTTCATCTCTGTTGCAACAGTTTTGTAAGTGTCTAAAATGACTGAACCCATATGAACAAGTCATTGGTGTTTGGTGATGAGTTTTTGTCTCAAGGTCTGCATTTACAGTCACACCAGAGGTGTTAAACTGGGATTAGGACTTGGTTTTATGCAGACCAGTCAAGTTCTTCCACACTGACTCAATCAATCATTTTCTTTCTGAACCTTGTCTTATACACAGAGGCATTGTCATGTTAGAATAGAAAAGAGTCCAAACTGTTGCTATAATATTAGAAGCACACAGAATATCATTATATGCTTTAACATTAAGATTTGTACTCATAGAAATTACTAAAGTAGTCAAACCTGTTCATTAGAAGGGGTGCCAATACTTTTGGCAATATAGTGTATGTTTATTATTATTGAAACCATAGTCAACATAAAGCATGAAGAGTAGACATGTTTCAAAGGTCATAGATGTTTTTCAAAGAACTTGTTCATGTCTATTAGACATGAAAAAATTAATTCCAGGTTCCCATTACTTCTCTTTCTTTGCACTGAGCAATTTACTGACACAAACATGTTTACATTTTTGCACACAGGGCAGCTCTTCTTCTGAAAATGCAAAATGTACATTTATTATTTATTATTACATTTGTTTCCCTCTCTGTGCCCACATACTGTATTTTGATGAAGCTATATTCTCAATAAAACTTTTCATTGGTATATTTTACTGTTTCTGTTGTCAGACAACGAAATGAATATGAAATAGTGACTGAAACGTGACCCATTAAGACTACATAAACAGCTTAATTAAAGCGCTGCTCCTCTCTCTGCCGCGCGCTGAGCAGACGCAGAGCGAGAGAGAGAGAGAGAAAGAGAGAGAGAGAGGTGTGCGCGCTGAACAGAGCAGACGCAGAGAGAGAGAGAGAGAGAGGTGTGTGCACGTGCTGCGAGAGCGGCAGTATCGGTGATTCTCAGAAACTAGGTTTGGGCGCTTTCTTGAAGGGAAAAAGCTCACTAAAAGGGTCTGCAATGTTCCTAAGTTGGCAACACTGTGCATCTCCATTTCTCCAACAAGGGGTTGGGCCACGGGTCAAACAGAAAATACGCGCTGCGTTAATTGCGCGTTAAAAAAATTAGTGCCGTTAAAATGAGTTTGCGTTAACGCGTTAACTTTGACAGCACTAATTTAAACGTATGCTACTATGGGAGACCAATACTTCAAAAAAAAACACTTGGTCAGAATAAATATAACCATATAAAACTGAGGTTGCTACAATTTTTACAGATGTTACTGATTTTGATAATTAACAAAAAATGTACCTCAGCATCCAAACTCAAGCTACTATCAAATGTGCATTTCTAAGAGACAAAAAAGTGATATTATTATTAATATTATCAAGCAACCCGAACCTGTTTCTTGATTTGAAACAATATCACTCATTAGAACATGCAGCAACTAAGAAATTAATTTTTCTAGTTAGATATTTATTTTAGTGATAGCACTATAATGGAAGGCTACCTGCTGCCGTCAGAGCAAGTGTAATGTCTGCATTCACGCGCTCCTCGGATGCTCTCATTCCCAGAGTAGTGCTTTTAAGTGTTAATGTGAAAACAACACACTAGCGTTACTACAAACATTTGTTGGACTTGTATTATTAGAGCTTTCCGACTTGAGTTCACATGCATTTTCTCAGTCAGGAAATTATTTTTCACGTGCGGTGCCGGTGATGCTTCTTACGTACGTTTCGGAGAAACAAAGGACAAATATTTTAATCGATCGCTCAGGCATGGCACCGAAATGAGGCACTGAAATCTGCGTTCTGATTCGGTTCTAGTACATACCGGTTACATAGGTACCGGTGCCATATTGGTACCGGGTTTCGGTACCCAACCCTACCACATACTTCCTCTTCCTGTTAAAAATCTGTTAAGATTCTTGGCAGTTGTGTACCAAATTGTGTGAGCACTAAAAGTACTTTTTGAGTAAGTGTTAAATTCTCTCATTCAGTATTCAGGAAGTGACGTCACTGAGACAGACTACAGCGATGTTGACTACATACCCAAAATTGGCTCAGATGAGTCAGATGGTAGTTCTTCTGCATACAACAAAGCTGAAAGCAGCTCAGATGAATCACACGATTCTGGACATGACAAGGCCAAAAGTTCTTTGATGCATCCAACATCACCCTTTTCAAAAGAGACTAAAAAAAGTATCACTGCACCATCACCAAAAAGGCCAAAATGCCAAACCAAAGAGACAGACACCTTCCCTGGTGATAGGACTTTTATTGAGTCAGTGCCATCTTCAAGGCAGGAACGCAAGACATACAACAAGAAGCAATATTGTCTTTACTGCTCTAAGCCTTACTCAAAAATGTCAAGACACCCCGAGTTTGTCCATCACAATGAAATAGAAGTCGCAAAGGCAGTCGCGTTTCCAAAACATTCCAAAGAAAGGCGAGTGCAATTAAACCTCCTTAGAAAACGGGGCAACTTTGCCCACAACACAGATGTGGTGAGACAGGGGCGTGGGGAGATGATTGCCTGCTAACGTCCAAAAAAGAGAAAAGGAGCCATAGAATTTATTCACTGCATCTACTGCCAAGGCCTTTACAACAAGCGTAGCCTTTGGAAACATGTTAAGAACTGTCCACTGAAACCTAAAGATGATGAACCTCAGGGCAGGAAAGGAGTTAGATCCCTGTGTGCTCTGAAAACACCAGTCGGCTTAGAGGTGAGCAAAAGTTTCAAGAAAATACTCTCCTTCATGAACTACGACGAGGTTTCCCGTGTAGTTCATTCTGACAGATGCATCATGCATCTGGGGGAGCACATGTTCAACAGGATGGGGTCTGATGTGAACAAACATGACTACATCAGACAGAAAATGAGAGAAGTTGGCAGGTTGCTTCTTGAAGCAAGGAAGATTACGCCACTGAGAACAATGGTCGACTTCTTCATACCAGCAAACTTCAAGCATATCATATCAGCTGTTAAAGTTGTCTCTGGCTATGATGAAGAGAAGAATTCTTACCGCATTCCCTCTTTAGCTCTCAAACTTGGCCATTCATTAAACAAGATCTGTAGCATTGTTGAGAGCAACGCCATGATGTACGGTGATCATGAGCGTGCTGAGTGTGCTCGAGACTTCAGGAAAATACATCAGGCAAAGTGGAATGAATACATTTCCGCTGGTGCTATAACTACACTGAAAGAAGCCAAGTGGAATGCTCCACAGATCATTCCTTTCACTCAGGATGTCAAAGTCCTGCATGCTCATCTGGAGAAGAAACACGGTGATTTGCTCAGTAAGCTCAGAAGTTGCCCAAGTTCTGCAGACAGCTATGCTGCTCTTGCCAAGGTCACATTGTCCCAAGTCATCCTGTTTAACAGGCGAAGAGAAGGTGAGGTCTCAAGGATGCTTTTGTAAGCTTTTAAAAGCAGGGATTCTTCTGAGCTGCACGAAGACATCGCCATCTGTCTTTCTGAATTTGAGAGAAAGCTGTGTGTGCACTTTACCAGAGTTGAGATCCGTGGTAAACGAGGGAGAAAGGTTCCTGTGCTCTTCAAGCCTTCTATGGTTTCTGTTATGGAGCTGCTCACCGAAACGCGAGAGGCTTGTGGCGTTCCAGCTGAGAATCCCTTTATGTTTGCCAGACCTGGAGCAATGTCTGCCTACCGGGGAGGAGAGTGCATCAGTAGAGCTGCTCATGAATGTGGCATAAAGAATCCTGAAGCACTATCATCAACTAAACTGAGGAAACACATCGCAACCATGTCAAAGATTCTCAACCTCAGTGAAAACGAAGCAGACCAACTGGCTGATTTTTTGGGTCACGATATAAGAATTCACAGACAATTCTACCGGTTACCAGAGGGGACACTGCAGCTGGCAAAAATGAGTAAGGTCCTAATGGCAATGGAAAAGGGAACATTGTCCGAATTCAAAGGAAAGAAACTTGATGAAATTGAGATCGACCCAAATGGTAGGAGCATCTTTGGATTTTTGTGTGTCTGTGCTGTACATATTTGCAAATGCATGTCTATATTAAAAATTATTGTCATTGTATTTTTAGAGCAACTTGAGGCCCAAGGTGATGAAATGTCAAGTGATGAGGAGGAGCCCAGAGACCTGCCTGAAACAACTACACCAGCAGACATGCATCAACCATCTTTTTGCCAGCTGCAGTGTCCCCCAAAGGAACAAGGTAAGAAAAATCCTAGGGCCTTAATTATTATTAAAATGACTTAAATTCATCTTTCAAACATCTTATACACTGAAACAATATGAATTTTGCCATGTCACAAGGGCAAAGGTATGTCAAATAAATTGACTTCAACAGAGAAATTAACGCAACAATAGAGACCTGCATAAACATTATGCAAGAAATAATATGCTTTCCAGCTTCGCACAAACAAGCCACTGTTGTGTTCATACGTTTACATGTCCCTTACCTAGAATATGCATTTACATTTACATTTAGTCATTTTGCAGACGCTTTTATCCAAAGTGACTTACAATTGGGGAATACATAAAGCGATTCATCTTGAAGAGGCAATCAGACAGAGGAAGTGCTCGTAACACCAAGTCTCAGTCATTGTTCAAATAAGTACAAGCTAGCAAGGGAAGGAATAAATAAAGAGAAAGATAAAAAAAAAAAATTATTTATTTATTTTTTATCAAGTTTAGGATGAAGTCAAGTAGTGCCGAAAGAGATGAGTTTTCAGTTGTTGCTTGAAGATTGACAGGGATCCAGCATTCCGGATAGGGGTGGGAAGATTATTCCACCATCCAGGAATGGTGAATGAGAATGTTCTGGAGAGTGATTTTGAGCCTCTCTGTGATGGTACCACAAGGCGTCGCTCACTAGCAGATCTCAGACTTCTGGAGGGGATGTAGATTCGTAATAGTGAGTGGAAGTAGGAGGGTGCTGAGCCTGTGGTCGTTCTGTATGCAAGCATCAGTGTCTTGAACTTGATGCGAGCTGCCACTGGTAGCCAGTGCAGTGAGATGAAGAGAGGTGTAACATGGGTTCTTTTGGGCTCATTGAAGACCAGTCGTGCCACTGCATTCTGAATGATTTGTAGAGGTTTGATTGTGTTTGATGGAAGACCAGCCAGAAGAGCATTGCAGTAGTCCAGCCTAGAAACGACAAGGGCCTGGACAAGAAGTTGCGCAGCATGCTCTGTCAGGAAGGGCCTGATTTTTCTGATGTTGTGTAGCGCAAACCTGCAAGATCGAGCGGTCTTTGCAATGTGCTCTCTGAAGGTCAGCTGGTCATCAAAGATTACACCAAGATTTCTGACCGAAGTTGATGGGGTAATTGTTGATGAACCTAGCTGGATGGTGAAGTCATGCTGTAGAGTCGGACTGGCAGGGAAAGAAGCTCAGTCTTTGAAAATCGCATGTTATTTTTTATTTAGTACAGTCCTGAATTAGCTATTTCACATAACAGATGTTTATATATACTTCACAAGAAAAATAATACCTGTATTTATAAAAATTACACTGTTCAAAAATTTTACATATTCTTGAATCTTGAATCTTAAAGGGACAGTTCACCCAAAAAGGAAAATTCTGTCATCATTTACTCACCCTCAAGTAGTTCCAAACCTGTATGAATGTGTTTGTTCTGAACACAAAGAAAGATATTTTGAAGAATGTTTGTAATCAGGCTGTTTTGGGGCACCATTGACTTCAATAGTAGGAGAAAAAATACTATGATCCAGAACTGCTCTGTTTCCCACATTCTTCAGAATATCTTCCTTTGTGTTCAGCAGAACAAACACATTCATACAGGTTTGGATCTACTTGAGGGTGAGTAAATGATGACAGAATTTTCCTTTTTAGGTGAACTATCCCTTTAAACTATTTGACACATAAGTTTCAGCATACAAAATATTTTATATACTTGCTTTATTAAATTGGCTGGTAAGATTTCTTGGTCGCTGATAGATTATCTAAGATGCCTCGTGTAATATTACGTAACTAGTTTGTAAACCTTAGAAACACTTGCAATTTAGCTATTGTGTTTCTGTGAAAGGGGCCTTAAATTTCACTTGGAGTTGCATTAAAATGCCTTAATTTCTTAAAGGGGTGATTGATTGCGATTTCACTTTTTTAACGTTAGTTAGTGTGTAATGTTGCTGTTTGAGCATAAACAATATCTGCAGAGTTGTGGCGCTGAAAGTTAAATGCAAACGGAGATATCGTCTTTTAAAAATTCTGGCAGTTTAATGCCTACAAAAACGGCTCGTAGGGACTACATCGAGTTACTTCCCGGGTTGGTGACATCACGAACCCAAATAAACCGGGGCGATGCCATGCTGCGCTGCTTTAGAAAAGAGGAAGAGAAAACTAGGGGTGCACGTAAACATCTATTCATATATGAATCGCAATTCTGTCTTCTAACGATTCTAATGGATTCACAAGTTTCAAAATCAATGTCATGGGTTGACCACCATTAAGTGGTTCTTAATCCTGTTCCTCGCGTCGCCCTGCTCTGCATTTCTCCCCAGGGTTCCTACACATTTTATTTCAAAATTCCATACTTTTCCAGACTCAAATTTCCAAACCTCTCGGTAGATTTTCAGACCATATTTAAAGGGTTACTCCACCCCAAAATGAAAATTTTGTCATTAATCACTTACCCCCATGTTGTTCCAAACCCATAAAAGCTTTGTTCATCTTCGGAACGCAATTTAAGATATTTTGGATGAAATCCGGGAGGCTTGTGACTGTCCCATTGACTGCATAGTAAATTGCACTGTCAAGGTCCATAAAAGGATGAAAAGCATCGTCAGAATAGTTCATCCACCATCAGTGGTTCAATCTGAATTTAATGAAGCGACGAGAACACTTTTTTGCGCAAAGAAAACAATGTCTTTATTCAACAATTAATCTCCTCTGGTTCAGCGTAGCGCCATTTTTGAGAATATCCGCTGGACGCAAGCAGCGTACGCTCTTCTGTGTCAGCCGCATACTGGAAGATGGACTATCTGACGATGCTTTTTATACTTTTATGGACCTTGACAGTGCAATTTACTATGCAGTCAATGGGACAGTCACAAGCCTTCTAGTTTTCATCCTAAATGTCTTAAATTGTGTTCTGAAGATGAACAAAGCTTTTATGGGTTTGGAACGACATGGGGGAAAGTGATTGACAAAATTTTTCTCAATCGGGCTCAAATTGATAAGCAGTATAGACGACGCCATTGGTTACAATACAACCGGAGCACATGCTGCTGAGCTGAGGGGCGGGACGTTCAGACGTGCAGTAGGGAGGGGCTTCATAAAGGCACGAAATGATCAGCGTGTTTATCAGAGAAGGGATTGAGCGGTGTGGAACAAAGGTAAATTATGTGAAAAATATGCGTTTTTTAAAAACAAAACTAAGCATGAACACGTTAGACTGCACCCCATAAACACAATCAAACCTAGAAAAAAACAGTCAACAACCCCTTTAATTTTAACTCTCCTATACCCATTTTCAGAATTCTAAATATATACATATTAGGGATCATTCAGTTGTTTTTGTTTTGAGCTGACTTCAGTTGTAATTGGAATGTATTTATTTATTTTGTAGGTTCTTTAAATCCTTCAAAGCGGAAATGGGAAAGTTCCGAGGTAAAAGCAGTAGAACGATACATGACAAGCTTCATCAACACATGCAGAGTGCCTGGTAAGAAAGAATGTGAGCGATGCATACAAGCAGAACCAGCATTGAAGGAGCGAACATGGACAGTTGTTAAAAATTATGTCCGGAACAGGATCACTACTCTGAAAAAAAAAGGTGGTTTGTAGGGGTGTGCAGAAGAAATGCATGGGAATAAAGGAGTATGAAGAGAGAGATAAGTTGTTTACTGATAGGATGAAACCAGATTAAGGAAGGGAGGAGTTCAGTTATTAAAAAGATTAAAATGATACTCTTTGTAAGAAGTCAAAAACTATCTGTAATTTGCATGTCCACCACAGTGTTTGAATAACATTAAGAAACATTAAGCAAGTGGAGGGAATGTAAATGGGAAGAAAGAGGGAGAAGTGAATATAAAGTGAAATGAGGGAGGAGTGAATGTAAAGTGAAATGAAGGAGTGAATGTAAAGTGAAATGAAGGAGGAGTGAATGTAAAGGGAAATGAGGGAGTGAATGTAAAGTGAAATGAAGGAGGAGTGAATGTAAAGGGAAATGAGGGAGGAGTGAATGTAAAGTGAAATGAGGGAGGAGTGAATGTAAAGTGAAATGAAGGAGGAGTGAATGTAAAGTGAAATGGAGTGAATGTAAAGTGAAATTAATTGGGAGTGAATGTAAAGTGAAATGAGGGAGTGAATGTAAAGTGAAATGAGGGAGTGAATGTAAAGTGAAATGAGGGAGGAGTGAATGTAAAGTGAAATGAGGGAGTGAATGTAAAGTGAAATGGAGTGAATGTAAAGTGAAATTAATTGGGAGTGAATGTAAAGTGAAATGAGGGAGTGAATGTAAAGTGAAATGAGGGAGTGAATGTAAAGTGAAATGAGGGAGGAGTGAATGTAAAGTGAAATGAGGGAGGAGTGAATGTAAAGGGAAATGAAGGAGTGAATGTAAAGGGAAATGAGGGAGGAGTGAATGTAAAGTGAAATGAGGGAGGAGTGAATGTAAAGTGAAATGAGGGAGGAGTGAATGTAAAGGGAAATGAGGGAGGAGTGAATGTAAAGTGAAATGAAGGAGTGAATGTAAAGGGAAATGAGGGAGGAGTGAATGTAAAGGGAAATGAGGGAGGAGTGAATGTAAAGTGAAATGAGGGAGTGAATGTAAAGTGAATTGAGGGAGGAGTGAATGTAAAGTGAATTGAGGGAGGAGTGAAGGTAAAGTGAAATGAGGGAGGAGTGAATGTAAAGTGAAATGAGGGAGTGAATGTAAAGTGAAATGAGGGAGTGAATGTAAAGTGAATTGAGGGAGGAGTGAATGTAAAGTGAAATGAGGGAGGAGTGAATGTAAAGGGAAATGAGGGAGTGAATGTAAAGTGAAATGAGGGAGTGAATGTAAAGGGAAATGAGGGAGGAGTGAATGTAAAGGGAAATGAGGGAGGAGTGAATGTAAAGGGAAATGAGGGAGGAGTGAATGTAAAGTGAAATGAAATAGAGTGAATGTAAAGTGAAATGAGGGAGGAGTGAATGTAAAGGGAAATGAGGGAGGAGTGAATGTAAAGTGAAATGAGGGAGTGAATGTAAAGTGAAATGAGGGAGTGAATGTAAAGTGAAATGAGGGAGGAGTGAATGTAAAGTGAAATGAGGGAGGAGTGAATGTAAAGGGAAATGAGGGAGGAGTGAATGTAAAGTGAAATGAAGGAGTGAATGTAAAGGGAAATGAGGGAGGAGTGAATGTAAAGGGAAATTAGGGAGTGAATGTAAAGTGAAATGAGGGAGTGAATGTAAAGGGAAATGAGGGAGGAGTGAATGTAAAGGGAAATGAGGGAGTGAATGTAAAGGGAAATGAGGGAGTGAATGTAAAGGGAAATGAGGGAGTGAATGTAAAGGGAAATGAGGGAGTGAATGTAAAGGGAAATGAGGGAGGAGTGAATGTAAAGGGAAATGAGGGAGTGAATGTAAAGGGAAATGAGGGAGGAGTGAATGTAAAGGGAAATGAGGGAGGAGTGAATGTAAAGTGAAATGAGGGAGGAGTGAATGTAAAGTGAAATGAGGGAGGAGTGAATGTAAAGTGAAATGAGGGAGGAGTGAATGTAAAGTGAAATGAGGGAGTGAATGTAAAGGGAAATGAGGGAGGAGTGAATGTAAAGTGAAATGAGGGAGAAGTGAATGTAAAGGGAAATGAGGGAGGAGTGAATGTAAAGGGAAATGAGGGAGGAGTGAATGTAAAGGGAAATGAGGGAGGAGTGAATGTAAAGGGAAATGAGGGAGGAGTGAATGTAAAGGGAAATGAGGGAGTGAATGTAAAGGGAAATGAGGGAGGAGTGAATGTAAAGGGAAATGAGGGAGGAGTGAATGTAAAGGGAAATGAGGGAGTGAATGTAAAGGGAAATGAGGGAGGAGTGAATGTAAAGGGAAATGAGGGAGTGAATGTAAAGTGAAATGAGGGAGTGAATGTAAAGTGAAATGAGGGAGGAGTGAATGTAAAGTGAAATGAGGGAGGAGTGAATGTAAAGTGAAATGAGGGAGGAGTGAATGTAAAGGGAAATGAGGGAGTGAATGTAAAGGGAAATGAGGGAGGAGTGAATGTAAAGGGAAATGAGGGAGTGAATGTAAAGGGAAAGTTCTTATGTTAAATGAAATGTCAAATGTTTAGTTGAAATTCATTATTTTCATTGTTCAGTTCTTACAAAGTTGAAGTATCATTTTAATCTTTTTACTAAGTCATGAACTATCTAATGTGCATGTCCACCACAGTGTTTGGATAACATTAATTTCCTCAGTAAGTGGAGTGAATGTAAAGGGAAAGCTCCTATAATGTTGCATAGTGTCATTATAAAATTACTAATTAGTTATAATATGCACTTTGACCACAATGATAAATACTGTTCATATCTTTAACAAGTGTTATTGTTAAGAGAAGGCTGTTGTGTTTGAACATTGTACATTTAAAATAAGCTTAGTTATAATGCATTCATTTGATAGTGTGTGTGTGCATGTTCATATTTTCTGTTATATAGATTTTCATTCATCATTGTAAAAAATGACAATTTGGTACAAGACTGAGTGGAGTGATTTTTGTTGTTCTTAATCCAATCTGATGATTATAGAGTTTGTGTATCCCTAAATTGTGAGTCCCCAAAATGTTACTTGAGCAGAGTTTGTGTATCTCAAGAGTCCTCAAAGTATCACTTAAAGCAGTTTGTGTAAACCAGAGTTTGTCTTTCTGTTGTATTCCGAATTGTTTTTAATGGAGACACGTCAAGTCATTGATAATTGCTATAGAGCGTTTCACAATATGTATGCTTTTACAGAAAATCATGCTTTAATGTCTGTATAGCCTTTAGTGAGCAGAAAAAGACAACTCTGCTGAGATAAAACCTCCACAAGATACTAAATCAACTAGAAGGATGCAGGTAGTAGTCAGTGAAGTGTCCTCTTGTCATGCAGACACCTGATTTCAAGTTACTAGTCTGAAAAAAACATACACTGAAAAAAATTTGGAGTAGGATTTACTTGAAAAAAGTTAGGAAAGTTTTTTCACTTAGAAAATGTGAGTAATTTCAATAGAATTCCCAAGTAAAAACTAAACACAAGGAACTGTAGCTTTAATTAGAAAATCTCAAGTAAAGTTTACTTGGAATTTCACGGTAAATTGTATTGACTGTTTGTTTATATATTTTACTACACAATAATCCTAGTTATCTTATTTAAAATGACCAAAGAAAATAAGTAAATTTAACATGGCCAGTTAGAGTTTGATGAGTAATTTCTTCGTAATTATTTTAAGTTAAATCGGCTATTTTCAAGAACATTTCACTTAGTCACGGTTTATAAACTTTACTCAAACAACATAGCACTAAATATAACCATGCTATTAAAGCATGTGGTTCACTTACACACATATAAATAAACAAGTAGACAGCTTGTTATCCTTTCTAAGATAATATGTCCACTCAATAGAATTATTCCCCAAATGAACTCTGAGACATCAATACTTGATAAACCACACAATGACTGTAACAATCAGTGGTTATTGTTTGAGTATGAATGGGTCATTTTGAGTAGAAAATGAACTCCATGTCACAAAATAGTAAGTTACTAAACCTAACCTCAAAAGCATCCATAAAAAAGTGTAAATACAACTCAAAAACAGTGAAAAGTGTAACCTTTTTAATTATTCATGCCCCAGTGCATGATGGGAAAAACGGTATCATAACTTTGATATTTACTTAAAGAATCCTTGTAAACATAACAAACAATTTCAGGTAAAATATACTTATAAGTTCAAATTTAAATTGAGTACTAATATAGATTTTACTCCTTTTTTTTAATTCTTGCCTGAACTAAATAATTTCATGTAGAAATTACATTTGTTTTTATGTAGTATTTACTTCAGCACAAAATCATTTTTATCAGTGTAGGCTGTATTTTCAATGATCTTGAAAAAACAAACTCTTCGGAGTATTATGCCTGTATCTCTGCACTAGCTTGTTTTCTAGATAAAATTGACACTTTGAGTTGTAATTCTACTTCTGTTTCTTGTTAGGATGACTCATTTGCAGCATGACCACAAAGTCCTAAAAGTATAACTTAACCAGAGTTTGTGTATCAACAAAGTCCTTAAATTATGGTTTGATCAGAGTTTGTGTTTGTCCCCAAATGTGACATAAAAAATACTTGTCCCTAAAGTGAAGGTAAAATTTCAGGTCTTTAAAGAAGGCTTTTATAGAGAATATCAACTGACAAGTGTAAAGAGAGCTTCTCCTGTATCGCAGCAATACCTTTCTTTTGTCTCTAGACCCTTGAGAAAGAGGTGTACCCAAAGGTAGGGTGTTCAGTCATGTGTCCTCATTTTGTAGTTAAGTAGGTATGTGTGTGTGTGTGTGTGTGTGTGACGCGATCACTTCGACTGTCTCCTTATTCCAGCAGAATCAACTTTAAACACTTATTGTCTTATTATAATAATCACTGTATAAAGGTCTGCTTTTATTTGTGAAAACAAAACGGATTGTATATATATAACATGTAATAATATGTAGTGTTTTCACATCTAGATGCATTTTTTTTTATTTGCACTACTGTCTGTTCAAAATAAATAAATGAAACCGAGCATAGTAGATTTCTTTTTTTTCTTTTTTTTCATGTTGTACCGAAATCGTATCGAACCGTGACATCTGTGTACCGTGCCACCCCTAATATATATATAGCTAATGCATGTAACTTACGGTACAAAGTTGCGCTGCTGAGGCGAGGCTCTGCCTCTCCAGGAGAATCAAAATGTGCAACACAAGGAAAGTCAGCATGCTGAGGTAAACATTCTAAATGAAAAGTTTTTCTATTTAAAATTCAGTTAGTTAGGCAACATCACACAGCGTTTTCACCATTATGACTGTTTAATAGTTCAATAAACAGTTCAATAAGCAAGTACAATAATATTAGGTCACTTACATTTTAGGCGGAACCACAGCGCATCTCACAGCAACCGATTCATTGCTGAATGATTCAGTGTTTTGAACGAATCGGTTGAGTCAAAGTTTCATTATCCCATGCATAAACATCTGATGAATCTGCCGTTTGAATCACTTGAATGAACAACTCAGTGACTCACTCATTAAACGCTCACTACTGCCACCTACTGGTGTTTTAATTTCGTTTAAAAGTATAATTTCCACCATCATTTCTTGTTTGTATATTCAAAAAATATTTTAAACAATCTCATAACATTATTCAATGCAGTTGTATTTTTTCAGTGTAAATGATTTAATTTGATAACGTATAGATAACAATCACATTATTATAATTTAATTTATAGATTAAATGTAAGAGTTTTAAATGAAAGATGAAATATTAATGAGGTTAGGGGGAAAATGCTCTCTATAAAGGTAAAAAAATGCCCTTGGATTAAATATAAAAAACATGCAGATTTATGTCACAGCTGATAGAAAGCTTATGATGATGATTACACACACACACACACACATATATATATATATATATATATATATATTTGTTCATTTGTTCTTATTTACTGGCTGTCACTTGTCTTTAATAATGTTTAAACTTTATATTTATGTTTATTTTTGGTTAGTGATTTTTGCTGTGGTATTGAAATTGAAATAGAGAATTGTAAATTTTAATTGATATCTAAAATAAAATATTGGTGTCATATAAGCTTATTTATAAGAATACAAGATAACATAGATAACATAGATCAAAAACAATGATAACAGCAACTATTCTTTTTTATTTTTTGTGGCAGGGCCAGTGAAAATGTTGGCAGGGCAAGTAAAAATTTGTACCACTGGCCCGACTGGGCCAGTAGAAAAAATCCTTAGCGTTGATCCCTGCACCTGCAATGTAGATTTTGAGAAGGTTTTGTTGTGTTTGTGAAAGAGTACGAAAAAAAAAAAAGAAAAAAAAAAAAAAGTTCGCAACTCAAACATTTTCTACAAATACAAATTCCACTGTCATGGGTGCTTAGTTTTGCGAAAATAATAATAAATACAATAGCTGTACTATATGCAAATAAAACAAAGGGACATAAACAACAATTGTCAATTTGAATCCAAGATAGATAATTTGCTTGATTCTTGTAGATACAAAGAGTTTTTGAAAGTGTAAGTAGTAAAAGTAGTATTGACTCATTTTAGGCTCAAATCGACTGCTTTCAAATACTCATGTGTGTATATTTGTGATTTGCAATTGGTAAAATGTGCTTGGGGAAAAAAATATGTTCAGAGTATTGACTCGCTATCGACTATTTTGCACACACTGTATAATCCATTCATATTTAGGAGAATAGTGATAACCACATTTACCCAGCTAAAATGTTCTTAAATTGCTGTGATTGACATTGGTTTTGTTATAAATGCAGATTAACAGACTCACATTTTTTGTGAAAATATAGAAAAGATAATATTTTTGAGGCAAATAATAAAAAATCACCCCCAAACACTGTACTAATGGACTGATATTACATATAAAAAGCAATTAAAATAACTTTATTGTATAAGACTGATATTAAAATTGTAGGTTACCTTCATCACCTCTTTTAAACCTGACCTGATTAGTTTACATCCCTGATATTACAAAGAACTTAAGTTTTAATTGCAAAGGAAAACAGACTGATCTGATATGTACCTCTGCCTTCTATTTTCAAGAGTAATAATTCTTTATAAATCATCTTCTCACACATATGTCTTTATTTTGTGGAACACAAAAGGAGAGAGTGGTGTAGTCTCAGTAATTTCATAGAAAAGCAGCAATGATAGTGAATGGTGACTGAGGCTGTCAGTCTCTTATGGTTCTGCCTTACATCTCCTTACATCTCCTTTTGTGCGCCATTGAAAATAAATGTCAAACACATTTGGTACAAAATTATATTTTTATTTTTAAGTGAATATTCATTTTAATTTGTAACTTGACTCTATTTATATTAGCCTAAAATTTACTTTATACTTCTTTGTGTCTTAGTTTAAATAAATTTTCTATATTTGTCTTACATAGAAGGTTTGTGTTATAAACATGTATTTGTAACTGTATATTTTGTATAACTAATAAAGAAATTATGACTGAACGTGATGTGTGTTTAATAAGTATGTGAGAAGCAGAAATTGTTCATTGTATAACGTTTTTACCCAACTGCAATCAACATCGATCCAACGTTATGTAAGCAAACCAATTAGATTGATTTTATGGTGAATATGTGTTGAAATAACATCGTTTCAACCAACCGAAAATCAACGTCGATTCAACGTTAGGTAAGTAAACCAATTGCGTTGATTTTCCGTTAGTTTTGAATGGAGCGTCTGACGTTGGTTCAACATTACCCCGATGAGCAAACTGATGCCGGATCGACGTCGGAGATCAACTGAATCATTCAGCAATGAATCGGTTGCTGTGGGATGCGCTGTGGTTCCGCCTAAAATGTAAGTGACCTAATATTATTGTACTTGCTTATTGAACTGTTTATTGAACTATTAAACAGTCATAATGGTGAAAACGCTGTGTGAAGTATGAATTGTGCATAATTTAAATATTTAAACATTTTAAATGGACAATTACACAATACAAAAACATTATTTTGGTTCTGTTATATTATGATTTTAGATGCATTGAACTTTTGACTTTCAACAATATTTTACAACTTCAAACTTTTAGAAAATATCCCAAATAATAAATGACAAACTTCAGATTTTATATTTTATATAGTTTTTTTTTTTTTTTTTTTTTTTGAAAAATGCCATTTTTAGATCTTTAATTTTGGGTTTGTCCTAATATAAATAAATAAGACAACTAGTAGTAATATATATATATATATATATATATATATATATATATATATATATATATTACTAGTTGTCTTATTTATTTATTAATTTATAATTTTTTTGTTGGTCATAACATTAAAACAAACCCAATAGTTCTTTTGATTTGCACATAATCTGCATATGTATGAACATTTAATAAGATTAATTATGAATTTTGCATATTTAAATGGACAAAGACACAATGTAAAAACATAATGTTGTTAGAAAACATAATTTTATTATGCTTCTGGATGAACTTTTGACTTATTGACTGTTAGCAATATTTCTTAAAACTTTAAGAAAATATCCCAAGTAATGTGATAATGTATAAACAAAATGTATTCATTTAGATTTTATAGTTTTATATAATTTTCACCAAATTAGTCTATATTTTAGAAAAATGCAATTTTTGGACCTTTATTTATTTCTTTACACACAACACTTTTGTAGGTGAAAACATCAGCCCAGAAACATTATTTCGTGTAAATTATATTTATATAATAAATATAATATATTTATATAATAAATATTTGTGCTTTTTATATGGCGAACCCCATTGTTTGAACCCATTCACCAGATTGACTTATTCCCTCAGTAGTAGTTTGAGTGTGAACATGAGGTTTAGATAAACAAGGGCGAGTGATTATTGTAGCTGTGTTGGGTGTATGTAGGTTGTGTCCTCTGAAGGGTGACTTTCAGTGTTGCGTGTCCTGCTAACCCCTGACTGAACACTGGGATCCAGCTTGCCCCCTTGTGGTTCAGCATGGTATTTAACCCCTGCACTCACCACAATAATGCAAAACTGACCTCTACACTTGTGAGGAAGTAGAAAGAAGCTGAAACAAGCTTTCACATATCATCTGAGCGTCAGTGTGATCAAAGACTGCTGCTGGTGATCAAAGAAAGAAATGTGTCCTAAACCATCACATCAGAAGAAACATTAGTTCAATATGAGGACATTCTGCCATGCAGGGGCTTCTGGGTACAAGCATGGTTTTTCCACCAAACATTTGCAGCACAACCATAAATTAATATACAGTATTTAGTGGGATTTATGCTAAATTTGTTATATTTAGGCTTTTAGAGATTAAACTGTTATAAAACAATTTAGTGAGGTATTTATTTATTTTTACTTGAATTTATCTTTTACGTACATTTATCTCATTAAAAATATAATTAGGTTTAATCTTAGAAGATGATCAGATCATATTTCATCACAAAATCAAAAGTACAAAAATACAAATTTAGATTTTGCCAAAAGAAAATGGAGCTTATTTTAAGGATTTCATTCTGTGATGAACAATGATCATTACTGTTGTGTAAAATATCTCATTCCCATTACTGTAAAACTATATTATTATATATTTTTCCATGAATCAATACATTAAAAATGTAGTGTAGAAACCGTTTTCGCTAGTAAATTTTACACACAATTATAAAGTAATGTGAAATAGCACATTAAATTCAATGTAAAATTTGGAAGTAAAAAACTACAAATATTTTCCATTTTTATTTTATAAAACACATAATCTTTGTTTTGTGTACAACTTTGAAAAAAATCATTTTCACAGTTGTATAAATACTTAATTTAAATGAAATATTATTATATATTGTAATTATATAATCTTCACATTAAAACAGAGATTGAGTTTTTTTTTACATGGCAATAATAATGTATTATATACAATAGATAAATATATAATAATGTGTATGTAAAATATTAATTTTTACATTTTGGGTGAAATATTTTCAATGTGTTCTTGGCAGGTTTCACAAATTTATTAAAACATTATTATTTTTTATTTTATTTTTTTTACCTTTATTTATAAGGTTTTCCAAGATTAACCCATCTTTATATTACATTTACATATAAATATGATACATTTTTGTTTAAAACAAGACAAAATATTTAAATTATTATTTTTTTTACATTGATTCATAAGAACAGGATTTGTTGCCGTGTGTGTTCAATCTCTTCTAGAGATCATTGTATCTGGACGAGCATCAATCTTCATCCACACACATTTCAGCTCATCACATACTGTCTCCCGCTTCACAGGAAAAGTGTCCCTCCTCAGCTTCTCTCTTTGACCCCCTTCACAATCTCTTTCTCTTTCTGTCTCTCTTCCTCCTCTGCCTGCACTTTTCCTCACACTTGTCATTTTCATCCCTTTCTCCTCGCCCGACATCACCCGTCACTAAACAGCCTATCCTGGACGCACACTGGGGGATTCTGCCACAGGTGTGTATGACGGGGCACTTCACTGCATGGCACTGCCTGCGTCTCTGATCCCCTGCAGTGTAACGCCAGCTAGCGCTCATCTGCCCAATTACCATCAGCACTGAATGAGCACTAATTACAAAGTGCCATTATATGTCAGCGTGTAGCATTGCTCAGTCGACATTCAGCCACTGCAAAGAGCAAAACTCTTTTTTTTTTTGGAGAATATAAAACTAACAGACGAATTTGGAGCTTCAAATCATCCAGAGGCACGTGCAACAATTCAACCAGCAAATTTGGGTGAAAGTCTAGATTTGGTTCAGCTATTTTTCTTCATCCGACTAATCAAATTGTCTAATTGAATTAATTCCGAACACTAATCGAAGTCTTTGTTTATGAGAATAATTTGATTGTGCCATATTGTAAGATAAATGACTGTGTTCATTGTATAAAGACTGCAAAATGTGGGTTGCATAAGTGTTATAGAATGGTGAGTGCAATAAACAGTGCTTGGCAAATAATCATGATGTATCTGTTACAAACGTTTGGGGTCAATAAGGTTTTTATTTTTTTTATTTTAAGAAATTAATAGCTTTATTCAGTAAGGATTCATTAAACTGATCAAAAATTACAGGAAAGTCATTTATAATGTTAAAAAATATTTCTATTTTCAATAAATGTTGCTGTTCATTTGAACATTCTATTTATAAGAAAAGACTCAAATACAAAATGCATCACGGCTTCCACAAAAATATTATAGCTGAACTGTTTTCTTGAGCAGCAAATCAGCATATTATAGTGATTTCTGAAGGATCATGTGACACTGAAGACTGGAGTAATGATGCTGAAAATTCAGCTTTGCACCACAGGAATAAATTACATTTTACAATATATTCAAATAAAAAACCATTATGTGAAATTGTAATCATATTTCACAATATTGCTGTTTCTATTGGATTTTTGATCACATAAATGCATCCTTAGTGAGCATAAGAGAGTTTCAAAAACATTTTAAAACATCTTACCGACCTCAAAAATGTGACGTGTTATGACGTGTCTAGTAGACAACGTGTCTAATTTGATGCAAAAAAAGAGCCAGCGAGGGATAGAAGTACAATCTGTTTAATATGTTGTACTGTTGTGTATGTGGGTATTAATTATTCATCTGACAAAACACAGAAAAGGACAAAAATGCCACAAAACACAAGTCATGCAAATTAGACAAAACCTAAAGACAGCACATATCGAATGGTCTGTACTTCCGTCCCTCGAAGCCTTGATTTTATTTGCATCATATTAAATATATAGCATCTACTCTGGCTAAAGTTCATTGACGTATGAGTGTTGGTTGCATGTGCAGACCTTGCATGACCATATGGGTGAGGGGGGGGGGTACTTGTCACATGTTGGATGCTTATATCAAAATTGACTTGCACTAATTGCAATAAAGATCACTCTTAAAAATAAAGGTTCCAAAAGGGCATTTTCAATGCGACAGAATAACCATTTTAGGTTCCCCAAAGAAGCCGTTAAAAGAACCATTTTGTCTTAGTGTGAAGAACATTTTAATCATCTCGAGAATCTTTTGTGCATTTGAAAGGTTCCATGGATGTTAAAGGTTCTTCATGGAACCATCAATGCCACCAAGAACCTTTATTTTTAAGAATGTAGAGTCACATGCTGTGTCTGAAGGTTTGATGGTGGCACTCAGGTTATCTTTATTGAGCTGCTAACCGAGCTCCTCGACCTCTACACCGCTGTAGAGCTGGAGGGACCTTGAGTGATTGTGTTTGCCCTGTTCTGAAGTACTTTATAGAAATGACGTTCTCTGCAATTAATTAAACAGAAATTAGTTTATTTTCCTAAAGAACTCTTAGAACTCTGTCCTCAGGTTTTACAGCAGATAAGATGAAGTGAGTGAAATGGCTGTCATTCCTTCATCTGAGCTCTTAAATAGACATTCATTAGATATTAAAAATTCAAGAAATCCGAGTTAGATTCATTGTAAAACTTCTTTTTCATTATCTAGAAAGGTTTTGATGAAAGGTACTGGGTTCAACAAAAAATGACCATATAAAGAAGAGAATCTACATGCATTCACACAACAATTTAAAGACTTGTTTTGGGTTCCTTAATGACTCTGATTCACTCGCACTAATGCCGACACTCAACGATGCTGCATGGCACATTTATCACTCTTTACGCTTGCTGTTTCTGCTGGCTCTTCTGCAAATGTGCAGCCCAGTGTGATGGTACTTTACTTTCTGTGGTCTAAGGTGAACGATGAAACCCAGTTAATCAGCAATATGCAATAAGTATAAGCAACAAGCACCAGTAAAAAACCCTTGCAACATAATTTTCTCTTTGACAGATGGAGACAAAGTTTTTAATAATGACCAATTCATTATTGAATATTTAAATCCATACACTCATAAAAATAAATGTTCCAAAAGGGGGTTTTGCAGCGATGCCATAGAAAAACATTTTTGGTTTATCATAGACCATTTCAGTGAACAGTTCTTAAACCATGTTAAATTGTGAAGAACATTTGAAAAATCTATAAAGAATCTTTTGTGGAAAGAAAAGGTTCTATGGGTGTTTGAGGTTCTTCATGGAACCAATGATGCCTGTTAAGGACCTTTATTTTTGAAAGTGTATTAATATTATGATTTCCATTTGCTTTATAAAAGAGATAAAGATAGAGGGCTTTTACATTCATGGTAGATCTCGAATTGTGGTTCTTGCCCTTAGTCTCAATTTTTTTAATAGTAAACGCCATTGTTCTTCAACTCTCTCCCTCTCTCTCTCAAACAGATGGAGAAATCACCTCCAAACACATGGTGCTGTTCCTTGGACCCTGGAGCGTGGGCAAGTCCTCCATGGTCAACTATCTGTTGGGTTTGCAGGACACTCCTTACCAGCTATACACAGGTAAACTGCCGTCTGTGCTGCATGTCAAGTGGTTTTCGGTATTAAAGTATTGTTTTATTATAAATTGCCATTATCTTCTGTTCATCCAGGTGCTGAGCCCACTACCTCAGAGTTTACCGTCATCATGCACGGCGAGAAGATCCGCACCGTGGAGGGCATCGTCATGGCTGCCGACAGCTCTCGCTCCTTCTCCCCGCTGGAGAAGTTCGGCCAGAACTTTTTGGAGAAGCTGGTTGGCATCGAGATGCCCCACAAGCTTCTGGAGCGGGTCACATTTGTGGACACGCCTGGAATCATTGAGAACCGCAAACAGCAGGAGAGAGGTACAGACTTCTCTATCATCGCCATTGATTTCTGTCATTTCTGGGATCCCGTGGGTCCTTAAAATGTCTTAAACCCAAATTGAAGGTCATAAAAAGTCTAAGATATGTGAAATGGTAGTCTTTATTATCATTTTAAGAGGTCTTCAGTTTAAGAGCTGATCATTAAACTCATTCCTTAAACTGATTTAATAAAATGTAAGTGCTGCTCTTTTAACTGTTGCATGTTCTACAGGCTCACAGTTTCAGAGCAGTTGTCAATCAGTAATTTCTTTATGTTTAGTGCATATGTTCCGTTTGAATAAGCAGCTGGAAATAGTGACACATAGACATTTCAATATAAGAGTCCCAGTGTATGTCAGGCTCCTTTATAATTAAAAGTTCAACGTCTGTACACTGTAAGGAAATATGAGATATGTTTTGCTGTTGTATTGGTTTAATCTGAATGGATATACGGTATTAATTTTTTTTGTCAAGGTCTTAAAAATTCTTAAAAACCCTCCAGAGACCCTGCATTTAACATCTCAATTTATGAATAATAATTAATTCTTTATATTTTTTCTCTCATTTCAAGGTTACCCATTCAACGACGTGTGCCAGTGGTTTATCGATCGAGCGGACCTCATTTTCGTGGTTTTTGATCCCACCAAGCTGGATGTCGGTCTCGAGTTGGAGATGCTCTTCCGACAGTTGAAAGGTCGGGAGTCCCAGATCCGTATCATCCTCAATAAGGCCGACAGCTTGGCGACCCAGGACCTCATGCGCGTCTATGGCGCCCTCTTCTGGAGCCTAGCGCCCCTCATTAATGTGACCGAACCCCCCCGCGTCTACGTCAGCTCCTTCTGGCCCTACGACTATGCACCGGACACCAGCCGCGACCTCTTCAAACGCGAGGAAATATCCTTGCTGGAAGACCTGAACCAAGTGATCGAGAACCGTCTGGAGAACAAAATCGCCTTCATCCGCCAGCACGGCATCCGCGTTCGCATTCATGGTCTCCTGGTGGACCGCTACGTGCAGACCTTCAAGGAGAAGATGAGCTACTTCAGCGACCCCGAACTGGTCTTCAAAGAGATAGTGGACGATCCTGATAAGTTCTACATTTTCAAGTCTATCCTGGCCAAAACCAACGTCAGCAAGTTTGACCTGCCCAACCGAGACGCTTACCGCGACTTCTTCGGGGTTAACCCGGTGAGCAGCTTCAAGCAGCTGTCAGCTCAATGCTTCTACATGGGCGGTTGTCTACTTGAGAAGATCGAGCGCGCCATCACCCACGAACTGCCCTCTCTGCTCGGCAGCATCAACTCCGGCAAGAACCCGACCCTGTCCTCCTGCGAGGCCACCGGCTGTGGGGAAAAGCCCAAGAACCGCTACCGGCGAAACTGAGAGAAGAAAACCAGGCGGGAGGAAGACCGAGGAGGAGGACGAGAGAAAGAAAGGGGGAACGGTGGAGTGAACAAACCGAGGAGGAGCAGTGGAGCTAACCCTGTTCCTGCCGCCGGTCCGTTTCGAGTCAATGGAGATGGATCTCACGGGACTTTTTTTTTGCGTGAAGAGGTTGTGTGTGGGGATGTTTGAGGGCGGGGGATTCTGGGATGGGGTGGAGGGAGGTTCTTGTGAAGTCTTGAGGCGGAGTTTCTTGTGAATGCGTGGAGAGAGCATCAAAATAACTCTCCTCTCTTTCCGTGCTACTTTTATAAACTGTCTGCAGTTTTGAAGGGGAAAAATGTGTACGCATGGAAAAACAAAAATGGCTGACACACACTTAAAAATGTAAAAAATAGCAAAAATAAAATATCCTGAGACTGAAAATGTGTATCAGCTGCCTTGAATGTGAACAGTGATGCAATTGTCATGTTTTAAACTTACTGAATCAGTTCCCCAGTTGTGCGTTTTCCACTGTTTTTTTTTGGGTTGATTTGTTCACTTGTATAGGTTAATAGTAACTATGGATGATTATTTCTCTCTCTTCAGACTGATAGCATTTTTACACTGCATGTTATGATACTTATGGTTTGTTTTTTTCACATTTTCACTTATCCACTTTGTATACCACAATAAAAAAACGATGTACACTAGGGGTGCAACGGATCATAGATGATCCGTGATCCGTACGGACCAGTCCCCACGGTTCGGCACGCATGTGATTCGCGGATCAACTGATAAGTTTAACATAGAGTGAAAGTTTATCATTTGCACGCGCTCCGTTTCTGCGCTCAGCCGCTGCCAAAACACACTGATGTGCGCACACGCAGAGAGAGAGCGTGAGAAAGAGAGGCGTGATTTAGATACCGCGTTTCAGACAACACCTCAACGGATGGATACATACACACACACACAAAGTTATGTTAAAATACCCGTTTTGGCAAGTATTCTGGTAAACACAGTCAGTTATGTCTTAAGTTAACGTATACAGCCGAGAAAGAAACCGGATGTGTGTCAGTATTTGGTCCGTGCGTTTAGTCTTAAAGAGACAGCAGCCTATAATACCTGCTTCTGTCTGCTTATCATCTGTATTTAACTTATGCAGTAAGCATTATTGTGTTTTACACTTAATTTTTACATTTCTGCACCTGAATACTACTGTTACTGTCTTTAATTATAATTTTATGTTGTAGGCTGGAAATCTATCTATTGGTTGAAAATCTAATTAATTTGTGTAATTGTTCTTGGTTTATTACTAGACTTTAGTAGTAAAGCAACTTTTTTTTGCTGATCCGAAAAATGATCCGATCCGTGACTCAAAATCCGAACCGTGATCCGAACCGTGAGTTTTGTGATCCGTTGCACCACTAATGTACACTCTTAAAAATAAAGGTTCTGAAAGGAGGTTTTCACAGCAATGTGATAGAAGATCTATTTGGGGTTCTCTAAAGAACCTTCAAAGGAATAGTTCACCCAATAATGAAAATTTGTAAGATTTGAAAAATAGGTAGATGAGTTTTTCTTCATCGGAACAGATTTGGAGAAATTGAGCATTATATTCGGCGAATGGGTGCCGTCAGAATGAGAGTTCAAACAGCTGATAAAAACATCACAATAATTCAAAAGTAATCCACACCACTCCAGTCCATCAATTAATGTTGAAAGATATGTGTTTGTAAGAAACAGATATATTTAGACATTTTAACTTTAAACTGTTACTTCTGGCCAAAATACGAGTCCATAATTGCGCTTCCTCCAGTGAAAAAGTCCATTCTTAATGTCTTCTCAAATCAAAATGAACTGATATAGTTGTTTAGAACTGTTTTGTCTTGCAAACGGAGCTTGATCTGTGAATATTTCTCCTGATTCAGACAAGGGAACTTTTTCACTGGAGAAAGCAATATTATGGATAGAGAACTATTATTTTAAACAGAAGCAATGGTTTAAAGTTAAAAATGAATTAATGTTAATTTAACATTAAATGTATTAATGTTTCTTACATACATGCAACTTTTCCCTTAATTGATGGACTGGAGTGGTGTGGATTACTTGTAGTACATTATTGTGATGTTTTTATCAGCTGTTTGGACTCTCATTCTGACGGCACCCGTTCACTGCAGAGGATCCATTGGTGAGAAACTAATGTAATGCTACATTTTTCCAAATCTGTTCTGCTGAAAAAAAAAACAACAAAAAAACTCAACTACATCTTGGCCTGTGGTTGAGTAACTTTTCAGCTAATTTTCAATTTTGGCTGAACTATTCCTTTAACTGAGCTGTTCTTTCTTAATGTAAATAACATTTTAATAATCTTTATCCAAAAACAACCTTTTGTGCATTTGAACGGTTCCATGGATGTTAACGGTTCTTCACATAACCTGCGATGCCAATACAGAACCTTAATTTTTAAAAGTGTATTTAAAATTTCACAATTAATAGTCAGGTCTTATGGTAATGGTTGGGGTTTTGTGTGAAAATCACATTAATCTAGATATCTAGATAGATGTTACCTCAGAAAGCTGCATCTTTGTAAGCTGTAGGCTTTTTTGGAATCCTAGTTATGATGTATGGTAGTCAACAGTGAACATAGTGCAAACAGTGCAGTTCTGTGGGAGCGACAAAACTGCAATAAAGTGTTGTTAACCGAGCTGTCTGTTTTTTTGGAGTTGGGTCGTGGGGGTTAATAGACTCAGATCTCTTCTGAAAGACCTGTCTAAATATCAAGGTCACTCTTTGTTCCCACCTCCAAAAATAGACACAAGATGAACCATGGTGTTGCTATCAGATTTAGATTTTAACGGCAGGTAAGTGCTGAAAGATGCTCAAGTCTGTATGTAAAGCTCAAAGCTGTATATTTAGCAGGTGTGTTTTCTGAGGCAGGTGGGAGATCACAGGGGTCGTCATAAATGTAGCAAGCCCATTAAAACATGCAGAGGATGTGAATATTGCTCAATCCCTGAGCCTGAGTTGTTATTCTGACAGGTGGCTTGTTTAAAAATGTGACAAAATCTCTGATGTTTAAAAGTATTAAACTACAGCTCATGAGCTGTAAAAACTACACAGATCACCATAACAAGCGCATTAAAATGACCTGGCAGCCAACCAAAACTTTTGCATGTGCAAACGCCCCTCTCATGTTCTTTAGGCAATGTAAAACTCAGTTTCATAAAGTATCTTGAGACTATTAAAGTGAAAATATTTTTTTCAACACATCTAATTAGCCGTGAGTGTGTCCATGTGTTGAAGTTGCTGTGGCAGTAGTTGTCCACTAGAGTGAGCACAGAATGTGAAGAGCTATTGCATCACATTGAGTGAGGACAAAGCAACAGAAATTGCACAACATAATGCTGAAGCGAGGAAGATTATAGTGCAAACCATTTTTGCCAACATGAGGGTGAATGAAATAATGCAAAATATGAAATAAAAAAGTTCAAGCAAAACAAAATGCTCATTGTGAAACAGTTTGATGTAAACTTGTACAGCAGCTTAAAATGAGCATATTGGGGAGAGATTTAACATTGCATTGGAAACCTCTTAACCATGATGCAGTGGAGAGAATCTTATCGTTATGTGTGAGGTTAACATAAAAGTACATATTTTTGACTGAGAGAAGAGAATAATTTGACCCCCAGGCCCTCAAAGATGTGTCTTCATCAGAACAGATTTGGAGGCATTTAGCATTTCATCACTTGCTCAGCAATGGATCCTCTGCAGTGAATGGGTGCCATCAGAATGAGAGTCCAAACAGCTGATAAAAACATCACAATAATCCACAAGAAAGCCACACCACTTCAGTCCAACAGTTACAGTCTTGTAAAGTGAAAAGCTGCGTGTTTGTAAGAAACAAACCCATCATTAAGACATTTTTATCTTCAAACCTTTGCTTCTAAATTTGCGTCCTTTATTCATAATACTGCTCTCTCCAGTGAAAAAGTCCATCTCCTATTGCCCACTCACATCAGAATCCACCCACATATTTGTTTAGAACAATTTTGAACTGTTTTCACTGTAAACTGTGCTTGATCTGTGCACATTTCTCTTCTGATTTAGACAAGACGACTTTTTCAAAGGAGAAAGCAATATGGATAAAGGACTCATATTTTAGCCAATGTTGATGGACTGAAGTGGTGTGGCTTTCTTGTGGATTATTGTGATGTTTTTATCAGCTGTTTGGACTCTCATTCTGACGGCACCCATTCACTGCAGATGATCCACTGGTGAGCAAGTGATGAAATGCTACATTTTTGCAAATTTGTTCCAATTACGAAACAAATTCATCTACATCTTGGATGGCCTGAGTAAATTGTTAGCTATTATTAAAATTTTTGGGTGAACTATTCCTGCACAGCAAAAAAGCCAGTGTACATTTAACTCAATTTGAGTCAAATTTAACACTCCTGAAATGTATATATGACTCCCTCTGTCTTGGAGTTAAAATAACACTTTCGAAAGTGTGAAATATGTACATTACTTACAGAGTACATTTAAACTCTCATGGTGTTAAAATGTACTCTTTGTGTAATGTACATATTTCACACTTTTGAAAGTGTTATTTTAACTCCAAGATGGAGGGAGTCATATATACATTTCAGGAGTGTTAAATTTGACTCAAATTGAGTTAAAATGTACTCTGTAAGTAATGTACATATTTCACACTTTCGAAAGTGTTATTTTAACTCCAAAATGGAGGGAGTCATATATACATTTCAGGAGTGTTAAAATTGAGTTCATTGTGTGGTCCGTGTTCAGATAAAAAAAATATAAAAAAATTAATCCACAAAACAATGCATGTTTACATTTATTTATTTTAATTGAAACATTGCAAATATTTTTCCCTTCACCAAAATGTCTTCAAATTCAGTGTTTTCAATACATGTAAAGAACATGTTCTTACAACAATTAAAACGGAATGTCAGCAAATCAATGCAAAGGCACAAAATACATATTTTTTGGTCCATATGTATTCTGAATTAGGGCTGCACGATTATGACAAAAATCATAATTGTCGATTATTCCCTTGAGATTGTAATTGCGATTATTAATAACATTATTTTGATCAGATTTATGCCATTGTTTGAAGCTTATTTTTATATAAAATATATATATATAAAGGCTGAAAACACTCTTCCTGAACTTTTATAGCTTTTCTTTAGCATTGAGCCTCAAATGACAACTATACATTGGTTTGGTTTCTTCTTTAAACAAAAAAAGGTACAATTATGCATGGTATAATAATTATACTAAAACTAAAAGAAAAAAAAAAGAAAAAATGGTTTACTAAAGCTATACATTTCATTTACAATTAAACAGACGAAATTTCAAATTACAGTAACATTTTACAGTATAATTTATATGATCAGGGCTCCAGACTAACATTGGAGAGCAGTGGCACCAGCTCCTGATTTGGTAGCACTGAACATGTAATATTACAAGTTTTGTCTCTTAGAAATGCACATTAGAACATGAGCTTGAGTTGGGATGCAGATGTACATTTGACAGTACCATTGTGAAAACTGTAAAAGCCTCATCTTTTATACATAACCAAAAGTACAGCACCTCATAAAAAAGTAGCCTACCTATATGGTTTTTATGGTGTTTGCATTGAAAAACAGTAGCCTAAAGACATTGTCAATTACAAATCCACATCAACTGATAGAATAATTAACAAAATAATGTAATTAAATTTCATTACTCCTTTAACATATTTAGTATATTAATAATATAATAATACTCAATATGAATATCCTACTTTTCTGCCACCGTACCATTGTTACTGTTACTACAGTAAAACTATGGTAAATGTGGGTGATTTGTGGATTGAAACGTCTTCTAACTGGATCGTTGTTGCACTGTTTCTGCATCAGTGTTGATGAGAATAACAGCTCCGATTTATTTGGCTTTAAACTAGTTTATAGTAAAGAGACGTGATTTGTACTGGAGAACTCTGCGCTGAACTCGAGTGCTTCTTACTGGATTTCACAGCGTTGTTTAGTGCGTGATCGCAGGTCACTGTAATAAACTCATACGCTCTCAACTCGCGCTGCACTGTTTTCTTTTGAGGCGAGCGGATTAAAGGTCCGTGTGGAAGACCAAACGAGTTCCGCTTTTGACACGTTTGGTGTTTAACATATCTATCATGCACAACAGAGTGACAACGACTATCAGTTAGACAACATGTCTTTTATCCAGTGTGTTTGAGTTTGTTAAACCCCGCGCTGCAAACACCTCTAAAGCACAAAGAATAATGCAATGGGCATTTTTAATTGTTTATTTATTTTTGTAATCGCGGCTTTGAACGATTATGTAATCGTGGCATCCATAATCGTAATCGCGATTAGAAATTCGATTAATTGTGCAGCCCTATTCTGAATGTCATTGGGTTTATAGTGCTTACATTTATCTGCTTAAACAACAGCATGTCATTCATTACCATCAACGCTGAATGTATGTCAATGCTCACTGAACAAAGTCTGTGCCAATGGCATTTGGACCTCCTTGGAGTAGTCTCTTTCTTTTTTTCCAGCACGACAAGATGTTGTTCTCTGCAGTTTTCAGCCAAGCAAGAAATCCACTCCCACTTACAGTATCACAAAAGTGCTCCTGTAAAATTGGGGTGGGGGGTGGGGGGACACAGAATCATATCAAAACTATTAACAGGTGAAATATCAGAGACAAGTATCAATTACAATAATAGTTTACTCAAAACATTTACCCAAAAATTCTGTCATAATTTTTTTTATCCTCATGTGGTTCCAAACCTGTTTGGCATACATGGTGTCTGTGGAACGGCATGAGTATAAGTAGACAACAATTCAGGTGAACAATTTGTTTTAAGGGATAGTTCACCCAAAAAAAGAAAAATTATGTCATCATTTATTTACCTTTTTTCTTGTTCTAATGCCGTATGCCCTTCTTCGGAACATGAAAAGCTTTTTTTTTTTTTTTTAAATGTCCCACACGTGCTTCTTCATATAATGGCAGTATGGCGATTAACATCAAGCTTTTTAAAAAAAAAGAAGCAAAAGTATCACAGAGTGGTCCCACGTGACACGTGCCGTATAGTCAAAGTGTTCTGGGTATATATGATAGGGTCTGGTGAGAAACAAACTGAACACATTATTTGCAGAATATCCTGACCTGACTGTTGATCTCTGTGCATGAATGCGCGTTCATGAGACTTTATTAGCAAAGCAGTTCAGTCTAACTCAAGTTGTGAACAATTAAGATTAATAAAAACACAACATGAAATACAATTTATGTGCTTTTTTCTGAGGTAAATATATCTGCTGTGCTCGTTGCAACAGGAAGTTATGTTCATCTGTCAGCTGTCATTTTGACTGACATGACAACCGAAGCTCTGGTCCGGAGTCAGTGAAAAAGATTCAACTCAGTCAAGAAAGTACAGATACTCTTTGGGGGATTTCTATGTGTTGTTTTTTTTATGTCACATTTGTATTAATCTTGATTTTTTTTCACAACTTGTGTGCAATTCAGAGTGAACTGAACTAATAGTGTCTCATGAACACACAGTCATGCAGAGACCAACAATCAAGTCAGGATATTTGTTAAATAATATGTAAAATTTCAGTTTGTTCATACCACCTTATTGTATACCCGCAGAACACTTGGAATATACAGCACATGATGCATAAGACCACTCTACTATACTTTTGCTTCTATTTTAAAAGCTTCATATTTTAAAAGACATTATATGGACAAGCACATTCGGGACATTTTATTTTAATCTTTTTTTGTGGTCCGAAAAAGAAAGAGGGACATATAACATTAGACAAACTCAAGGGTGAGTAAATTATTATTTTAATTTTTGGGTGAACTATCCCTTTAAGGAAAAGCATTTAACTCACTGTAAGTGTACATATACTGTATATATTTTTTTGTAAAAGGAAAGTCAGTCTTACTGGAAAACGGGTCGCAATTCCTGAATTCCATGCTGATCTCACTGCACTGAGGCAGGGCTCCATCTATCAAAATGAATGCACATAAATGGGACAGCACATAGATAAATGACAGTACAAGTATACCAAAAACTCATATCTGATCTGTAGTTCATGCTACTCATGTGTTATATTCCAAGTCTTGTGATGGCAAAAATTCACTTTGAATGGTGAACAATTTAACTAGTATAGAGTATTTGAGTATAGAACTTCAGTATAGAGAGTTTGAGTATATTGAAAAGTTATTTTCAAACATATACATATGAATATATATGAAACACACACAAATATGAAATACATGGAAAAATCACTCAAATCCAATATAGTGACATCAACATTATGAAAACTCATTCAATTAATGCTTAACACAAATCACAAAATTTGGTCAGGAGACACAAGAAACAATTACTGATATTGCTATTTTAGATTTGGGCAGTTTATGGTGGTTTGATTTGACATCAATTCAAATTTCATCTGTGAGAAACGTTTCGGATCGTTTAGGCACGCACAGCATACAAATACTATTATTAAATATTATTTTATAAAATGCATATAGTAAATGAAGTAAAACACTTACTTTTCTATGTTTTCCTTGTTAAAACCAACTTCCCCGTCTCGTGAATGAAAGAAAATATCTCCCTGAGGAAAGTGTAGGAGAGCACAGCACATAAATATCGCTATAAATCAATGTTATAAAATACATATTTTAAATGAGGTAAAATGCTTACTTCTGGTCTTTCCCCTTCCTAAGCGATCTTCGTGTCTGCACTGCATAGCATTTCAAATCTGAGGGAAGTTTAGGCTCCTTTAGACACGCACAGCATTTAAATATCTTCATAAAGTAATATCATCTTATAAAATAACTTACATAATCTAAATGAGGTAAAACACTTACTTTTGGTGTTTTCCTTGATAAAACCAACTTCCCTGTCTGCTCCCCATCGCGAATGAAAGAAAATAACTTGGCTCTCTGAGAAAACGTTTAGGAGAGTACAGCACATAAATATCGCTATAAATCAATATTCTGTTATAAAATACATATTTTAAATGAGGTAAGTTAAAATGCTTAACGTAACGTTACTTCTGGTCTTTCTTAGCGTCTGCACTGCATAGCATTTCAAATCTGAGGGAAGTTTAGGCTCCTTTAGACATGCACAGCATTTAAACATCGTCATAAAGTAATATCATCTTATAAAATACATAATCTAAATGAGGTAAAACACTTACTTTTGGTGTTTTCCTTGATAAAACCAACTTCCCCGTCTGCTCCCCATCGCGAATGAAAGAAAATAGCTCTCTGAGAAAACGTTTAGGAGAGCACAGCACATAAATATAGCTATAAATCAATATGATGTTATAAAATATTTTAAATGAGATGAAAACGCTTACTTTCGGATTTTCCTTATAGAAAAGAAACGACGTCCTCGTCTGTTCCGCATCGCGAGTTAAAGGAAATGTCGTTGAGAAACGTTTATGCACACAGCAAATACGTTAAATATCGTTATAAAACGATGTGATATTACAAAACACATTTTGTGAGTAAGATTAAATACTTAATTTCGCAGTTTTCCGTCCTCATATGCTCCGCATCTCGCGCAAAGAAAATGGCGCCTGTGAAAAATATTTCAGATGGGTCAGGCGCGCACACGAGCACATGTCCCGGATGTGACTAATAACACTCAGCAGTGTTAATAAGGGTGACTCTCTGTTTTTACACCGGACAGAGGTGCTGTTTACACTAGCTAGTGTTAATCCTCTCAAATTCAACACCCAACTTTAACACTTTACTCTAAAAGTCCTCAACACTAGGATTTTAACACTGGAGATTTTGCTGTGCACCTACCTGCAGAATTTAGATCTAACCCTGATCCAACACACCAGTATGTAATTCAACTGCTCCTGAGGAGCTGAACTTTGCAGGAAGGTGGATCTCCGGTGGATCTCCAGGAACAGGACTGGGCACCCCTGCATTAAAAAGTATCACATCTGGTATTACAATCAATCAGAGTTAAATTTAAGTTTAGCTAAATAGAAAATGTGTGGCATAATACTGGCATTTAGTGAGAAGTCCAGTGCATTGGTTTTCATGTAATTTTTATACAAGATTAATGATGCAAAATATAAACCTCATATGCATTTACAAATCTGATATGAATAAATACAAGGGTGTAAATTTGAATTGGCGTTTGTTACATAGGAAAGCCTTTCACTGACGAAATTGTAAAAATAAAGAAAACACACAGGGTTGCTTTCTGCAGTCTTTATCTTGAGCAGGAACTCTTCACAAAAACTGAACCGAAACTCAGTAAATACTTGCCTCACTGACATGATAGGCTAAATATATTTATAAATGCTATAAATTACTACTTCAAAATACAATAATTAAAATGAAAAAAATAAAAAGTATTTCTTTATGTAATCCGTTTTGTATAGTTTTTTGGGCCGCTGTGCCAAGATTGTGTTGCATGCAGTACAAATAGCCTACAGGTATTTTAGTGTCACGCTGAAAAATAACTAAATAAATAGGAATACATATCAAAATTACGAATTATGTTATATCGCGTGAAGTTAATGTGAAAATTGCACCTCCGAAAAAAGTTTGTTGCATCCAACCTGTCATTCTTAACACGAAAAACAGCAATAAAATGTAGGCTTAATGTTTTTGAAGCTCTAAGTGATCGATTTCATGAGACATTCGTTTGCATTAAATTGTTCTGATTTAACTATTTTTTCAATGTGCATTCAAATATTATTCATTTTGATCTTTAATGTTGTAGGTGATTTTTTTTTGCCAGAGGTCCTGGACATCTTGTTCAGATGCATTGCATCATGGATTCTAGCAAATACCAACAGATACAAAATTTAAACCTGACTGCCTCTGTTAGAAATTCTATAATGGACCATGTTTGGATCTTCCAACAGGACAATGATCCAAAACAAACATCAAAATCAACACACAAAAAAGGGTCACTGAGCACAAAATGAAGGTTCTGCCGTGGACATTCCTGTCCCCTGACCTTAACACTATATACAAAACTTCAGCGGAGAGTGTATCAACATGGAGCTGGGAATATGAAGGGCCTGGAGTGATTCTAAAAAATGGTCTCTGATCAGATCTCTAACCTAATCAGGCATTATAAAAGACTCATACTTGTTATTTGGGCAAAAGGAGGTTGCAAAAAGCATTGGAAAAAAAAGGTTGTCAAAGGATCGCTGTGTATTGGAGAGAAACATTTATTTCATAATGAGATCCCCCCCCTCCGCCATTTTTATTTGTTTTACTTTAATGAAAGGTTCGATTTTTGTAATTTTTTTGAATAAATGATCAAAAAGGATAAATGATGCAGATTTATTTTCACAGGCTTCTTTGTTAGTATTTACCAAGGCTGCCAATAACTCTGACAACAACTGAATAAGCAGATGTGCAAAATTTGTCAACGACTTCACATTTTTTATTTGCCCGACATTTACTGCAACAATACCTAACTGTGAGCATATGAGTTTCTTAATTTGTGAATTGCAGATATGATTTTAAACCTTTAATGAATAATTAGAAGGTGAAGAATAATGTGTAACTGTTGTCAGTACCTCCGCTCCCTACACGTAGGGCTCCATCCCAGTTGCTCAAAAAAAAAAAAAAACTTTCTTTCTGTATGAATATTAACATATACATACAAATAAATAAAATCTAAACATGAAAATATATATTATGTATATATAATTATTATATAAATACAGTGGCATGCAAAAGTTTGGGAACCCCTTGTAGAATCTGTGAAAATGTGAATAATTTTAACAAAATAAGAGAGATCATACAAAATGCATGTTATTTTTTATTTAGTACTGTCCTGAGTAAGATATTTTACATAAAATATGTTTACATATAGTCCACAAGACAAAAAAATAGCTGAAATTATTCAAATAACCCCCTGCAAAAGTTTGTGAACCCTTGGTTGTTAATACTGTGTGAGGTTCCCTGGATGATCCACGACTGTTCTTTTGTTTTGTGTTGGTTGTTCATGAGTCCCTTGTTTGTTCTGAACAGTTGAACTGAGCTGTTCTTCAGACAAATCCTCCACGTTCTGTAGATTCTGCAGTTTTCCAGCATTTTTGCATATTTGAACCCTTTCCAGCAGTGACTGTATGATTTTGAGATCCATCTTTTCACACTGAGGACAATTGATGGACTCAAACACAACTATTAAATAAGGTTCAAACATTCACTGTTGCTCCAGAAGGAAACACGATGCGTTAAGAGCCGGGGGGAGAAAACTTTTTGAATTTGAAGATCAAGGTAAATTGTACTTAATTTGTCTTCCGGGAAACATGCAAGTATCTTCTGTTGCTTCCGAAGGGCAGTAATAAATGGAAAAAAATATATATTTCAACAAAAGAAAAAAGTTGGAAATCTTCATCCTGTTCAAAAGTTTTCACCCCCCGGCTCTTAATGCATCGTGTGTTCTTCTGGAGCAACAGTGAATGTTTGAACCTTTTTTAATAGTTGTGTTTGAGTCCATCAATTGTCCTCAGTGTGAAAAGATGGATCTCAAAATCATACAGTCACTGCTGGAAAGGGTTCAAATATGCAAAAATGCTGGAAAACTGCAGAATCTACAGAACGTGGAGGATTTGTCTGAAGAACAGCTCAGTTCAACTGTTCAGAACAAACAAGGGACTCATGAACAACCAACACAAAACAAAAGAACAGTCGTAGATCATCCAGGTAACCTCACACAGTATTAAGAACCAAGGGCTCCCAAACTTTTGCAGGGGGTTATTTGAATAATTTCAGCTATTTTTTTGTCTTGTGGACTATATGTAAACATATTTTATGTAAAATATCTTACTCAGGACAGTACTAAATAAAAAATAACATGCATTTTGTATGATCTCTCTTATTTTGTTAAAATTATTCACATTTTCACAGATTCTACAAGGGGTTCCCAAACTTTCGCATGCCACTGTAAATGCATTTTATGATGAACGCAGTAGGCAGTATTAAGGCATGTGACGCGCCACTCCCGCATCTGTGCCCACATGCGGTCCCCTCATGTTTGCGGCTGGATACAAATGATCATCATAATGAATGGACAACTAGGCTATATCAGGGAAAAGACATCAGCGCTTTCCGCTTTTTTTTTTTTTTTTTTTTTTTTTGCATTTTAAACGTCTTAAGTGTAAGTTTCAATGCATTTAAGAAAACGGAGCAGCTTCTATAAAATAACTAATTTTCAAAGAGCTAATTTGTCCTGTTTAGTAATTCAGGCCCTAAGAGTGAGAGTAATGTCCAGATACTGCACAAAATAACTTGCATGCCCAATTGTTGACCCACTAAAACACGTTCAGCATTTATAAGTAAAAAGTATTTAGCAGTAAAAATATACATACCTTTGAGTGGAATACTGTACTGTATGCAGGGCCGTCCCTGGCTGACGCGGGGCCCGGTGCGAGGTAGGGAGTGGGGCCCCCCTCGGTCCGTTTGCGATCGCGTTACGGGGGGGGGTGTTTGGATTCCGTTCGTCGCGGGGCGCGGGGCCCGGTGCGACCGCACCAGTTGCACCGCCCTAAGGACGGCCCTGACTGTATGGTCTTGGTCTCATTGGCAAGCACAACTAAACTGACCTATAGAAATAAAATATATTAATGATCACAATATCACGTCATCATTATAGTAAAATGAATTAATATGACTAAGCTTTATAACATTATATTTGTAGCCTACTTCATTTATCTGATTATTTAGCCTGCAGGTGTTTCAAGGAAAATCTCAATGAAACAACCTAAGGTTAATGAATTTAACATGTTAACCCTAAAATATTTCGGTACAAAAAGCCAAGCATGCTCAACCACCTCAGATGCCAATACACTTGAATTTTACTTTAAGAGCAATTTAGGTAATTTTGTACATTTACAATTTATTTCATATAGTCTGTAATATTACATATCATTTTTTAAAATAATTTCCATAAACAGATGTACTAGATTACACTTATCTTAACTGAAATTATGCACATTTTTCAGTATTAAAAGAATAAATTGGAAAAATTTGCATAAATACAGATTATTTGTTATAGATTCCAAAGCCGAGACCATACAATTTCCTAATAATCAACTGTAATTTCTTTAGCAAAACTATAAAAACAACAAAATAAACTGATACACAAAATTTTAAGACTAAGTTGTGGAACAATTAAAGAACTAATTATCGTCTGCCACTGCCACCCTCTCGATCTGGAGCATAGCGGAGCCATTTTTTGACATTCTCCGAAAACTCTGCCTTGGTCATCTCTTTGCATTGCGGTGTATTTCGCAATGCACCTGAAACAATAAGAAACAAAATTAAACTAACATGCAGGGGACAAAACTGTGTGAATCTTTTTTCACACTTATAGATTTTTTTTCCAAAACCTGTTACCTTTTGTTTATAGGCACAGTTAGTGCAAGCATATACTGTCTGCATACCACATTTGACATGGTATATATATTTGAAATCCCACTCTGATTCTCTCAAAAACATATACTATTCTTGTGTAAATAAGTGTGCTTCCAAATGTGCAGAAAATATGTGGTGCCCATAAATAAAATAAATTGCACTTGAACAGCAAAAGATAAAATTCTCTCAAAAAAAGTCTCCTGGGGCTGGTTGCACCAGCTGTACGTAAGTTACAACTTAGCCTAGTTTTGACGTAAATGGGCACTAAGTTACAACTTACGCACTACTAAATATTTGTTTGTTGCACCATTACACTTAGTTGAAGTGTAACTCTACGTATAAACTAAATATCAGGAGTAACGGTTGGAATAAAATAGCAGACTGAGTGAACTGCGTCAATATGCTCTTCTTTTACCCGACAACCTTCAATCCTTTAGGCATATATGATGCTGCTGACATTTACACTCACGTACATATTAATAGAGAGAACAATATGTGAATAAACGTACTTTGTTTTTATTAGCGCTTGTTCAACACCCCGTCTACAGCACGCCTCTGTGCGCTTCGGTCCGTGTTGCGCATGTCAGATGAAATAATAAACAAATGGCATTTCTTATGTTTTTTTTTCTTTCAGTATTTATTGATCCTTATTTATTTCAATTACAGTTTCTGAATGTTATTTACATATAAAATAGCTTAGATATAGACTAATGTTATTAATGTATCATTTTTAATGGAAACTTGTTTTTACCGTTAGTATACGTGAGGCAAAAGAAGTTAGAATGAAGGATAAATTAAAATTCATAGCAATTAAACAATTTCTGCTCGCGTATTTGAAGGTTTCTATTGGATGATTTAGGGTAAACGTCATATTATGCGACTACGCATTACTTTACGGAGAGATTACGAACTTCTAGCTACGTCCTGCCTTACGAACAACTGGTGCAACCAAATTATTTTAATTATTAATAGCTAGCTAGTTTGTAACTAAATCTATACATTATTTGGTAAGTTACTAAGCCTCCAGTTTGGACTTAACGTTTTAATTTAAGTAAGAACTTACGAATGGCTGGTGCAACCCTACCCTGGAGAAGGTTTGGAGATCCCAGGTCTACTAAAAATAATTAGACAAAACATTTAAACAAAGATAGAGTGAAAGGCCATTTTAATGAATCAGGTGCTAATCTATTACTTACGGAAAATTATCTTTTGAACATTAGAGGTTTCAAAGCTCCTCTTCTCTCCACGTCCAGCCCAATTAAATAATGAAGCAAGTCTGTTAGTGAAGATGTGACTTGGCATTCTCCGTACCGTGTCCTGTAATTTTTGGCCACCCAGAAGTGACAGCTGGCAAATCTAATAAAATAGAGGTCAGTATTCATATAAATGCTCTAAAAAATTCTCATAAAACCAGACAAAATGTTCAGTTAACTTTTCCAATTGAACTATCGGTAAGCCCCGCCCCCCTTAGTTACTGTTGCTTCCTTGGACACACTGGCTTACAATTATGAGTGAAAACCTTTTCCTGAGATGTTTTCTGATAAATCTAGGATACAGATGGACTTTCAAATGAGACTTTTTTCCAACGATTATCGTTGATTTGTTTACATAGATCCTATTTAAACTGAGCTGACCTAAACAATGACATCTCTGAATTCAATAATGAAATGCCTTTAACTGAAAACTGAGTGTTCAATCTTGTCATTATACATTACTGACGATCTATTCTACTATTTGATACTGTTCACTGCTTTGACACAATCTGTATTGTTAAAAGCACTATATAAATAAAGGTGATTGATTGATTTGTCTCTTTGTTTCTCTGTTTCTGCCACGGAATTACACAAGCTTCAGTCTGGATCCAGCGCTTAAATGATCTGAGATGACCAAACGCCTGAGAAGAGATGATGCCGACCCCTCGGAGGACCTCAGAGGATGCCAACCTCTGATCCCCAACAACATGCAGAATTAACTAATTTTGCCATAAGTTAATATATTAAGTTTCTACAATGTATAAATATATTGTAGAAACTTAATTTCCTGTAAAGCGCTTTGCAACGATTGTATCGTAAAAAGCGCTATACAAATAAACTTGAATTGAATTGAATTGATTGATTGATTGACTTAAAGGGGTGGTCTAATGTATTATTTTGAAGGATTGTGTTTATGGTGTGCACAACAACATGTGTATATGCTTCGGGTTTTTTTCACATATTTTACCTGTATTGTACACTGCTATTCAGCTAGCATCAAAACGGCTGGTTTGATTTCCGGGTTCTGTGAAGGCCCTCCCTCAGAAATTCTTAATGGGCTCTGATTGGTCTGCTGGCCCAGTGTGTTGTGATTGGCTAAACCGCCTCTACTGCGTGTCTGAACGTCATGTGCTCCAGTTGTATTGTAAACAAATGTCTGTTTTTACCTACAGATGTCCAAGTTATCATACTCGACAGCCATTTGGCTCATCTGCGTTCGAGGGGAGGTGCTTACCGATAGGTCAGTTTGGTCCTGTGATATCTAAAAGGTTGTCTATTTACAGTTAGTTTTGCCATTCTCTGTTGACTGTTTCCATCTGCAGACTAGACTTTTTTTGTGATTGTGAGTATTTATGTTACTGTTGATTTCCTGAGTTTTTCACAGACATCTCTCTCTACAATGTACTCAGATTGGTGCCAAAATATGTATGAAGCTAGAAGTCACGAGAGAATGGCCTGACTGGTTCTAACTGAAAAAGTCTACAGTAGCTCAGAAAAGAATAGAATAGTATTCTTAGATGCTGGTTGGCACTATTTGGTGTCACAAAGGAAACCTAAAACTGGCCACACACTTGGAAGATTTTAAGCCCATTTTTGTGCACAATTTGCATGCTGTAATATCTCATGTCTGTGGAAGTGCCACTGTAAAATCACTACAGTGGGCAGGTGTATGGTCTTGCAGTCTGACCGAATCATCTTGTGCGTACAATCTGAAGATTAAAATATTAATAATAATAACTGGTTAAAACGTATGTTTATGTCTGTCTATGGTCAAAATTTAGGATTTTAAAATCATCTAGTGTGTCCCAAGCTTAAGGCAAGTGAAAATGAATTGTAATAACATTACAAGACATACTAATCTGTTTTTCTCTGCCTCATTCTCCAGCAGCCTCTCAAGAGCATCAAAATCCTCCAATGTCTGTAACGGTAGAGTCAAACTGCATTCCAAGTCATCTGATACTGGTACAGATGCTCCATGTAATTTTTGTAGCATTGCCCTCTGTTCTTTTAGTTCTGTTTTAATTTCAAATAAAGCCTTCAGAATGGTTCGCTTGAAAGGAGACAACTCTAAAAAGAAGGTAAATAAATGAATAAATATTTTAAGAGACAGGAACGCTTTGTTTTAGTACAAAACTAACTTAAACACTCATACACACTACAGTACCTTTTTTTTTTTTTTTTTTGCTTATACCAGTTAAATGCATTTTGATATTTTTCTGTACTATTTCTACAGAAATTAATTAGTTTTTTATGCTTTCAGAAAACTTTCAGAAACTGCAGAGAGGGCTGAATGAGATGCGTTTTCTCTCTCTGCCAGCAGGAGGTAATTATAGAACAAATATACAGTGTTTCCTTGGTTAACACTGTAAACACAGCAGTGCTGCGGTATTAACACTGATTTAAATGTATTATACAGAGGCAACGACATGTAAACTTTTCTGAAAACAGCCAGTTCCCCTCAGAAACATATTCATATGAAATTCAATATTTCAGATTCCTATATTTCACGCATTGTGAACAGTGATCTTTTTCTGTCTGCTATAGTATTTTCTCCTCTTTGCGTCTGTCTTTAGCATCTCTGGCCACTGTCAATGGCTGTTTACAGACTAATTATAATAATAACGTAATATTTCCACACAAATGGCATTTTTGGAAAATTATTGAAATGTAGTTTGTGCGCAAGCACGGAACAGAAGATGCTCTAAAATAAATTAAAAAATGGCCGGTCGAATGGTGCATCTGTACTCTACAGTATAAATTAAATATAGATTAATCATTAATCCCATCAAGCCTGTCTGCAGTTTCTGTTTCATGCATGTTTTATGTAAAATGCTAAAGTCACACCATTCTGTTTTTGCTTCAGATTTTGAAATTATAAAGTCTAATATAGCCTAAATCAAACATTGAATTTTTATTTATTTTTTTGATTTTTATATTTGTTAGGCTGGTGGTTTTTGCTGTGGTATAAAAATTTAGAGAATTTGTAAAATGTTATTGGTATCTGAAATATTGGTCTCATATAAGCTTATTTAGGCCTATTAGAGATACAGCCTTTAGCAGAAAGTGGTTTACTGTTTAAATTAGGAAGTGGTTTACTGTTTAAATTAAAACATGAACAAGAATTTGTTTGTTTTTGATTATTACCGTTGGTACGTTCATTCCATACTTGTTGTACTTGCTGTGTTCTTCGTGGATTTTCTAAAAAAACAAAAACAAGAAAAACACCACAACATTTTTTCCATACACTTGAAACTCATCTGTAAAAATCAAATCTTTACAGGGGTCATATAATGCGATTTCAAGTTTTCCTTTCTCTTTGGGGTGTTACAAGCTGTTGTTGCTACAATGATGAGATTTGTAAAAATCGACCCGTTTCAGAAAGGCGGGGCTTAGAGGAGCAACAATAATGTACAGTATGTGGCAAATAATGTGTTTTTTGAACCTTAAACCACATAAACGCATTGCATTACACCAAATACACAAAATAATGTTCTTTTTAGCAACGTCATATGACCCCCTTTAACACCTTAGCACTCTGAAAACCATACCACCTGAAAAGAGGGCCGAGACAGCTGGACTGGAGAGGTGGTTAATGAATCTCTCTGGAAAAAAAAAATGTACACAAGTAACATTAAAAGTTAATGAAAGAAACAGTTAATGATATTTTGCCTTTAAAAATGGAGAACGGTCATGAAATTAATGCCGTTATAGTCTAGATGATCTATTTTCATTTTTTAAGCAAAACTTTATGGTCCAAAAAAAAGGTTTAAGAAAGCTGTGTTCAATACCATTGACCAGTTCATTCAGTGTTCCCTGGTGTGCTCCGTAACGTGTATCCTGGTGTTCTGCGTAGGATGTATCCTGGTGTGTGTCCTGGTGTTGTCTGTAGGATGTATCCTGGTGTGCTCCTTGGTGTGTGTCCTGGTGTTGTCTGTAGGATGTATCCTGGTGTGCTCCGTGGTGTGTGTCCTGGTGTTGTCTGTAGGATGTATCCTGGTGTGCTCCTTGGTGTGTGTCCTGGTGTTGTCTGTAGGATGTATCCTGGTGTGCTCCTTGGTGTGTGTCCTGGTGTTGTCTGTAGGATGTATCCTGGTGTGCTCCGTGGTGTGTGTCCTGGTGTTGTCTGTAGGATGTATCCTGGTGTGCTCCGTGGTGTGTGTCCTGGTGTTGTCTGTAGGATGTATCCTGGTGTGCTCCTTGGTGTGTGTCCTGGTGTTGTCTGTAGGATGTATCCTGGTGTGCTCCTTGGTGTGTGTCCTGGTGTTGTCTGTAGGATGTATCCTGGTGTGCTCCTTGGTGTGCGTCCTGGTGTTGTCTGTAGGATGTATCCTGGTGTGCTCCTTGGTGTGCGTCCTGGTGTTGTCTGTAGGATGTATCCTGGTGTGCTCCGTGGTGTGCGTCCTTGTGTTGTCGGTATGATGTATCCTGGTGTGCTCCCTGGTGTGTGTCCTGGTGTGCTGCGTAGGATGTATCCTGGTGTGCTGTGTAGGATGTGCCCTCGTGTTGTCTGTAGCGGGTGTCCTGGTGTGATCCCTGGTATGCTTCGTGGTGTGTGTCCTGGTGTGCTCCATAGCCTGTGCAGATAGCTAATTTGAAAAATTGCATGACTAAGATTACTGACATTTGATAAAAATTGTGCCAAATTTATATTTTAAAATCTGGTCTAAAAATCTTTACATTTCATAAGCTCAACAAGGGTATAACAAGATGTGTGTAAGTGAAAGGACAGCTTACTGTGAAAAACTGTAAAAGATGCAATATATTTTTAACGATAACATTGGAACACATACCAAGTGAAGTGTGACTTGAGACAGCTGGACTGGAGTCAAAATTCATGTGACTTTCTGTGATAAATATGAACCAGCGAAATTAACAGCAGGGTTCCTATACATTTTCAATTTCAATTTTCAAAATGTAAACACTGAAAGTTCCAAACCTGTTTGTAGATTTTTCATACCATATTGAACATAAACGGTTTATAATTTTTTTTTTAGCATTATTAGTATGTACTGTTCTGTAATAAAAAAAATTAACCGTTTTCTTTTTCCCACAAATGATAACATAGCTCTTACATGATGAAAAGAAACATGAAATGTGCATAAGCCTATATTCACCTTTGACAGATCAGTTTGATAATGTAAATGTGTAATGTGTGTGTGTGTGTGTGTGGTGTGTAAATATATATATATATATATATATATATATATATATATATATAAAAATTGTCATTCACAATAACTGATCTTGCATTGTTGCTTCAACACTTGTTGACATGTAACAATAAATTTGATTGGCCTGAGTTTCTTAAGGCAGGCAGTGCAGAGTGTTACATGAAGCTTGTCAGAGAAAGTGGTTTCATTAATCACTAATAAGGGGTACTATTTAAAATAAATGTTTTCTATTTGAATATCTTTTTAAAAATGTAATTTATTCCTTTGATCAAAGCTAAATGTTCAGCATCATTACTCCAGTCTTCAGTGTCACATGATCCTTTAAAAATCATTCCAATATTCTGATTTGCTGCTCAAGAAACATTATTATTATTATTATTATCAGTGTTTAAAATATGAGTAAATTTTTTAAGATTCTTTGATGAATAGAAAGATCCAAAGATAGCTATATCTGTGTTGGAAATTACAGAAATATAGGAATTATAGAAATTAATACTTTTATTTAGCAAGGATGCTTTAAATCAGTGGTCACCAACTTTTTTAAGCCCAAGATCCCTGATCTCAGCCTTTATGAAAGACAAGATCTACCTATTGAAGAATTGATAGAAAAAGAAAGCCCAAATTGTACTTCCAATTTGAATCCTTTTATTTAGTATTTTAATTAGTGATGCCATGATCATGGCTGATTCAGATGGTTTATTTGTTTGTATTTTTATCTAGCAAATTGGCAACAGCTGATACTGGTTGCTGATGTTTTTAAAGCAAATTTATGTATTGGTTATATGCTCTTTAACAAGCAAACATCTAAATAATAATATTGATAGTAATTATAAATAGTCATTTCTGTCAATAATGCACAATACTGATTTTGCACATTTACCCATTCCTAAATAAAGTAAAATGTTTTACTGCAGAAATTGCCAAGGATAAAGACAAATACACACATTTTATTCCACTGTTAATGGGGAATATTTTGTAGAATATTCAAGAATTTCATAAACTGAGTGTAAAAAAAATCATTTTTACCATGACAGTTGGAATTTGTCTGTCTTGGGGACTGATTTGCAGCAACATTCATATCTAAAAAAAATGTAACAGAATGACATGTTAGAGAGACTGAAACAGAAATTGTGCTATTATTGCTACTATTAATGCTACTATTATTAAACTTTTATTAAACATAATTGTTACAATTAATAATGATTAAAATGTAATTATTAATTTAATTAAATTATTCATTAATAATAATAATAATAACAATGTAATTTTTTTTTTAAATCTACTGAATTTACTTATGAAAAAAAAAAACAGTTTAATAGTTTAATGATTACCTGGGAAATCAATTATTGGGGCAGGTGCTAGACACATTTTTTTTGGTGCCATATCATCCTGGTCAGATTCATTCTCCATAAAATCCATGAAACGTGGATTAGGCCTGTGAAGTAAAACATTTATATTACTTCTTTATAGGACAACACTTATACAATTCTTTAGTGTTTATCATTAAGTTAACCTCTTCTTACTTTTTATTCTTTTATCATGGCCCTCTTCATCAGAAGTTATTTCCGATGTATGGAGATCAGAATCCACATACTTTTTTAGCAACTTCTGTGCTTTCTCTAGGGTTTCTAATAAAATAGATATAGGTAATAGATGATAGATAATAGAGAAGATATAAAAAAACTTCAGCAAAGCATGTACTGTATAGTAATCAGAGATTTAATTATTTGTATCCCATTCTTACCACACTTTTTGAGCAGTCGAACAGGCTCAAGCAGTTTCCATCCATCTTGTACAGGCTCTTTTCTCTTCACTGCTACCTTTAATTTTGTTTGGTTGTAATTTGGCCAATAACACTTTTGTTCAAAAAGCCAATTTTCTGGAACAACATCTGTGCTTTTGTCTGGAAATTCTATCAATGCATAACACTGCTTCGCTTTATCCATTATTGTCTAGGAAAGATAAAAATGTGGATAGTCAGAAGCATCTTATTTTATACTTTTCTTTAAGATCTCTTATGTGTGTATAGATGAATGCATATAGTAATGTGGACCCCAGTTGTGATTAGTTCTAGGTTGCTGCGTGTTCAGCTCCCATACCCATTCTAACCACTGTGGGGTAAGAGTCAGATGTGAATGTATTTTTGTGTGTAATGCTAGTATGTGAAAATAACAGGGAAGGTGGGTGTAGCATCAGGCCTTGGTTAAAAATACTTTCTAGTTGGACTGTCAATGGAGTGACTAAAGTCTTACCAATTTTGAGCGATGATAGAATTTTCATTTATGGGCGAACTAACCCAATGATATAGTACTACAAATTTTGAACAAATATTTTTTTTTACTTAAATTTAAACACTTTTCTAAAAGCCTGACACTACACCCACCGTATGTGCTTACTGTGCTGAACAAATGCTTTATTTGCAGTGGAGAAGGGGTATTGCGAAAAACCTATTCTCATTTTCAGGAAGAAGGACATATTTTTGTTTCACACAGGACAAAGCTACCAGTTCAGTGTTTTCTTGCAAGACGGAGACTCTGTGACATCCGATCGCAGAGGAGTCACATGGGTAAGTGTACAGCGATTCAGTTTTTCGGAACCTCTGACACACTAAAAGCACACTTTCATTCTGTTTGATTATGTCCTTAATTAAAGCAATGTCTGTGTCGATTTTAATGCAGTTGTCTCCTTGTTTAGGTGACAAAACACAATCAGAGAAATGCACCTTCTTAAGCTCTTTTGAACTTGATGAGAGATGGGATTCATCGTTTGATTGGTAAGATTCCTTTGGAAGCATTTCTGAAAGTCTTTTGACAACCTGCTGTAATGGACGATCTGGTTTTCTAACCAAGCGTTTCAGTCCTCCCAAGTAATTCTCATATGGAAATGCTGATATATTATCAAGAGGGCCGAATGCTTTATACTCCTCTGCAAGATGGATAACCTGGTGGACATTGAAAACAACTTCATCTGTGCCATACACTCCGCTGTAATGTCTAACAAATGACAAAAGAACCTTGTTGGCAAATTCAATCATTGAAGCAGAGAGGCCAGGACTGAGCAGCAGAAACATGCCCACAGAAAAGAGAAGAAAGTTGTCATAAATTTCGCTTTCGACAAATCCTTTTAAAACAACGGGACCAGTGTACAGCATGAACTGCCGGAACTCTGTGGCCTTCCATCTATCCACCTCTGTCAAAGCACGAGGCTTCCTGGCAAACTCTTGGGGCATACAGGGTCGGAGAGCAACAAGTCTGTCTGAAATCTCTTGGATGTGCTTTGATGGCAATCTTGTTCTAAGGTGTTTTCCTTTCATCCACATTTGTATTAATCGCCTTGTCACTCCGAGGCAGCAGGTGTGCATATAATCTATCGGGAACTGGGTTACCATTTTTACCAGTCCAGTCAAGGGGCTTAAGCTGTTATTTAAATGGTGTTCTTCGTTTTTCATAATTTCATAATCCAAGTCTGTACGTAGTGGAGCATCTGTTTCAGGATATGTCATTTTATTTGACCATACTCCAGTCTGTGAACATTTGTCACAACCGAAATAGCCGTTGTGAGACTTGACGTTTTTAACAAAAGCTCGTGCAGGGGCGTCACAAATAAAGGAGGACACGGCAATTTTAAAGAGAGTACCATTCTTCACGATACCTTCTTGCAGAACCAATTTCAATTCTGCTGTGAAATCTTTCAAATACTCCCAGACTGAGCTTGGTTTACTGTTTCCACAAAATAAGCCAATTATGAATGGAGATCGTGTTTTGTCACAGTCAACTGTTGCAAGAATTGGCCAGAATTGTGTTCTGGAACTTTTAAACAGTGGAATGCCATCAATGTTGAACTGCACTGCAAGAGTCGTTAAATTTTTAGGGATACTGGAGATGCGGCCTAATATGTTTCGCAAGCCATTTATCAGGCCAAAATGGTAATATTCACCATTGCAAATGTTTGCTACGGGTACCTGTGTCTGTGTCCCAAGAAGGGTCCTTGCATCCTTGGGCAAATCAGGAAATTCTGATCTTAGGATTGACAGTAGTGCTGTTAGAGCTATTAGAGGTATGCAAAAAGATGCTGCCCATGTTTGCAATTTAGTTTGCAACTGATTAAGTGAATTGTTGATACTACTGTCAGATTCTGCATTTGTTTGTTCTGATTCGGAGATACTGCCAGGATCAGAGGGAGTTTCTGATATAAATGAAAAATCAGCATCAGTGTTTTTTCCCAGATGACATGAATTCTCATGTGGGGGCGCAAAAGAGGAAACTGTACTACAAAAAGATGAGAGATCACCAGTTCCAGAGTTTTGAGTCTTGTGACCAAGAACACTAGATTCATCAGTGTTTTCAGTTTGTGTTTGGTATTCATCCAAAATCTCCTTTTCTATCTGTTGTACACTGGCTAATGTCTTTCTCCTTTTAGTCCAGTAAGACATTGTGATATGTGTATTTGTGTGTTGTTGTCAGTGTTTTGTACATGTATCAGGCTATATACAGATCTATATTTACACGGAAATTGTTCCTATAAAAGCTAGTTTGTGTTAATGTTAAGTTGATGTGTTGTGTTGTGTTATGAAGTGTTGTGTTTATAATTATTACTTGCTTCTCTTGGAAGTTTTTCTTAGGAAATGCTCCTGAAAGACAAAAATAAGAACAGTAAATTATAAGGACAATAAAGACACACACACACACACACACAAATTCAAATAATTTTTGTTGTTTTTAAATCTGCCTATTACTTATCACATTAAAGGTTCTAAATCAGTTTTCTTTGCAATTTTACTAAAGTAAAAAGGAAAAGCCATACTTTATTTTACCGAAGTAATATTTGATAGGGAATCTGTATGTTTCCTTAAGTACTTAAATTGTGTACTGTATCCACCACAGCTTTATTGTCATGTATGAATTAACATAACTCCATTTAATAACTTAATAATCAGTAATTTCATTCTCTACCTCATACTGGCATTGTCACTTGCACACAGCACTTTTTTTTGTATGTATTATATGCCAGTACTGTCTTTATTAAGACATTTCTGCTGATTAGCCACATGATGTAGCTTTAATAAATATTTTAGTAATAATCAGTAAAAATATACTTACGAAGCTTAGATGCTCTGTGTCTGGATGGCTCTTATAAGAGCCTTTGTGGTTTATTCAGCTTCTGTTGAAAAAACAAAGGGGAGAATATGAGTTGATATTGCTTTAACTCATCTTTTAATCTTATTCTTAAAGAAATATGGGGTGAATTTATTAAGTCTTAAGGATATATTAAATGAAGGTCAGACATATAAAGCTGTACTTATTTTTCTGAAAGAGTCTGGATTAATAAATAGATTGTAGTTGTTTAATTATCATTATTATTATTATTAAGAAAATACAGATCGCTTGTCCACACTCCAGTGCAGCAGGTGGCGGTAATGCACCTTAAAAAGTAGTTCCCTTCAGCAATTAAAAAAAGAATATCATCTCGCCAACATGCTTCGGTCTTTTGACACATGACGGCAGGTCACAGCAGTTATTGGACTTTGTTAATAGTCTGAAGCACTTAAAGGCTGACACAGGTAAGCATTTTACCATGTTCTTATTATAGCCTAATGTGTTGACATATTTGCAAGCTTTGTATATAGAATTTATCGGCATATTGTAAATGTACGCATCGGGATGTGCATGCAATGGCATGCGATAACTGAATGATTTTTTTACTGCATTCGTGTATCGAAATCGGTGAACGGCTTTTCGAGTTGTATTTATGCCTGGAAAACGCAGAGAAAATTTGTTACTCAGGCGAGCCATAAATTGTAAACATGGTAACTCTAAAACGAGGGTCTCTCTACGGAGCAGATTAGCGACGACGTCAGACTGATGTAACGGCTTTAACGGCGCTGATGAGCGGACTGGATATAAAATGACGGAAAATCATTGTCTGTGTAAAATGTGATACATTTACCGGAAAAGACAACCCAGTTTAAAACAATGTAATGAGTTTCATAAGTGAAAACGGCTGCTATTTATTTTAGTGGTTATAACCCTCAGAAAAACGAACTCTCATACTTTTATTATAGGCTACTTGTCATAATTACGTTTTATTACTTTTTTCTAAATAGTTTTAGATGTCATTTACTTTTGTTGACGGCCTATACTTTTAAAAAGTAATTTAGCTAAATTGGTTAAGTAAAAAAGTAATTCACCTCAGGGAAACGCACTGCTGGGATGTCACTCAAAGGGGATGATCAGCTGTGCGCGAGGTGGGCACAGCCCCTTGCTTATATATGCCCGCTGCACGGTTTCGCGGGCTTGGCACGCGAGTAAGAATTTAAATATTAAGAGAAAAGTTTATTTTTATTTTTTAAGTGTATACATTTATATAATGATACATTGCGTTATAACTTGGCATTAAACGTCAGACGATTTTATATAGTGCGGTGTTTGTGTTTTACTATACTATATTCAAAGCAATGGTGTTACCAAAAATGTAAGTATTTTTCTTTCTGTTTTTTTACTGGTTTCTTTTCCTCCCAGTTTTGAGTGTCCCTCTTTGCTAAATATAATTTAGCAACCCCATAGGTGGCGATGTACGCACGCGAGACGCCAATAAGCCAATAGATGAAGAAGAGCCAGTGACGCTGAGCGCGATCTCTTCACTGTGTACGACAGAGGTAAGCATAGTATGATAGGTGGAAATGTATGGTTTTATGATAGGATGATTGTCATTGATGGGGTTGTTGTAACATTTTTAAAGTGAACTTATTTTAAACAGTTTGCCCGCCCAAATATTATGTTAAGTTAGCAACAGAGATAACATTTGATCCCTACCAACTCACATATACATAAATGTATAGCAAATTTCTTAATTTAAAGAAAATTAAATTTCAGAAATTTAAATTCAACACTATAAATCCATTTCCAAACCCATGTAATTAATAATAATTTATTAACAATCTAATCAAAGCATGTGCAAATTATTCATAAAGTTATTCCCTAAGCCTTGTGCTATATAGATATTATTCAGAATAATAATATTGCCTTTTGCTATGAAAGGGGCATTTTTTTTAATATTTAACTATTAGTGTGTGATAATATCATAGTTATTAAATTGCTTTGATTTATAGGTATTAATTTGTTAAACTAATTTGACTAGTAAGTTTACCATTTGTTTTTAATAATATTTATTTACAGTGCAATTTATTCTCCTTACCTGACTCGTGCAGAATTCTGTCCTCATGTTTGGCTGTGGTCCCTCCATCATCCACTTTTCGGCAACCGGTCTTTGTATGGAGGCCACCATAATCTATACAGATGTAGTTATCTCTTGTCCCACAAACTCCACTTTCAGGTATGTTTTTTCTTTGTATTTGTTTTCTCAACAACATTGACTGTATTTTTGTATGCCAAATGTGTTGGGAGTAACGCATTACAAGTAACGCGAGTTATGTAATAATATTACTTTTTTCAAGTAACTAGTAAAGTAACGCATTACTTTTTAATTTATAAGAAAATATCTGAATTACTTATTCAAAAAAGTAACGGCAGTTACTTTTTCCCATTTTCCCTTTTCCCTGTCCCCGTGTTGTGAGAAATCAGAAGTGCAGAGGCGCTGTGTGAATACAGTGTAGTTCTAGACTAAATATGAATGTGCATTAATTCATCTCACTTGCAAAAAAAACAGATTTAGTATTCATCAAAATGAATTAAAACAGTGAAATGCAAACTCAGAATATGATGCAAACCTGCAATAAATATGTAAAATAACACAAATGTAACTAATCCCATTTTATTAACCAATGTCTTTGCTGCTGACATTTGATGATCCAGTTCAACCATACTAATAAGCAAAAATGACTTTAGATAAACTAATGTGCTTCATTGTTTTTTAATTGCTGAAGAGTGTTGAACCTTCTTCTCCTGTGTTCTACTGTACAGATGTGAATTTACTCTTCCTTCAGCCTGAGGTTTATTCATTACACTTTTTGGTGTGAAAGGGCTTTTTACATTTGCTATAAATAGAACTTCTTATATTAAAAACAAACAATCAAGCCCTGCTCATATTTAAAAAGTAACACAAAAGTAACGTAATGCATTACTTTCCATGAAAAGTAACTAAGTAATGTATATAGTTTTTTTAGGGAGTAACACAATATTGTAATGCATTACTTTTAAAAGTAGCTTTCCTCAACACTGATGCCAAATATTGGGTCATAATATTGAAGAAAAATGCATAATACGATTACGATAACTCATTAAATAATGCAATATTCGATATGCAATACAAAAATGCTTAAAGTATTTAAAATAAACTTAAATTATATGTAGATATATTTAAAACCTGAAAACTCCATAAGGAAGCAGGAACCCACTGCTGTGATCGTCGGAGACTCCATCGTCCGGCATGTCCATGGTACGTTAGCTAAAGGTAATGTGCACACTCACTGTTTCCCTGGTGCTCGTGTTCTCGATGTTTCTGCGCAGATACCCGCGATCCTGAAGGGCAACGAGAGCATCGGCGCTGTCGTTCTGCACATGGGGGTTAACGACACCAGGCAGCGGCAGACGGAGACACTGAAGAGGGTCTTCAGGAGCCTGATCTAGACGGTACGCGCCGCATCGCCCGCGACAATGATCATCGTGTCAGGACCGCTTCCCACGTATCGACGAGGACACGAAAGGTTCAGTAGGCTTTTTGCTTTAAACGAATGGTTATTGTCATGGTGTAAAGAACAGAAACTGCTCTTTGTTAATAATTGGGATCTTTTCTGGGAGCCTCCTAGGCTTTTCCGTGCTGATGGCCTGCACCCCAGCAGAACTTCTGTCGGACAACATCTCCCGGACGCTACGCTCCGCGTGACTTCTAGTAAGCCAGTTCTCAAATTACTCCTATGGCGACTTTTGTTCTACCCACTTAAATGATAGAAGTACTTATGCGGTTTTTTCAATCTATAAAGACTGTGTCTGTTCCCCAAATATTGAGGTCAAAAGATAAATTTAATGCAGGATCTAGAAATAATCTGATCGTGATTGAACCAGAAAAATGCAAAATAATTAAACAAAAACAATTTTTAAAGCTCGGGCTCCTAAACATTAGATCACTCCCACCCAAAGCAGTTATTGTAAATGAAATGATCACAGACAATAGTTTTGATGTACTCTGCTTGACTGAAACTTGGCTCAAACTAAATGACTATATTGGTCTTAACGAGTCTACTTCACCAAGCTACTGTTATAAACACGAGCCCCGTCAGACTTGTCGTGGCGGCGGTGTTGCAACAATATATAGTGATATTCTCCATATTACCCAGAAGATAGGATACAGGTTTAACTCATTCGAAATACTTCTGCTTAATGTTACACTGTCAGACATGCGAAAGAAACCTCTCCTATCTTTTGCTCTGGCTACTGTGTATAGGGCCATATACAGATTTTCTAAAAGAATTTGCAGATTTCCTCCCAGACCTTTTGGTTAATGTTGACAAAGCGCTAATTGTCTGAGATTTTAACATTCACATCGATAATACAAATGATGCATTAGGACTTGCGTTTACTGACCTATTAAACTCTTTTGGAGTCAAACAAAACGTCACCGGGCCCACTCATCGTTTTAATCATACACTAGACTTAATAATATCCCATGGAATTGATCTTACTGACATAGATATTATGCCTCAAAGTGAGGATGTTACTGACCATTACCTTGTATCGTGCATGCTGCGTATTACTGATATTAACTCAGGGCTCGCAAAATCGCTAGCCCGACGTCCCGGGGCTATTGAGTTTTCCAGTCGGGCTACCAAAATGTATCAGCGCCTGCCCGACGGGCTACCTTAAATACAGGGCTCCCACGCAATGTTCCCTCTAAGCTGCGTGCGCGCGGCCGCACACTTCTACAACCGCGCCACGCAGAAGGAATAATGTGCCGCTCGCACGCAAAAATTTGTTGGGAAAGCCATTTGATTGAATGCCAGTAAAAGAGAAAGAATCGCAATGCTCGGGTAAACCGCTATAGAGTTGATGTCGCTATAGAGCTAGAACCAGTGAATGCGGTTTACATGTTTCATAGAAAGAGAATGATGTGCGCCAAACGAGTCGCTGTAGAAACCGAATACTTCAATGGTTGCGGTGCGCTCAACATGAGAACCAACGCAATGACATGACATGTGAAATAAACGTCATCGTGTATTAAAGCAGAGCGGCATGATTAAGTGCTGGAAACAGCGGAGGATGAGCACAGAACGGTAACAAAACTCTGAGACATTTACAGTCACACACAGGTGTATTGTGCAAACTACTTCATAGGGATGTTTAGACGGCTTCAGATTGTTTTCTATTCTACTCTATTCTATTCTATCAATTTAAATAGTTTGTTTTTATATTATATTATGTTAGGCCTATATTATAAACCTAATAAATTATTGACCTTGTTTTTTCTTGCTCATCAAGGCTGTATTTATTTCAGAAATACAGAAAAAACAGTGATATTGTGAAATATTATTGCAATTTCTAACATTGGTTTCCTATTTGAATACCTATACTTTAAAATATAATTTATTCCTGTGAAGCAAAGCTGTATTTTCAGCATCATTTCTCCAGTCTTCAGAGTCACATGATCTTCAGAAATCATTCTGAAATGCTGAATTATTATCAGTGTTGCTGATCTAATATGCTGAATTACAGTGAAACTGTTGTGCTGCTTAATATTTTTTGGAACCTGTTACATTTTTCTTTGATTAATAAAAAGTTAAAAAGAACAACATTTATTCAAAATAGAAATCTTTTCTAACAATATAAGTCTTTACTATAAATTTTATCCATGTAACATCCTTGCTGAATAAAGTATCTTTAAAAAGAAAAAAAAAAAAAATCTGACCCCAAACTTTTGAATAGTGTATATTGTAACAAAATCTCTATTTTGAATAAACACTGTTCTTTTTAACTTTAATTTTTTTTTTTTTTATATCACAGGTCCCAAAACATATTAAGCAGTACAACTGTTTCCAACATTGATTATAAATCAGCATACTGGAATGATTTCTGAATGATCATGTGACACTGAAGACTGGAGTAATGATGCTGAAAATACAGCTTTGCTTCACAGGAATAAATTATATTTTAAAGTATATTAAAATAGAAAACATTTATTTTAAATTGCAATAATATTTCACAATATTATTTTGTGGAATAATATTCCGTTTTTTAATCAAATAGATAGGCTACAGCCTTGATGAGCATAAGACACGTCTTTAAAAAAACCGAACTGATCCCAAACTTTTGAACAGCAGTGTGTTTATATACTGTAAAATTGTTTTCTCAGGTAACATAAAATGTACTTCATTTAGTTACATCAAGGGTCAAATCAAATATAAATAGCACATTAAAGTTAAAGGTTTCACACTTTTTTGTGTGTGCGCTGTACAGGTCTGGTATAAAGAATGTTTTTTTTCGCAAAATGTCCGCCCAATAGAGAAGTTTTGCTCAGCAAGAAAAAACATTTTTTTAGGGAACATTGCCTATATAGTAAAATAAAACTCTTTCCTTGATATTTGTGTATTGAAAATGTTTTGGATTGACTTTTTTTTTTTTATTTGGGCTAGTTAAACTAATTTTCGGGCTACCAAAATCTGAAGAGTACCTGCCCGAAGGGCTACCAGGGATTTTGAAATTTTGCGAGCCCTGTAACTACATGGCTCCGCGTTATCGTCTGGGCAGAACTATTGTTCCAGCCACCAAAGACAGATTCACAAATAACCTGCCTGATTTATCTCAACTGCTGTGTGTACCCATAAATACACATGAATAGACGAAATGACTAGCAACATGGGCACTATCTTCTCTAATACATTAGAAGCTGTCGCCCATTAAATTGAAAAAGGTTAAGAGAAAAACGTACTGTGCCATGGTACAACAGTTATACCCATTCTCTGAAGAAAGAAACTCGTAATCTTGAGCGCAAATGGAGAAAAACTAACTTGGAAGTTTTTAGAATTGCGTGGAAAAATAGTATGTCCAACTATAGACAGGCTCTAAAAGTTGCCAGGTCAGAACATATCCGCAAACTCATAGATAATACCCAAAATAATCCAAGGTTTTTATTTAGCACAGTGGCTAGATCAACAAATAACAAGACGCCACCCGATCTAAATATTCCTTCACAGTTTAATAGTAATGACTTTATGAATTTCTTCACTGATAAAATTGATAACATCAGAAAAATAATAAGAAATGTAGATTCTACAGTGTCTGGTACTTCAGCTTCGTTCATCGCACCCAAAGAAAATCTGCAGTGCTTTACAAGTATAGGACAAGAAGAGCTAAATAAACTCATCACTGCATCTAAACCAACAACATGTCTATTAGATCCTGTACCCACTAAATTACTGAAGGAGTTGTTACCTGTAGCAGAAGAACCGCTTCTCAATATTATTAACTCATCGTTATCTTTAGGTCATGTCCCAAAACCATTCAAGCTGGCGGTTATTAATCCTCTGATTAAGAAACCACAACTAGACCCTAATGAACTGGCAAATTACAGACCCGTTTCAAATCTTCCGTTTATGTCAAATTTTTTTGAAAAAGTTGTGTCTGTCACGGTTCATAGATTCACTGTCTCATCCTTGCGTGTCATGTGGTGTGCGGTGTGAGTGGGTGTGTCCTAGCTCCTCATCACGGGTTATCAGCGCCAGCTGTGGCTCGTTACTGGGGCTATTTAAGATCATCTAACACTCCTCTCATTGTCAGATCCTCGTTGCATTCTCTGGGTTCCTGTCTTGCTTCTCGTGCTCGCTCCTGTGTGATTCCGATCTCCTCTCCGGTTCTGGAAGTTCCTCCAGTGGATTTAGCTGCCCATTGCGTCCCTGTGTCCATCTTCCATCAACGCTGTGCACGAGCTCTGGACCTACCAGCGAACTTGTTTGATCTCTCAATAAACTATTGTTTACCGCTATTGAATCCTTCTTTTATTCCCTGACAGAAGGATCTGACCATCAATGGATTCAGCGGGAGCCTTAAACTATCAAGGATTACTGGAAAACAACAACTCGCGATTGGATCGTCAGGAGGAGCAGATGCTCGCTACGGGACGAGCCGTGCAAGCGTTAGTGGCACAGGTGTCCGAGCTCACCACTCAAATTCAACAACTGAGGATGCCCACTGCGCCACTTCCACCGCCCGTTCCCCCGGCTCTTCTTCACAGCTCTACTCAACGTGAGCCGCGGCTACCGACACCGGAGGCATACAACGGTGAGCCTGATTTATGTCGAGCCTTTCTGGTGAAATGTTCTATGTTTTTTTCTCTGCAACCGCAGACGTTCGCCACAGAGGAGTCCAAGGTGGCGTTAGTTCTCACCCTGCTGTCTGGGAAGGCGGCTCTATGGGGAACGGCGGTGTGGGAGAACCATCATTCCTGTTGCTCCTCGTTTCACGCACTTTCGGAGGAGATGAGGAGAGTCTTCGACCGCGCGATAGTCGGGCGTGAAGCGGCACGCAGGCTGGCCGATCTCCGCCAGGGTGAAAGATCTGTCTCGGACTTCTCCATCGAGTTCCGAACCCTGGCGGCCGAGTGCAAGTGGAACGAGGAGGCGCAGTGGGACATGTTCCTGCATGGGTTAGCTGACCGGATTCAGAGGGAGATGTTCACCAGGGAGTTACCTACACACTTGGATGGATTAATTGAGTTGGCTCTCCGTGTTGACTCTCAGCTACGGCAACGTGACCAGCGAGCTAGTCATCAGCCATGGTCACCCATTGTTCCCGATCATTTCCCTGTCGAACCTGGACGTATGGTCAGCTACCTGTCCGACAGCGAACCCATGCAGGTTGGTGGAGCTCGGCTTTCCCGGGTGGAGAGAGAGCGTCGACGAGCTAGAGGATTGTGTTTGTACTGTGGTGCGTCGGGGCACTTCCTGAACGGGTGCCCAGTAAAAGCGCAAGCCCGGCAGTAGACATGAGGTTACTGTCGGGTGGAGTATCACTGGTCCAATCCTCAAACACCACTCTCCTCCCGGTAAGACTGCAATGGGCAGCCGGAAGACATGACGGTTCGGCGTTGCTGGATTCGGGAGCAGAGGGGAGTCTCATGGACCGAGCCTTTGCTCACCGGCTCAGGATTCCCACCATCTCACTCCGCCACAAGATCCCGGTCAGTGCACTCAATGGACAACCACTTTCCGACATCACTCACTCCACCATACCAGTTACACTCATCACGTCTGGCAATCATACGGAGACTATGGAGTTTTTTATTACTGACTCACCTGTGGCCCCGGTGGTGCTGGGCCATCCCTGGCTCACCCGGCACAACCCCAGAATCAATTGGGGCCAGAATTCCGTCTCTGCGTGGAGTGACAAGTGTTATGCGTCTTGTCTTGTGTCTGCTTGTCACCCTGTGTCTTGTGTTTCGTTGCAGGAGAAGGCGGTGAATCTGTCAAACGTGCCCAAGGAGTACCTCGACCTGAAGGAGGTGTTCAGTAAGTCCAGGGCTGCTTCTCTTCCTCCTCATCGTCCCTATGACTGTGCCATAGAGTTAGTACCAGGTATGTCTCCGCCTAAGGGCAGGTTATACTCGCTTTCTGTTCCTGAAAGGGAGGCCATGGAGAAATATATTTCTGATTCTCTAGCAGCCGGGCTCATTCGTCCCTCCTCTTCTCCCGCTGGGGCAGGGGTTTTTTTCGTGGGGAAGAAGGATGGTTCACTGCGACCTTGCATTGATTATCGAGGGTTGAACAACATCACGGTAAAGAATACTTACCCTTTGCCGTTGATGTCTTCAGCTTTTGAGCGGTTGCAGGGAGCATCCGTCTTCACCAAGTTAGATTTGCGCAATGCTTATCATTTGGTCCGCATAAGGGAGGGAGATGAGTGGAAAACCGCATTTAATACCCCTAGGGGGCACTTTGAATATCTTGTTATGCCCTTCGGGCTGTCCAACTCCCCTGCGGTTTTCCAAGCGCTCATCAATGACGTGCTGAGAGACATGGTCGATCAATTCATATATGTCTACCTGGATGACATATTGATATTTTCTTCCTCTCTCCAGGAACATGTTCAGAACGTCAGACGAGTGCTCCAGAGGCTGCTCGAGAATGGGCTTTTTGTCAAGGCGGAGAAATGCGCGTTCCATGCACAGTCAGTTCCATTTTTAGGTTTCATCATCTCGTCCGAGGGGATGTGCATGGATCCTGACAAGGTTAAGGCTGTGGTGGATTGGCCAACCCCAGATTCCCATAAGGCCCTGCAGAGGTTTCTGGGGTTCGCCAATTTCTACAGGCGTTTTATTCGCAATTTCAGCCAACTAGCCGTTCCTCTGACTGCCTTGACCTCCACCAGGACGACGTTCAGGTGGTCTGGTGCAGCTGAAGCTGCATTTACCAACCTCAAGAGCCGTTTCGTTTCAGCTCCCATTCTCATTGCCCCTGATCCCACACGTCAGTTTGTGGTGGAGGTCGATGCGTCAGAGGTGGGGGTAGGTGCGGTTCTTTCCCAGCGCTCCCCCTCGGACGACAAGATGCATCCTTGCGCGTTTTTTTCTTATCGTTTGTCGTCCGCTGAACGCAATTACGACATTGGTAACAGAGAGCTGCTGGCAGTCAAGTTAGCCTTGGAGGAGTGGCGTCACTGGTTAGAGGGTTCGGGGGTACCCTTTATTGTCTGGACTGATCATAAGAACCTTGAGTACATTAGATCCGCTAAACGTCTTAACTCCAGGCAAGCTCGGTGGGCACTTTTTTTCGGTCGTTTTGATTTTTCTCTCTCTTATCGTCCGGGTTCCAAAAACATCAAACCCGACGCGTTATCTCGTATTTTTGATCATTCCGAGCGCCTGTCCACTCCCGAGTGTATCATACCTGAGAGACTCGTGGTCTCTACACTCACATGGGAGGTCGAATCGAAGGTTCGCACAGCCTTAGAAGGGGTAACGCCTCCGCCCGGGTGCCCACCGGGTCGGTTATTTGTGCCGGAGAGACTAAGGTCCGACGTTATTCGGTGGGGTCACTGTTCTAATGTGGCTTGTCATCCAGGAGCGAATCGTACCAGCTCTCTTGTTAAACAGCGATTCTGGTGGCGTTCCATGGCTCGTGACGTCCGAGATTTTGTTTTGGCCTGCTCAGTTTGTGCTCGTGGTAAGACTTCCAATCGACCCCCGGAAGGGTTACTTCAACCGCTGTCTGTCCCTTCGAGACCCTGGTCCCACATCGCGCTCGATTTTGTCACTGCCCTCCCGCCCTCCCGGGGCAATATGGTCGTTTTGACCGTAGTGGACCGGTTCTCGAAGGCGGCCCATTTCATTCCCTTGCCCAAATTACCCTCTGCCAAGGAGACAGCGGTTACGGTCGTGGATCACGTCTTTCGCATTCATGGCCTCCCGATGGACGTGGTGTCCGACAGGGGACCCCAATTTGTTTCCAAATTTTGGAGAGAGTTCTGTCGTTTACTGGGGGCGAGTGTCAGTCTGTCCTCGGGGTTTCATCCTCAGAGCAACGGCCAAACTGAGCGGGCCAACCAGGACCTTGAGAGAGTGTTGCGATGTTTGGTCACTCAGAATCCCGCCTCCTGGAGCCAGCACCTCTCATGGGTTGAGTACGCTCACAACTCGTTACCAGTGTCGTCCACGGGCCTCTCACCTTTTGAGTGTAGTTTAGGTTACCAGCCACCTATTTTTCCTAGTCTGGAATCCGAAGTCGCGGCCCCCTCTGCCCACGCCTTCGTCCAGAAGTGCCGTCACACTTGGAGAAGGGCCCGTGAGACTCTCCTCCGAGTGGGAGCGCGCACTAAGGCTCAGGCCGATCGCCACCGGTCGAAGCCTCCCGTATACGTCGTTGGTCAAAAAGTGTGGCTTTCTTCTATGAACATTCCGCTCCGCTCCGTCTGTATTAACCTTGCTCCCAAATTCATTGGCCCGTTTCCTGTCACCAAGATCCTTAGTCCGGTGGCAGTCCGCCTTAAACTTCCTCCAGCGTACAGGAGAATTCATCCCGTGTTTCATGTTTCTAAATTAAAGCCCGTGTTTCGTTCTACCCTTAATCCGCCTGCCCCGGTTCCTCCACCGCCGCGTCTCGTAGACGGGGAACCAACGTATTCGGTCAATCGTATTCTGGACATCGAGGCGGAGGGGACGCGGATTCCAGTATTTGGTGGACTGGGAGGGTTACGGTCCGGAGGAGAGAAGTTGGGTTCCTGCCAGGGACATTCTGGATCACTCCCTTATTGATGATTACAATCAACAGGTAAGGTTGGCTGGGAACGCCAGGGGGCGCTCCTAGGAGGAGGGGTACTGTCACGGTTCATAGATTCACTGTCTCATCCTTGCGTGTCATGTGGTGTGCGGTGTGAGTGGGTGTGTCCTAGCTCCTCATCACGGGTTATCAGCGCCAGCTGTGGCTCGTTACTGGGGCTATTTAAGATCATCTAACACTCCTCTCATTGTCAGATCCTCGTTGCATTCTCTGGGTTCCTGTCTTGCTTCTCGTGCTCGCTCCTGTGGGATTCCGATCTCCTCTCCGGTTCTGGAAGTTCCTCCAGTGGATTTAGCTGCCCATTGCGTCCCTGTGTCCATCTTCCATCAACGCTGTGCACGAGCTCTGGACCTACCAGCGAACTTGTTTGATCTCTCAATAAACTATTGTTTACCGCTATTGAATCCTTCTTTTATTCCCTGACAGTGTCTGCTCAATTGTGCTCATTCCTACAAAAGAATGATCTCTAAGAAGAATTTCAGTCAGGTTTCAGACCCCGCCATAGCACAGAAACTGCACTTGTTAAAATTACAAATGACTTGCTCCTTGCGTCAGACCGAGGCTGCATCTCATTGCTAGTTTTACTTGATCTTAGTGCTGCGTTCGACACGACATACTCATAGATCGATTAAAAAACTATACGGGTACTCAAGGGCAGGCTTTAAGATGGTTTAGATCCTACCTGTCCGATCGCTACCACTTTGTGTATTTAAACGGGGAGTCATCTCAATTATCACCAGTAAAATATGGAGTACCACAAGGATCTGTCCTAGGTCCTCTGCTATTTTCAATATACATGTTGCCCCTTGGTAATATTATTAGAAAATACGGGATTAGTTTCCATTGTTATGCCGATGATACTCAACTATATATCTCTCAACAAAACCAGATGAAACTTCTAAATTATCTCAGCTAACAGAGTGTGTTAAAAATGTAAAAGACTGGATGACTAAAAACTTTCTCCTACTAAACTCAGATAAGACAGAGATATTACTTATTGGACCAAAAAAACAGCACACAGAATCTCTTGGATTACAATTTGCAACTAGACGGATGTCCTGTTACTTCCTCTACAGTCAAAAATCTGGGTGTTATATTAGACAGCAACTTGTCTTTTGAAAAACATATTTCCAATGTTACAAAAACTGCATTCTTCCATCTTAGAAACATTGCCAAGCTACGAAACATGTTACCTGTTTCTGATGCCGAAAAGCTAATTCATGCGTTCATGACCTCTAGACTGGACTATTGTAATGCACTGCTAGCTGGATGTCCTGCATCTTCAATAAACAAGCTACAGGTAGTCCAAAATGCAGCGGCTAGAGTCCTTACCAGGTCAAGAAAATATGATCATATTACCCCAATTTTACAGTCTCTGCACTGGCTACCTATTAAGTTTCATATCAGTTACAAAATACTATTACTTGCCTATAAGGCCCTAAATGGTTTAGCTCCTGCGTACCTAACTAGTCTTCTGTCATGCTACAATCCATACCACTCCCTAAGATCGCAAAACGCTGGACTTTTGGTAGTACCTAGGATAGCAAAGTCCACTAAAGGAGGTAGAGCTTTTTCACATTTGTCTCCCAAACTCTGGAATAGCCTTCCTGATAACGTTCAGGGTTCAGACACACTCTCTCTGTTTACATCTAGATTAAAGACACATCTCTTTAGCCAAGCATTCGCTTAAGTCATCTCTTAATCATGTACTGCCGTTATATCTGATCAAATGCACATATTCTTTAGTTTATGTTAAAAAAATAATTTTTGCTTGGATAGAACAGCAGCTACGCTAATTATGTCTCTATTTGTTTTTCTGTTTCTACCAGGCATTATTACACAATCTTCTATCTGGATCCAACCCTTAAATGATCTGAGATGACCCAACACCTGAGAAGAGATGATGCCAACCTCTCAGACAACATACAGAATTACCAAATTTTGCCATATGCTACATATTAAGTCTCTACATTATTTAAATATATTGTAGAAATGTAATTTCCTGTAAAGCTGCTTTGCAACGATTTGTATCGTGAAAAGCGCTATATAAATACACTTGAATTGAATTGAATTTAAAGAAAAGAAAGAAGAAAGTGACGTGACACACGGCCAAGTATGGTAACCCATACTCAGAATTTGTACTCTACATTTAACCCATCCAAGTGCACACACACACAGCAGTGAACACACACACCCTGAGCAGTGGGCAGCCATTTATGCTGTTGCGCCCGGGGAGCAGTTAGGGGTTCGGTGCCTTGCTCAAGGGAACCTCAGTCATGGTATTGAGTGTGGAGAGAGCGCTGTACACTCACTCCCCCCACCTAAAATTCCTGCCGGACCCGAGAATCGAACCCGCAACCTTTTGGTTACGAGTCTCTAACCATTAGGCCACGACTCCCCCTGCAGTCGTGGCCTAATGTAACTCACATTACTTACAGATGTGAGTCTCAATGCTCGTCTCAGATCACTTTTGGCATGCATACACAGGGAAGCTTTTGGATAGTTGCTCTGTGCTGTTGAATGTATGGTAGTTGGAACATTGTTCAGTTTTATTCATTACTGTCAGCTTTAACAGCATGCTAAATGAGCAATTACCTCTATCAAACATGGACATTAAAGGGATGGGTTATCTTTATTCAAATAAATATTGTGACAATCATGTTAATCAATGTGATCACCAAGCTGTGTCACCAAGCTTAAATGTAGATAACACATTTTTAGACCGATCTTTTGCACTCCTGTTATAACTAATGAAATAGTAAAAGTGCACATAATCATCTTTTTTGTCTGAAACAATATGAACAGCAGCTATGCTAACATTTCTCCTTTTGCTTTCCTGTTTCTATCCCAGGATGTCTATTCCAAGGATACTAGAGATTGTCACTTTCAGTTTGGATCCAGCCTCGCTTGTGAAGACTTCAGATGGCAACAATACTCAAAGAGTTCAGATGATGAAAACTATAGATGGACAGACCGAACTGCCAAATATTACATTGTAATCATTGAGTATGTTTATATGTACCCTGATTATGCTATTTTAATGGGATTTTGGCAATATTGGCAAAATATGTATATTCACATAACTTCATGAATGAACATGACATTATTCTGAAGCAGGCCAAGTTCTACGGGGTTCAAGAGGGTGATTAACACCCTCTAAAGAAAGAATCCTCAGTTGAGGCACTAAAAATCAGATATTGGTAAAACAGATTTGAGCAGTGTAGCCAATCACAGACATATCTGTTAATTTCTTGAATGCTGCATAAAAAGTTCTGTGATAAGCAAGCTTGTGAATCCTCTTATTAGTGTAGAGGGTAAATAATGGATTGATTATACAAAGAAGGGAGAATCATTGGTGATAATGGAACATAGAGAAAGCAATGGTCAATGTTCACCAGCGACTAATAACCTTTAGACTGAAGTCATGTTTGCATTTGATGTAATTGGACAGTGGTAACACCTAATGATTGTGAGTTCAATAATTGTCAACATTTCTTGGCAAGTAATCAGAATAATTAAAATTGCAGGGTATCTGGAGTGAAGAGGATTGCTTTTGTGATGTAAACATCTTACTGTGATTAAGTCCTTACTTGGATTATCAGAAATAATTGCATTGTTGGTGCACATTTGCATGTGGTCACTGCCTTAAAGCAGGGGTGACCTACATCTGTCCTGGAGAGCCACAATCCTGCAGGGTTTTACTCTTGAGTGTAATCAAACACACATAAACAAGCTAATCAAGATCTAAGATTTACTAGAATGCTACAGTCACAAGGCTACTAAAAAGCTACAGTCTTTTTTTAACAAGGATGGAGCAAAACTCTGCAGGACCGTGGCTCTCCAGAAACACCATGGACCACCCCGCCTTAAAGGTAAGTTCAGTGACTTTTAACCTGCTTACTGTTACAATGTTATGTTAAATGAGCAGTGTTTATTCGTTCTCTAAATTACATGTACTGAGGTATCCCAAAACTACTGAATGACATAATGTGCATAATTTTGTCATTTTAATGTGTCATTTTGCATCATCTGGCAGATCGCTTACAAATAAACAAGGGTATCGCAATATCAAGGGTATGCATTTTCTGAGAATATTTTTCAATTTTAACCTTAAAACATGCATTTTCTGTAAAGCTGCTTTGAAACTATATTGTGAAAATTTAAATACTGTTACAAAAATTAACCATTGTTAACCAAACTGTAGAAACCATGACCACCATTTTTTATTTTTTTGCAACATAGGTTCATTCAAAATTGGTGCAGCTACATTTCTGCAAAACTGAAAAACTTACCTATATGTACAATTCACTGCAGTTTCCAGTTTAAATTAAATAAACACTAGAAGCAGTAAAACTCCAACCACTTTTATTCCTTTTCACACAAAGTATGATTTACAGGTACAGAGTTTTGATTAATAAAGCCTTTCACACAATTAAATGCAGAGTATTATGAAATGACTTCAGAACAATTAAACATCCTCCTCAATTTAAAAACTGATACTTTTCAACTTTGTTGTCGCACATACAGTTTCATATGCAGTTTTATGATTCAGTGGGTTTGCTCGGTAGACATGATACAGTGCTGCATTTGAGTGATTAAGAGCTCCGGTAAGAACGAAAAAACCCCCAGCTAAAATAGCATGGCGAATACGTTTTTTTTTTTTATTACTTCTACATTTGTTAACACTATCTGCTAGCTTAGTGGGTTGGTGAATATCTTCAACACGATGCACCATTAAACTTTAGCGACACTCCCCGTATATTCAATTATGAACAATCATAATACGTACCTCAAGCAGCGTAATAAAAATGTATTTTCACTCTATGAGAGTGCACACGCATAGCCTATCTCCGATTCCTCTAACCAAGTTCCAACCTGTATCAGACGCTATGATTTCGATCAGATGCATCAGCTGTATCTGTCGATGAGTCAACGCGATTTCAATGTTGAATCGATGTTTTATTTTCGACGTTATAACGTTCTGATGTACCGACCAAATTATGAACGTTGATTCAGCATCGAAATTTGATTGACGACTGATACTGACCGTTGCAACCAAAAATCGACATTGATTCTATGTCAGTTTGCTATCTGGGTAGGGATTCAGTTTATTTTAATAAATTAAATAGATAAATCTCTCTGCAACCACAAATTAAATTTTGATCTACAAATGTTTTGATACATTCAGAAGTTCTTTCCAATGATTTTAAGACCAAGATACTGAAATGTTATCCTTGATTAAGTATCTGCAATTCGTCCTACGCCTCATTATTTATATTTGTTTACTAATGTAAAGTTCTGTGCATCTATCAAGACTTTTATTTTGGTCCGTTGGTGTGACGTCATAAGGACGCGCCGCGCTCCCGCGTCTGTGATTCGGCTGAGAAAGGTGGGTGCTTTTAATCATTTAAAGTGTTTAAAACGATACAACTCGTGTAGATAGTAATTCTATATAAATCGTGTGACGTTATTACCAAAAGTAACACTGTACTGTTTTATCTAGTGACATTAAGGCATGTTATTTTATGTTAGTATAACATTCGCACAGAGTAACAGAAAAAGTGCGTCTCATTTCGCTCTGGATCGTGAATCCGTTTATTATAAAAACGAACTCAGTCACTGGCAAGTAATGTTGAGAAAAACGGAGCTTTTCGAACAACGAGTCAACTGAATCATTTGATTCACAAAATGATTCACTGTTTTGATTCAGCGCTGATGACTCCTGCTGCTCAAAACAGTGAAAATGCAACAAACACAAACATGTGTGATGACAAGCTTTACAAACCAACTGCAAATGTTTCATGAAAGTTAAATAAATATGAACTATATAATTTGTGTCCTTTTATTAATTTGAGTGCTAATTTCGTCTCTTCAGGTGATTGAAGGCCATTAACTCTCACTCTGACTCCTTTACCAGTGAACTGACTACTGAACTGAACTGAGATGCACACAGAGATTTAGTTTGGGTTCATTTTTCTTCATGTTAATTATTCTCATCTTAACCAGAGCACAGTGTTCAAACTCAGAAAAACTCCTGTTGAATCAACTGAGATCCACGTGACACTATTATAAGTATGGCATTTACTGAAGATGAGAGTGAAGACATGAAGATTGAAGAAACATTCAGAGTCAAACAAGAAGATACTGAGACACAAACAAAGATGGCGTTTATTAAAGAGGAGAGTGAAGACATGAAGATTGAAGAAGCATTCAGAGTCAAACATGAAGATACTGAGGAACAAACAAAGATGTGTTTATTAAAGAGGAGAGTGAAGACATGAAGATTGAAGAAGCATTCAGAGTCAAACATGAAGATACTGAGACACAAACAAAGATGCGTTTATTAAAGAGGAGAGTGAAGACATGAAGATTGAAGAAGCATTCAGAGTCAAACATGAAGATACTGAGACACAAACAAAGATGGTGTTTATTAAAGAGGAGAGTGAAGTCATGAAGATTGAAGAAGCATTCAGAGTCAAACATGAAGATACTGAGGAACAAACAAAGATGTGTTTATTAAAGAGGAGAGTGAAGACATGAAGATTGAAGAAACATTCAGAGTCAAACATGAAGATACTGAGACACAAACAAAGATGGTGTTTATTAAAGAGGAGAGTGAAGACATGAAGATTGAAGAAGCATTCAGAGTCAAACATGAAGATACTGAGACACAAACAAAGATGCGTTTATTAAAGAGGAGAGTGAAGACATGAAGATTGAAGAAACATTCAGAGTCAAACATGAAGATACTGAGACACAAACAAAGATGTGTTTATTAAAGAGGAGAGTGAAGACATGAAGATTGAAGAAACATTCAGAGTCAAACATGAAGATACTGAGACACAAACAAAGATGTGTTTATTAAAGAGGAGAGTGAAGACATGAAGATTGAAGAAGCATTCAGAGTCAAACATGAAGATACTGAGACACAAACAAAGATGCGTTTATTAAAGAGGAGAGTGAAGTCATGAAGATTGAAGAAACATTCAGAGTCAAACATGAAGATACTGAGACACAAACAAAGATGTGTTTATTAAAGAGGAGAGTGAAGACATGAAGATTGAAGAAACATTCAGAGTCAAACATGAAGATACTGAGACACAAACAAAGATGCGTTTATTAAAGAGGAGAGTGAAGACATGAAGAAACATTCAGAGTCAAACATGAAGATACTGAGACACAAACAAAGATGCGTTTATTAAAGAGGAGAGTGAAGACATGAAGATTGAAGAAGCATTCAGAGTCAAACATGAAGATACTGAGACACAAACAAAGATGGTGTTTATTAAAGAGGAGAGTGAAGTCATGAAGATTGAAGAAACATTCAGAGTCAAACATGAAGATACTGAGACACAAACAAAGATGTGTTTATTAAAGAGGAGAGTGAAGACATGAAGATTGAAGAAGCTTTCAGAGTCAAACATGAAGATACTGAGGAACAAACAGGTTAGTTTCATTCTCAAAGCTGAACTCACTCACATGTGGTTTAATAATAATAATAATGCATTTTATTTATCATGCACTTTTATTAACCCAAAGCCTTTCTGCATCTGGCAATGATAGAGAAAGATGGAGTTGTGCAATATCACAATAGCAGTTTTTTAAACCATTTTGATATGGGCATCATACAGTAGTTGAGGGTCAAAAATAACGTTAAGATTGCGTACTTGGGTAGACGGGGTAGCAAAGTCACAATCAGTAATTGTTCAAGTACTTATTTGTGGCTGGTTAAAAAAGGTTTGCAATCACTATGGCACATCCGGTTAGAATGCAAGGACTCTGATGTTTCTTCTTTAACATTTATTCTCCACTGCAATTATATGTGTGGTTCTGAAATATACATACAAGAATAGTAAATAACAGTGCACAAGAATAATTATAATAACAATACACACAACTATATTAAGCAAATACAAGGGCAATGAAATATTTCTAGTATCAACTATAGTCACTATATAATTACAATAATCACAACAATCAACATTATGTACAGCCTTGTTCTGAGCGGGACTCGAACCCGCGGCCGTAACATCATTAGCGCCATTCCGGCTGTCTTATGTAAACATGACAGTGATATTTAGAACGTTAATCTTGAGGCATTTATAGGTGCGCGCGTGCAAATAAGCATATAATCCACATAACGGTTCTGATAAGCATGTAAACAGCTGACGAAAACAATCATAGTCACATTAATTCACACAAGAAGCAATTGCTGAATTGCGATCTTTGTACCCACAAACATACAGTATTGCTGTTAATATCTGAAGTCCGTGATTAACTTAAACTGCAAAAATACTCAAAGGTCTTAACAATAAAGATAAGAACATTTAAACTTACTTCTAGCTGCACGCACAAACTGAAATTAAACTTGTGGATAACACTCATTAGCTCCGCACTAAACTTTCTGATGCAACACACTTCTTTTCCTTCCAGCAGAACAACTTACAGTTGACGCTAAACCTGTGGTGATTCGTAGTTCCAGCTGTCAATTAAAAAACCCACCAATGGCATTCACTGTCCATTTTTAGTTATCACAGACCTTCACAACAGCCGCCCCCGAAATTTGCACAGTCAAATTCGCCTTTATTTAGAAGGATTTGTGTCCGTTTTGTCAGTGTTATGGATTGATGGTAATTTAATAAGGCGAGCTGCTGGTCTGGTATATATTCTGCCCTTTATTTTGACCTCTGCTGTCCTAACCCTACCATCCGCTCCAGGGAAGACATTTGTGATCTGTCCTACTGGCCAGAGAGCTCTGGGTAGTTGAGGGTCTAGGATCATCACGATCATGCCAGGCTGTAAGTAATCAGTGTCTTTCTGCCACTTGGAACGGGTCTGTAGGTTAGGAAGGTAATACTTGATGAATTGTCTCCAAAACTGATCCGCGAGGACTTGCATGTGCCTCCATCTACGACGACTTAAAAGTTCTGATTCATGGTAGACAGCCTGGGGGAGCGATGGATCAAGCCGCCCCATGAGGAGAAGATTGGGTGTGACAGGATTGGGGTCTGCAACATCAGTTGATGCGTAACCCAGAGGTTTTGAGTTCAAGATTCCTTCCACTTCAATAAGCACTGTCCTTAATACCTCCTCAGTCATGCTTTAACTTTGCAAAGTGGCATATAGTGCAGACTTGATGGATCTTATTTCTCATTCCCAAGCTCCTCCAAAGTGTGGACTGCTGGGGGGATTGAATTTAAACTGGATTTGTTATTTTGCCAGTTGTGCTTGCAACGAAGGATTCAAGGCTTTAAAGGCTTCCTGGAGTTCTCTTTCCCCACCTTTGAAATTAGTGCCTTGATCTGAAAGTAGCTCAGACGGCTTACCTCTATGAGAGATAAAACGACGCAGCGCCATCAGAAAGGAGTCTGTATCAAGACTGTGTAGGAGGTCTATGTGGACGGCACGAGTGGTGAGGCGCTTGAAAAGGATGCCCCAACGCTTTTCATTGCGTCTTCCTACTTTCACTGTAAAGGGACCAAAACAGTCCATACCAGTAGAAAAGAAGGCAGGCTTAAACAGTTGCAGCCTAGCTTGAGGTAGGTCTGCCATTAGGGGCACAACTGGCTTAGCTCTCCATTTTTGGCAATCAAAGCAAGAGTGTTGTTGTTTTTTAACAGCTGCTCTACCTCGTAGGATCCAGTATCGGCGGCGAAGCTCTGCAAAAACTCGTTCAGAACCTGGGTGACAGAGTTGGTGGTCCATATCCTGAATAAGGAGTTGTTACTTTGTGAGCTGGGTCTAGAACCACTGGGTGGATAGTATCTGGATCTAGCTGATCACTGCGGCGAAGTCGCCCTCCGACTCGAATGAGTTGGAATACAGAGTCATATTCAGGTGCGAGGGTGATCAAATGGCTAGATGATGGTACTGTTCTGCCCATTGCTAGACAGTCAAAGTCTTCAGGGAAGCTATCTTGTTGGGATTTTCTTAGGAGATCTGCTTCTGCCAATTTATAGTCATCCGCTGTTGGATTTCCCTGTTTCCCAGCCACCCCGTGGCGTAAGAGCACAGCTGCTTCAATTAAATCTTTAAAACTGTTGTACTGATTTGGATCTGGGAATAAGTGATTTTCAGCGACAGCTACATGATTGCAGCAGATAGATTTCCTCAGTTCACAACTGTCAATGTTACCTTGGTCTGGGGTAATGGGCCAGTGGTCCTGTGGCTGCCAAAGGAAAGCTGGTCCTTGTCTCCACCGATTATCTGTTGCTAATTCTACCAAAGTTTTTCCACGGGTGATGTCGTCTGCGGGATTATTGGTAGAGTCAACATAACGCCAGGTTTGATCATTGGTTAGTTCCTGAATTTCAGTGACTCTGGTGCCCACAAAAACTTTAAACCGACAGGATTCAGACTGTAGCCATGTCAGGACTGTGGTGGAGTCAGTCCAGAGGAAACAGGAACAGATGTTTAATGTAAGCTCTTTATTGACAAGAGAAGCTAACTGAGCACCAGTAAGGGCTGCACATAGTTCTAACCTCGGCATGGATAGCTGTCGCTTAGGGGCCACTCTTGATCTAGCAGTGAGAAATGACACTTCAACACCTCCCTCAGGGTTTTCTGTTCGTAGATACGCAACAGAACCATAAGCCTTTTCTGAGGCATCGCAGAACACATGGATTTGCCGAGTGCAGTTAGGAACATCCATCTGTTGACTTACATAACAGCGGGGTAAATTAATCTGGGACAGGTGTTGCAATTCCCCCTGCCAAGAGTGCCAAGTTTGAAGGAGATCTTCTGGCAGTAGCGGATCATCCCATTCTCTGTGTTTTGCCCAAAGATGTTGGATGAGGATTTTGGCCCTAGTTGTGTAGGGAACAATGAAGCCGAGAGGATCATATTGACTTGTTACCACTTTATATATGTTCCTCATTGTTGGTTTTGAGCAGTCTAACAGACGGCACTTGTACTTTAGAGTGTCTGAATGGCACAGCCAACGTAGCCCCAGTGCAAATTCTTGTGGATCTTCTCCAGTCTGATTGAGCCAAATCTCACTGCTCTCTGACCTGGCTTCCTTCGGTAAATGACAAATGATGTCAGGAATATTGCTTGCCCACTGGCGTAACTCGAATCCACCTGTAGCTAACAGGTCTCTCAATGAGTCCACAAGCAATTTGGCTTCATCCAACGAAGCCAAGCTCTGTAGACAGTTGTCTACATAGAAAGATCTTTCAATAGAGTCTCGTACCTGGTCTCCTGTGTGGCTGTGGTCATATACATGCTTCTGCAGAGCGTATGTAGCACAGCACGGACTACATGTTGTGCCGAATGGGAGCACTTGCCACTCATAGATATCGGGTTGTTTCTCTCTGTCCAAATTGCGCCATAAGAAACGAAGGAGAGGCTTGTCTTCTGGCAGCAATCTCACTTGGTGAAACATGCCCTTTATGTCGCTACTGATAGCGACAGTGTGCTCCCTGAATCTCAGCAGCACACCAAGTAAAGAAGACCCCAAATTTGGTCCAGGCAAGAGTAGATCATTTAGGTTTTGTCCTTTGTAGGAGAATGAGCAGTTAAAGACAACTCTGTTCTTCCTGTTGTGACTCACCATATGATGAGGGATGAACCAGGATTCTTCAGTCTCACTCAGTATCTGCTCCTGTACCTTGACTGCAAAGCCAGCTTGTTCTAGCTTCCTAATTTCAGCATGATAGGCTTCTGCCCTTTGGGGGTCTCTCATCAAGCGATTCTCAGTGTTGCGGAGGTTGGCCATTACCGCTTCCTTTGTGGTCTGTAGTTTTGGCATGTGCTTTACCCTGAGAAGAGGAGTGGCATAGCGCTGGATCCCATTGATGTCAATCCGTTTGGTCTTTGCCTCTAACAGGTTAACTGCATCCTGATCTTGCTTAGATCTAGTGACGAGCTTCTCATTCCTGTAAGGCAATACATCCAGTTGCCAATGTTGCTGCACATTTTTGAACAGTTCGTTGGAGGGAGACATAATGGAAATGTTCAGGCACTGTTGAGTCTGAAGCTGAAAATGAACAAGCTTGGCAGGACCCTGGACTGTCCAACCCAACCTTGTTCTCACTGCTGCTGGTCCACCAGAAGGACCCAAGAGCACTGGCGCAATTGGCGTGATTAAGTGAGGATAATCCGAGCCAATTAACAAGAGCGGATGAACTTTGTCAAGGGCAGGAATGGGCAGTCCTCTGAGATGGCTATACTTGATTTGTAGAGCTTTGATAGGGTAAGTGTGTTCTGCCAATCCTAGCTGGTCTGCTGTGAAAAATCTTAAAGACCTTTTGAGGCTGACAAGCAGGAGAAATGGAGAAGGAAACTGTATTACCTCGTATGACTTTCATGTCTTGTCGAACTGTTCTCAGTACCAGGTCCTCCCCGCGAAGATCCAGTTTCTGAGCAGCAGCCTGAAGGAGAATTGTTCGCTCTGAGCCATCATCTAGAATGGCGAAAGTCTCTAGCACATGCTCTCCATGACGTAAAATCACTTTGGTGACTTTCAGCAGTACCTGACTGCAGCCTGCTTGCCTATCTAAGTACAGAACCTCACTGGTGGGACTGGAAAGAGGAGGCGTTTCTCTGATTGGTCTATCATTAAGCTCATGAAGTACCTCAAGATGCCTGCCCTTACAGATTTTGCAGGTTGTTTTCAGACGGCACTGTGCTGCTTGGTGGGTGCGACCACAACGCCAACATTTCTTGTTTGTTTTTACCCAGTGGTTCTTTTGTTCTTTAGTTAGCTGACTAAAGTTCTGGCATTGATTCAAGTAATGCTGGGTGTTGGAGCAATAGGGACAGTATGCCTTTACCTTCTCTTGAGGTCTAGTAGCACTTGGACCAGACCCTTCTGTTGGTGGATTGGTGGAGGAGCTGTGAAATATGGAAAATGTGAACTGGTGAGCTGTGAAATATGGAAAATGTCTTACTAGACTTGAAGTCCTTACGTCTGTCCTTCCTTTGATCAGGGCGTTCCCTTCTTTCTCCAATAAACTCAAAGCCACTTTCTTGAATTGTCAGTTCGTATTCCAGCCACTCTGCAAAGTTCAGAAGTGTGGGGATGCGGACTCCCAGGGGATACATGTACCTCTTGAAATCAGCTCGCAGGTCCTGAGGTAACTTGGATAGTAACCTAGTAACATGTGAGCCGCACTGGAGTTCAACATTACCACTTTCACCAAGTTGATCTAGCATGCCCACGAGAGCACTGACCTTAAGTGCAAACTTCTTAAATCCAGTGGTATCATGACTGCGTATACTCAAGCCTTCCATGAGGTCAGCAATATGGTGCAGAGCTAACTGGTGGGGCTGTCCATACTGCTCTGCGAGGGAAGCCATCGTGTCTGAATAAGGTCTCTTTGAATTCGTATAAGAGTCTGCTATCAGAAGGGCATCCTCGAATTTGAGATGATCTAGGAGGATCTGATACTTAAATCTCTCCGTGGCATCTTCTGGCAGAATATTATCCAGGGAGATCTTCAATCTGGCACACTCTCGTGGGTCCCCTTTGGTGAAATCTGGAATTGTGGGCTTAGGACCTCTATATACTTTCTCTCGCTGAGGGTTATGGAACTCTTCACCAGTCTCCTTACGATACTGCATACTGACATGAGGAGGTATGGGGGGATACCTGGACTGTCTATCAGTATCATGTGCCCTCTGCACGTCAGATGCCACTGAAGAACCATCTTCTGGTTCAAAGTATTCAGGAGTCGCTGGACACGAAGGTGGGTGTGATGTCCTACCTAGTCTACGTAAACATGCAGTTAATTCCTCCACTAAGTCTGGAACAGCTTGCTGTTGGAGGTGGAGGTAGTGGTTTATTCACTGCAGTTTGAAGAAGTGGGATATCATCAGCTACTGGTGGAGGTGGGGGTGGCCAATCCTCCTCTTCGTGTGGTATAGGGGCTCTACTAACATTCCATGTCAACTTACTGTGAGGCTGAATTTGGTAACTATCAGTTGGTTGCTCTGAGTATGGCAGGTTGGCATGAGGTAGCCGCCATGATTGAGAAGGGGCTCTGTCTTGTGATGGTGGCATTGACTGCTGGTGCAATGGAACCGAGGTATCGCCTCTCATCTGTTGTTGCATGTCTAAGACTGTAGATTTTAGTTTCTGATTCGCCATCTTAAGCTGTTGAATAGCCTCCAATATCTCCGAGGATACATCCCCTGATACACTGTGGTGAGGTACAGGTGTACTCTCATACATCTGTTCCACCTGGCCAGAATGGGTAAACACTCTCTGCCTGAATCCAGTTAGAGTGTCGAAGACTGTGTGATGAGTGAGGGGGGTCATCTCGGCTACCCTCTCTGTGGTGGGAGACATAGTTTGAACAGCAGGTGAAGGTTGATCATAGTGCGGGAGAGAAACATCATAATCTTCCAACCAGGCTGGTGGTCGTACTCGCCGTTTAGGACGCACATCAGCTGGCCTTCCTTCTCTATTCCTCTGGTCGGAAGACATCTTTAGAAATTTCACAGCAATTGCCCATCCGGCTCGAAGGACCAATGTTCAAGTACTTATTTGTGGCTGGTTAAAAAAGGTTTGCAATCACTATGGCACATCCGGTTAGAATGCAAGGACTCTGATGTTTCTTCTTTAACATTTATTCTCCACTGCAATTATATGTGTGGTTCTGAAATATACATACAAGAATAGTAAATAACAGTGCACAAGAATAATTATAATAACAATACTCACAACTATATTAAGCAAATACAAGGGCAATGAAATATTTCTAGTATCAACTATAGTCACTATATAATTACAATAATCACAACAATCAACATTATGTACAGCCTTGTTCTGAGCGGGACTCGAACCCGCGGCCGTAACATCATTAGCGCCATTCCGGCTGTCTTATGTAAACATGACAGTGATATTTAGAACGTTAATCTTGAGGCATTTATAGGTACGCGCGTGCAAATAAGCATATAATCCACATAACGGTTCTGATAAGCATGTAAACAGCTGACGAAAACAATCATAGTCACATTAATTCACACAAGAAGCAATTGCTGAATTGCGATCTTTGTACCCACAAACATACAGTATTGCTGTTAACCCTTTAGGCGCCAGGTTTTTTTTTTAAAAATGCTGGATTTTGACATCAAGATTTCAAAAGCTTGTGGCTTGAAAAGGCTTAAAGATAGAGATCTACTTTAAATTAGAAAAATGTTGGGCATGACCTAAAGTTTATGTGGGGTGCAAATATACTCATCTAATTTGCATATTATGACGTCAACAGGGGGGCGGTCCTCTTGAATTTCACAATATTCAGGAAATAGTAGATATTAAATTGATGTTTGAACTTATTTGCATGTTTGTTTGTTTTTTTGTCTTTTTATCCTCATTCCAAATGATCAGAAAAGATGAAATCAACAATAAAACAGGAGAAAGTACTAAATTATTACTATATTACTATCCTATATAGTAGTAAAACTCATGTGAACAGTAGCCTACTTTTTGATCAGTTCATCAGTAATATTCAGGAAATAATAGATATTGAATGGATGTTTGAGCTTATTTGCATGTTTGTTTTGTTTTTTTGTCTTTTTATCCTCATTCCAAATGATCAGGAAAAGAGGAAATCAACAGTAAAACGGGAGAAAGTAGTAAATTATGACTATATTACTCTGCCATAGTAAAATACATGTGTTTATTTTGTGATCAGTTGACCAGCTATCTGCCCATTCAGGTATCTAAGTGACACAGTTTATAGTTCTTGAGAGTATGGTAGACCAACCCCACACTGACCGCACCTGTACTGGCGGCCCATAGAGCGCGCGCGATCAGAAAAAAAGACGCAATGGCCGATCATCAGAACCGCGGCGCGGAGCCAGCGGCGCTCCGTGAGCTCAGAGATCAGCAGCTCTCCTATGGACACTACGACCACGTCCACCCCTGCCACCCCCATCCCCGTTGGGCAAAGGGTCAAATGATCACTTGTTTGTGCTTCGTGAACTCTCTCGCCTTGCGTGCGCGGCACCATTGCGCTGCAAAGATGTACCGGGAGAAGCGCGATCATTAGACGGCCGATCGTCATTTCCAAAAGGCAAATATTCCCCTTCAGAGTCAGAATCGGCGAATAACATTTGCAACACATCCTCACGGTACAACTTTCTATTAGCCATTTGGAGATTTTCTCTCACAAATCTCACAATTCACTCGTGAAGCTGTGAACTGAACTGCTTCCGCATCAATGACACGATCGCTCACTTGCTCTGCTGTTTCCTCCAACACTTTGAATAGGAACAGGACGTAATTTTGGTCTAGAATCGAAGTACTACATGTCTGCCATCTAGTGGTAGGGAATACAAATGAGATATTACACCAGATAAGGAACTACGGTCTATTTGATCAAGTGTGACGTCTTGTCGCAATTTTGCGACTTTGGCGCTTAGAGGGTTAATATCTGAAGCCGTGATTAACTTAAACTGCAAAAATACTCAAAGGTCTTAACAATAAAGATAAGAACATTTAAACTTACTTCTAGCTGCACGCACAAACTGAAATTAAACTTGTGGATAACACTCATTAGCTCCGCACTAAACTTTCTGATGCAACACACTTCTTTTCCTTCCAGCAGAACAACTTACAGTTGACGCTAAACCTGTGGTGATTCGTAGTTCCAGCTGTCAATTAAAAAACCCACCAATGGCAGTCACTGTCCATTTTTAGTTATCACAGACCTTCACAACAGTAATCGCATTAGAAATATTTAATTGTTGTAAAGCCGTTGGCATTCCGACGCATAAAAGTTGTTTTTGAGTCATTGAGCTTGAGAAAATCAATGTGTATCCAGGCTTTTATCTCGTCCAAGCAAGCAGTAAGCGTTGTAACTGCAAGATTTGAATTAGTGTGCGTGCTGAGATAGATCTGAGTGTCATCGGCAAAGAAATGAAACCTTAACCCAAACTCACAAATGATCTGACCCAAAGGCAACATATAAATGCTAAACAAGATAGGCCCAAGCACAGACCCCTGCAGACACCCTGCTGTACTAATGTTGGTTCAGATTGACATTTCCCCAAACAAACAAATAGCTAATAGGCTATTTTTGTACAACCTACACTTTTTTTTTCTCTCTCTGGGACACTTTTTCCTATTGTGATGTAAATGTTAAACAATAATAAAAATAGGCTAAGAAATATGATTTTTGTACAACATTTTATTTTCTCTGTGATACTTTTTCCTACTGTGTTAAATTTAATGATAAACAAATTTTGTGTCTTAAGATAATTAATATAAATTCAAGTCAAAGGTAATAAATTCAAGACTCTTGACAAGTTTCGTGCAGTGCTGCTGAATGAAGCTCGTTGATAGGCATGCTCTTGCTGTGGTCAAAACGTGCACGGGCGCGTTCTTCCGGGAGAAACGCATATATACGAAGTCCCACCCTCATTTACGTCATGAAGAGCCGCGATCGAAGAAAAAAAAAACTCAGAAACTTGTACAAACCCAGAAGAAAGAATTTTGACACAGAAATACTGCATCATACATCCAAATTATTTTTTTTAACTTTGTCCATGCTTAGCATTAGAATCCAACTATTTAACAGTGTAAACAACTCTGAATACCTGAAACAGCATTGTGCCCCCCCCCCCCCTTTAATCATCCGAATAATCGTTAGATTAATCAATGATCAAAATAATAATTTGTTGCAGCCCTAGTACACAAATGTTTTCCTTTTCCCAAATGTCCCAATTGGTTCTTATTTATTCATTTTAGGCCTGATGAAAGTGAAAGAAGAAAGACAAGATCTGAATGAGGTGGAGGAGAAATGTCAGTGTCAGAAAGATCATGATGTCAAAGGAGAAAAATCAGTGAGTTGCAGCATTCAAATAACAGACGTCAAAAAGCCTTTCAGCTGCTCTCAGTGTGGAAAGAGTTTTACCAGGAAAAGGCAACTTAAGGATCATTTGCATATTCACTCTTCAGAAAACCTTTCCAGCTGCTCTCAGAGTGGAAAGAGTTTCACATGTAAAGAAAGCCTTAAGAATCACATGTTAAATCATGCTGGAATAAAGCCTTTCAGCTGCTCTCAGTGTGGAAAGAGTTTTACAAAGAAAAGTCAACTTAAGGATCATTTGCAAATTCACTCTTCAGAAAACCCTTTCAGCTGCTCTCAGTGTGGAAAGTCTTTCACATGTAAATCAAACCTTAAGAATCACATGTTAATTCATACTGGAATAAAGCCTTTTAGCTGCTCTCAGTGTGGAAAGTCTTTCACATGTAAATCAAACCTTAAGCATCACATGTTAATTCATGCTGGAATAAAGCCTTTCAGCTGTTCTCAGTGTGGAAAGTCTTTCACATGTAAAACAAACCTTAAGTATCACATGTTAATTCATGCTGGAATAAAGCCTTTTACCTGATCTCAATGTGGAAAGTGTTTTACAAAGAAAATGCAACTTAAGGATCATTTGCATATTCACTCTTCAGAAAACCCTTTCAGCTGCTCTCAGTGTGGAAAGTCTTTCACACGCAAAGCAAACCTTAAGGATCACATGTTAATTCATACTGGAATAAAGCCTTTTACCTGTTCTCAGTGTGGAAAGAGTTTTACCAGGAAAAGTCAACTTAAGAATCATTTGCATATTCACTCTTCAGAAAACCCTTTCAGCTGCTCTCAGTGTGGAAAGAGTTTCACACGCAAAACAAGCCTTGAGGATCACATGTTAATTCATACTGGAATAAAGCCTTTCAGCTGCTCTGGGTGTGGGAAGTCATTCACACATAAAACAAGCCTTGAGAATCACATGTTAATTCATGCTGGAATAAAGCCTTTCAGCTGCTCTGGGTGTGGGAAGTCATTCACACATAAAACAAGCCTTGAGAATCACATGTTAATTCATACTGGAATAAAGCCTTTCAGCTGCTCTGAGTGTGGGAAGTCATTCACACATAAAACAAACCTTGAGAATCACATGTTAATTCATACTGGAATAAAGCCTTTCAGCTTTTCTCAGTGTGGAAAGCGTTTCACACGTAAAACAAACCTTAAGGATCACATGTCAATTCATGCTGGAATAAAGCCTTTTACCAGCTCTCAGTGTGGAAAGAGTTTTACAAAGAAAAGGCAACTTAATGATCATTTGGTAACTCACTCTTCAGAAAAGCCTTTCAGCTGCTCTCAGTGTGGAAACACTTTCACACGTAATGGAAACCTTAAGAAGCACATGTTAATTCATGCTGGAATAAAGCCTTTCAGCTGCTCTGAGTGTGGGAAGTCATTCACACATAAAACAAGCATTGAGAATCACATGTTAATTCATGCTGGAATAAAGCCTTTTTCCTGCTCTGAGTGTGGAAAGAGTTTTACACAGAAAGGTCACCTTAATGATCGTTTGGAAACACACTCTTCAGAAAATATTTCACACGTAAAGGATACCTTGAAACTCGCATGTTAATTCATAGTGAGGTAAAGCCTTTCAGCTGATCTCAGTGTGGATAGAGTTTACATTTACATTTATTCATTTAGCAGAAGCTTTTATCCAGTTCATCTCAAACAGACACAGTGCTTGTAATACCAAGTTTCAGGCATTGTTCAAATAAGTACGAGCTAGACAGGGAGAGAATAAAGGAAAGAGAAAAAGTTTTTTTTTTCTTCATTTTTTTTCTTTTTCAAATAGTGACAAAAAAAAGATGTGTTCACACTACAAGCGATGCAGCGACAAAGCAACACAGTCCTATTAATTTCAATGGAATTCAAATTCAGCCATTTCTGGTGACACGTGACAGTGACCAGGATGGCAACAGGATGTAGGTGTGTCCAGTGCCTACAATGGAGGAAATGTTAGTAGAGCTATGACAACAATACTCCTGCATTTATGATGTTTCCTCAAGGGACTACTGCAACAAAGTGAACAAAGTTCAGATAAAAACATATTTTAACTTAAGTTCTCTTTGGAAGATTGACATACTGTCCTCTTCATGCAATCCAGGTATGTGTTCACTGTCAGGTTTTCGTTCACTTTTGGCCTTTTCTGATGACGATAGCCAGAGTAAAAAAAACACCATTAGGTAGCCATTGTTTGTTTACGCTCACAGTACCTTCTGTCAGTCGATAGTCCTTCCTTCTTGAAGACAGCATGCACATTAAGACGGCAAGCAATGAAGGGTCAGGTAGCTATTTGTAGTCTGACATGTTTTTTTTTTTTTTTTTTTAAAGGGGACATCGGATGCAAAATTCACTTTACAAGTTGTTTGAACATAAATGTGTGTTGGAAGTGTGTGTACACATCCATCCTATAATGATAAAAATCCACCTAGTGTTTTTTTTTTTTTTAAATCCCCTTTCTCAAATCAGGCCGTTCTAAAATTCCTGTCAGAATGACGTAGTTTTGCACAGCCCGCTCCCACGATAGTTGATTGACAAGGCCGTCTTACCTTAGACCTGCCTTGAGTGAGCTGTCATCAATCCGTTATCACTCTCCAGAACATTCTCGTTCACCATTCCTGGATGGTGGAATAATCTTCCCACCCCTATCCGGAATGCTGGATCCCTGTCAATCTTCAATCAACAACTGAAAACTCCTCTTTCGGCACTACTTGACTTCATCCTAAACTAAAAAATCTATCTCTCTCTCCTTCCCTTGCTAGCTTGTACCTATTTGAACAATGACTGAGACTTGGTGTTACGAGCACTTCCTCTGTCTGATTGCCTCTTCAAGATGAATAGCATTATGTATTCCCCAATTGTAAGTCGCTTTGGATAAAAGCGTCTGCCAAATGACTAAATGTAAATGTTATTGTGTAGACTCCGGTGCTGGGGAAGACATGAATGGCTCAGATTAAGAGATTGATGTTTTTTGTTGTTGGATGTAATAATGAATATAGCAGTCGTCATTTACTCCCATGTAGAACCTTATCGAGCAGACCCCACATAATTATTTGAGTCTTACATGCCGAAAGAAAAACTAAAGGATTGTCCTCTGGGACATGTGCGAGTCATAAAATGGACCTACACCATTTAGGATGCAGCGCTGTCTGGAGGACCCCTTTTGCTTATCTCCACAAAAGACACAGGAAGGGAGAGATTTATAAAACCACAATCCTGGATCTGCAAGTACTGAGACGGCAATAAATGACCGGCTTCCTGCCTTAATCTCCTTACCTTCTCATGAGACCCCTAAAAACAGGGATAGATTTGAGGAGAACATCTGGCTGTATTTAAGAAAGGAACTCCACTGTGGTCTCTTATCACTTAAACATAATTCAACCAAAAACAGGACAAAGAACTCTGTATCTGGAATGGTCCAAGATGACCGTTTAACGCATAATTCAATAATGGTATCAACAAGGGAAGACTGTTTTACGAGGAGACTCTGGGCTAAGAAAATTACCAGATCCAAACAAGTGACAGTCTCATGACCTCGGAACACCTCCCTTCTCCTCCCGCGTAGAACGTGCTTTTTTCTCTTCCTTGACAGAACAAAGACTCAAGCCTGCATAAGGGATTTCCAAAGGCAAACAATAGTTACTGTGCTATTAAAGCAATATTCTCAAGAGACAATATATATTAATGTTGTATTTTATGTCTTGTATAAGCTTGCTGTGTTATTGGAACCTATGATATTTTTAGTCTTTGCCGTATAACTTTCCCTTGTTAAACCAATCACTAGTGTTTAGTTTCATCTGAATGGTCACAATAATTACGAATCAGTGGTGCAACTGACATGGTGATATTATAAACTGTAAGCATGTGATAACACTGTATATACGTAAGTTTTAACCAAACTTTTAGAGGTGTTTTTCCACATGATGATTTGAGTATTAGATAACGGATGCACGAAAGAAGCCGTGCAGGGCGGGGCTCCGCCCTACAGGAACAATTTCATTGGAAGAGCATCGAGTGGGAGGAACCGAAATCCGCCGGTTAAAAACGGACTCACTGCTCACAGCTTGCTGTTTTGCAAAACTTTGGCTTCGTCATTTGATCGCGCTGCGAAGCGCCCTCAGCCATATACCATCTGACGAGAATCCACACATGCCGTCAAAATTCCGACCAAAGAGACTTTCAGAACCGAGTCGTGGCAAACAGACTTCCTAAGAGCGTCATCACGTCACTGAGAAGCCAACCTACCACCGAAGGGCATCCCTTGAAACGCGTCTACAGCCGCCAATCAGCAGCCCCGGGGTTCCCTCAAACCAGGAAAGGAACGAAACAACAGATCAGCTGTCAAACTCAACTCAGAGCAAGTAACAACTATCTCCATAATTTTGCTGAGCTGGTGGTCTTAATCTTTAAAAGTTAAGTTAGTAAGGTTCTCTGTTCATGATCTGCCCCTGGTAGACCTTTTGAAATAGCAAATAGTGCTATACTTTAACTTTCTTCAAATCGCATTCCTGTATATGTGTGTTTTGTGTAGTATTGTAGCGTAGTTTAGCAAATAAACCTGTTTAATTTATAAAGAACTCTTTTGTCTTCTGTTGTGTAATATTCAAGTTAAACTTTGCCCAGAGCCTGCTACCTGTGCTCAAAATTTACTCAACCAATTCTGTATTATTATCGTGGCCACGAAATAAACCGAATTGCTAACTGTGCGTTCACACCAGACGCGATTTGCGCGAATAAATCGTGCTATTCGCACGTATTTGGACGCGTGAACATTTTGAGTTTACTCGCTTCATTCACGCGTGAAATTCACTTCACAACAGATGCAAATTCGCGTCATGGGAGGGGCTTCTGCCAGGCGGCTCCAGTCTCGTTGTGATATGGCTAACATGGATTTTGTTTAGAGGCTAGTTGCACTTTATGTGCTATGGAAACACTGGACGCGTGTATTTCAGCCGAGAATGTAGTTGTTTAAAACGCAAATCTGCAGTTTATTTATAAAAACATCACCTATTTGAAAATGTGCTTCTCCGATTTCGGAGCCGTGTGCTCCACGCGATCACCGGGCGCTCGTGCTCATGTATCCCAAAGAGAGGAGCATAAACTCGGCTAGTCCTTCTGACATTTGCCGCTGGCTCTGATGTATCTGTAGTGGATAAACATAAGCTATAATTCGTTTATAATTCGTAAATCTAGCAAGTAATCTTTGGTCTATCGTACAGGTCCGGGTATCCACATACAGCCTCCGCTCGTAATCACGTCGCTACTAGAGCAAGCTCCTGATTGGTTAACGCGGCGCGAATATCCGCCAAAGTTCAGAGTTTTCTACTCGTGAGAACCGCGCCGCTGGATGACTATTCGCGTCTTTGCATTGACTTAACATGTAAATCACTCACGCTTAACGCTTCATTCGCATCTGGTGTGAACGCACCTTAAGATATACTGGTTTAATGCTCGCTGGACGAGTCGTTAATAAAGTATAAATTATACGTTTTGATTAATATCAATTAATCAAATCAATATCGAATCTCTACGATTCGATTTCCTAAAAGCTAAATTAAAATAAGGACTAAAATCCTTACACCCGACATCTGAGCTGCTGAAGATGCAGAGGATTAACGCTACTTTCATTTTTGAGGGGAATGTGCCAATCCCGATCTACATAAATGCATATATTTTCGCGTGAATCATTCGTGATCCAGCTTCATTACAGAACTGAGTATAAGGTTTTTTTTATGAATCTTTGCAAATCGCCTTTCCTAATTAAAATTCAAAAAGTTTTCACCCCCCGGCTCTTAATGCATCGTGTTTCCTTCTGGAGCAGTGAATCTTATAAAGTATCAGTGAATCAGTGAATGTTATAAAGAGAAGATTCGAGAGCGTGCAGAACTAAACTCTGGCGATATTGAGCGGAGCCTACATAAAAGTCATAATATTACATAATAACACAAAAGTCGACAGATTATCGACAGGCTATCTTTTTAAATACGTTTTAAGCAAAACGTCAAGCAAAACGTCACCGGGCCCACTCATCGTTATAATCACACGCTAGATTTAATTATATCGCATGGAATTGATCTTACTGATATAGATATCGTACCTCAAAGTGATGATGTTACTGACCATTTCCTTGTATCGTGCATGCTGCTTATAACTGATATTAACTGTAGGGCCCCACGTTATCGTCCGGGCAGAACTATTGTTCCAGCCACTAAAGACAGATTCACAAATAACCTGCCTGATTTATCTCAGCTGCTCTGTGTACCCATAAATACAAATGAACTTGACAAAATGACTAGCAACATGGGCACTATCCTCTCTAATACGTTAGAAACTGTTGCTCCCATCAAATTAAAAAAGGTTAGAGGAAAACGTGCTGCGCCCAACAGTTATACCCATTCTCTCAAGAAAGAAACTCATAATCTTGAGCGCAAATGGAGAAAAACTAACTTGGAAGTTTTTAGAATTGCGTGGAAAAACAGTATGTCCAGCTATAGACATGCTCTAAAAGCTGCCAGGACCGAGCATATCCGCAAACTCATAGATAATAACCAAAATAATCCAAGGTTTTTATTTAGCACAGTGGCTAGACTAACAAATAACCAGACGTCACCCGATCTAAATATTCCCTCACAGTTTAATAGTAATGACTTTATGAATTTCTTCACTGCTAAAATAGATAACATCAGAAATACAATAACTAATGTAGATTCTACGGCGTCTAGTACTTCAGCCTCATTCACCGCACCCAAAGAAAAACTGCAGTGCTTTTCAACTATAGGACAGGAAGAGCTAAATAAACTTATCAACACATCTAAACCAACAACATGTCTATTAGATCCTGTACCTACTAAATTACTGAAAGAGTTACCTGTAGCAGAAGAACCGCTTCTCAATATTATTAACTCATCGTTATCTTTAGGTCACGTCCCTAAACCATTCAAGCTGGCAGTTATTAAGCCTCTTATTAAGAAGCCACAACTAGATCCTAGTGATCTGGCAAATTACAGACCCATCTAAACCAACAACACGTCTATTAGATCCTGTACCTACTAAATTACTGAAAGAGTTACCTGTAGCAGAAGAACCGCTTCTCAATATTATTAACTCATCGTTATCTTTAGGTCACGTCCCTAAACCATTCAAGCTGGCAGTTATTAAGCCTCTTATTAAGAAGCCACAACTAGATCCTAGTGATCTGGCAAATTACAAACCCATCTCAAATCTTCCGTTTATGTCTAAAATTTTAGAAAAAGTTGTGTCTGCTCAATTGTGCTCATTCTTGCAAAAAAATGATCTCTGTGAAGAATTTCAGTCAGGTTTCAAGCCCCGCCATAGCACAGAAACTGCACTTGTTAAGATTACAAATGACTTGCTTCTTGCGTCAGACCAAGGCTGCATCTCATTGCTAGTTTTACTTGATCTTAGTGCTGCGTTCGACACTATAGATCATGAAATACTCGTAGATCGATTACAAAACTATACAGGTATTCAAGGGCAGGCTTTAAGATGGTTTAGATCCTACCTGTCCGATCGCTACCACTTTGTTTATTTAAACGGGGAGTCATCTCAATTATCACCAGTAAAGTATGGAGTACCACAAGGATCTGTCCTAGGTCCTCTGCTGTTTTCAATATACATGCTGCCCCTTGGTAATATTATAAGAAAATACGGGATTAGTTTCCATTGCTATGCTGATGATACTCAACTATATATCTCAACAAGACCAGACGAAACTTCTAAATTATCTAAGTTAACTGAGTGTGTTAAAAATGTAAAAGATTGGATGACCAATAATTTTCTCCTATTAAATTCAGATAAGACAGAGATATTACTTATTGGACCAAATAACAGTACACAGAATCTCTTGGATTACAATTTGCAACTAGACGGATGTCCTGTTACTTCCTCTACAGTCAAAAATCTGGTTGTTATATTAGACAGCAACTTGTCTTTTGAAAAACATATTTCCAATGTTACAAAAACAGCATTCTTCCATCTTAGAAACATTGCCAAGCTAAGGAACATGTTACCTGTTTCTGATACAGAAAAGCTAGTTCACGCATTCATGACCTCTAGACTGGACTATTGTAATGCACTGCTAGGTGGTTGTCCTGCATCTTCAATAAACAAGCTACAAGTATTCCAAAATGCAGCAGCTAGAGTCCTTACCAGGTCAAGAAAATATGATCATATTACCCCAATTTTACAGTCTCTGCACTGCACTCTGCACTATTAAGTACCATATCGGTTACAAAATATTATTACTTACCTATAAGGCCCTAAATGGTTTAGCTCCTGCGTACCTAGCTAGTCTTCTATCTCGCTACAATCCATCACGCTCCCTAAGGTCGCAAAACTCTGGACTCTTGGTAGTACCTAGAATAGCAAAGTCCACTAAAGGAGGTAGAGCTTTTTCATATTTGGCTCCCAAACTCTGGAATAGCCTTCCTGATAACGTTCGGGGTTCAGACACACTCTCTCTGTTTAAATCTAGATTAAAGACACATCTCTTTAGCCAAGCATTCATATAATGCATTCATATAGTGCATCTCATATAATGTATCTCATAATCTTGTACTGCAGTTATATCTGATCAAAACGCACATTATTATTCTTTAGCTTGGGTTGAACAAATAATTTTTGCTTGAATGGAACAACAGCTAAGCTAATTATGTCTCTTTGTTTATCTGTTTCTGCCACGGGATTTACATCCCGTGGTAACTAGGAGTTACACAAGCTTCAGTCTGGATCCAGCCCTTAAATGATCTGAGATGACCAAACACCTGAGAAGAGATGATGCCGACCCCTCGGAGGACCTCAGAGGATGCCAACCTCTGATCCCCCAACAACATGTAGAATTAACAAATTTTGCCATAAGTTAATATATTAAGTTTCTACAATGTATAAATATATTGTAGAAACTTAATTTCCTGTAAAGCGCTTTGCAACGTTTGTATCGTAAAAGGCGCTATACAAATAAACTTGAATTGAATTGAATCTCACGGACACAAACTCGCCAGTCTGATGTTAGTCAGAGGGTGTAGGTAGACTAATACCTAATTGTCTGCCGCCAACTGCTTGCTTATGACAAAAAGTGTAGTTTACTTAGTCTTTTCCCATACAACTTGCTAACACTAGTGATAGACAGAAATCTGAGGTCTCCGATGACGTGCCTACTGCTCTGTTCATTCATGAACCTTCAGTTTGACCTATCCTGGCTGTAGATTTGAGGTAACAAAAGCCTCCTCACAGTCTAATAGTCATAATGATTTCAGGACAGTTCAGAATAAATCAAATATAACAATTTATTATTAGTCAGGTAAAAACGTGTCACGCCAATTGCATAACTAAACAATAAGAAGCCAATTCAAAAATAAGAAAATGCATAACATCAGTTGTTTAAAGATGAATCTAAGAATAAAAATGTATACCTGACTTCAGAAAAATACATAGCATGGAGCATACTATACACTCCATGCTACGGGCTGATCTGACTACAGAATCGAATGACTGATTTGCAACTTTCCCTTAAATACTACCAGAACAAAAGGCCCATAAACATTTATTCTCTGCCCCAAAACAGATTGCATCTGTGTATGGGGGATGAGAAACCTCTGTAGGAGCTGCTCTCGTGCCCCAAATGGTCACACCTGTAGAGCAATGTTTATAAGATTTTGAAAGGAGACCGCCTACAACAGAAGTACAGAATTCACTTAAGTTTTCAATATTTCTCATAATATAGACCCCTTCACGGTTCACGTCAATTCGCATTGCGCATGTCGGGGTCAGAAAGTTCATTCCATCCCATTGAATTGTGTGTTAACCAGAGAATTTCTCGTCAAGAAAAAAATGCCTACGTATTGCGTCGTGGACTGTGAAAATCGCACCAGTTCTGCAGTCAAGTTTTTCAGGATTCCTGCAGGATCTCATTTGTTTTTTAAAAAAAATTAGATGACATCTGTGGCTGCAAGCTATTGAACGGGCAGACTGGGACAATGCTACGATCAAAGAGGCTCGTGTTTGTAGTGCTCACTTCATATCAGTCTCGGTAAAACCTCCACTTTTAACACAAAAGTCATCGCCTATATCGCTATATAAAACCGCCTGGACATGCCCACAGACTACGTAATTATAGGTGGCTAGCGATTTGTAGGCTCTTAGTTTTTCTCGTGTGTAAACACTCGGCTTGTCCACCAGATAGCAGTATATGGCGGGCAAGTGAATATCTGGCCAGTTGCTAACGTTGTCTACCCATTCTGTTTGGAGCTCGGGATCAGGCAGACAATCGCCATTAGCTAAAACAAGTTTAGAATGGTACTGTTCCCGGTCCTGTGGTGTCAAAGACAGTGCATACCTTTACACAATATGCCGGTCTATTAGCTGCGCCATTTTTCTGACCCCATGCTGCGCGCGCAACCAACCTAGGCTTTCAAAGTTTACAAACATTGAAGGGGTCTATAAGTGACTAATGTGAAATTGAGACCAGTTTACCAATCGCACAGAGACCTTTAAAATTATACCAAACATGAAATTTGTGGCATAAGGACATTCTTGCTTTTGGGGAAGAAGAGTGAGGGGGAAGAGCCAGAGGCAGTGAGGGCAGGGAAAGCAGTGGGGGTTATAAATGAACACGGAAAGAGGTGTTGTTTGCTTTCTTTGGAGATCCCTTCCCCAGATTAGTTTTATGGTTGTATTGCATGTCATCTGTGAGTTCCTGAGTTTTGGCTTCATGAGGAATTAATTTCACAAAGGAATTAATTTCACTCCCTACACTGATAACGTAAAAATACAGTTCTTTCATATGTGCAAACTCATGTGGTATTTAAGTGCTGCTTTATATCTGAAACTCTTTCCGCAGTGACCACATATAGGCGGCTTCTCTCCAGTGTGGACTCTCATGTGCCTGTTAAGGGTTCCTTTTCGGTTGAAACATTTTTCACATAGTTGGCAGGTGAAAGGCTTCTCTCCAGTGTGAGTTCTTATGTGGTCTTCAAAGTGTCGTTTATAATTAAACCTCTTTCCACACTGAGGACACGTGTAGGGTTGCTCTCCAGAGTGAATTCTCATGTGATCTTCAAAGGGTCGTTTATAATTAAACCTCTTTCCACACCGAGGACATGTGTAGGGTTGCTCTCCAGAGTGAATTCTCATGTGAACTTCAAAGGGTCGTTTTTGACAGAAACTCTTTCCACACTGAGAGCATGTGTGCGGTTTCCTTCTATGAGTTCTCATGTGGACTTTAAGCTTTTCATGTTGATCAAAACTCTTTCCACACTGATCACATGTGTAAGGCTTCTCTCCAATGTGAACGCTCATGTGCCTTTTAAGGGTTCCTTTTTCAATGAAACTTATTCCACACTGTTGGCAGGTATAAGGCTTCTCTCCAGTGTGAACTTTCTTGTGTCTGTCAAGGCTTCCTTTTTGAGTGAAACTTATTCCACACAGTTGGCAGGTATAAGGCTTCTCTCCAGTGTGAATTTTCTTGTGGCTGTTAAGGCTTCCTTTTTGAGTGAAACTTGATCCACACTGTTGGCAGGTGAAAAGCCTCTCTCCAGTGTGAATTCTCATGTGGCAATTAAGAGTTCCCTTCCAGTTGAAACCTTGTCCACACTGTTGGCATTTGTAAGGCTTCTCTCCAGTGTGAACACTCATGTGGACTCCAAGGTTTCCAAGCTGAGAGAAACTCCTTCCACACTGTTGGCATGTGTATGGCTTCTCTCCAGTGTGAATTCTAACATGTCTTTTAAGAGTTATTCTTTGACTGAAACTCTTTCCACACTGTGGGCAGACATAAGGCTTCTCTCCTGTGTGAACTCTCATGTGGACTACAAGGTGTCTAGATTGAGTGAAACTCTTTCCACACTGTTGGCAGAAATAACTACTACTTCCTGTCTTTTGAGCCCTTTTTCTTGAGGAAGTCTTTTCAGTCTGTGAACAGCTAAAAGATATTTCTCCATTTATGAAATCATGATCTTTCTCTTTCATTTCATTCAGTACTTCACTCTCCTCTTTCAGTGCCATCAGGTCTAAGGTAAAAAAAGACAAATAAAAGTTAGCCACAGTTTAAGGGCACAAAACAACAGACATTAAAACATTCAAACAGTGTCAAAACTAACATACAACTACATCCTATGTCCACTAAGCAACTGCAAGATGTGTTACATGTAATCTGATTAACCCTTACCAATATTGCTAACTCTTCACTTATTTAGGACATCTCAAAAACTATCAAGCCGGCATTAAAACTCTCTATTTACATTTACTTGAGTACATTTTTTGGGGTAACTAAAGCCCTATTCGGATGGTAATTGTTTCTCAGGGGGATGTAAGTGATTTTCAGCATATACAGGGGGTAGATGTTGATTTTAATGCCGTCCGAATCCAGGATGTCAGTGTTTTTCTCTCACCACCCCCATAAAAATCCCCGGCCGAATTACCTACTGTTTTTTGACAAACACCAAGGTCGTGTGGTAATTTAATTGCTGTCCGAATTAGGGCTGCAACGATTAGTCGACATTATCGACAACGTCGACAATAAAAAATTGTCGACAAATATTTTTGTTGTCGAGTAGTCGTTTGATCTCATATGACCTAATGTAAGAGCCTGCAATACTGCGGTTTGACCAGTGTGGCGCTGTAGCGCAAGACTCTAGTTCAGCCCTCCTGGATGCAGATCAAGAGAAGAACACACACAGCACTTCAGAGCAAATGCATCCAAACTTGAGCGGCGTTTGGATGAATATATAAATATATATTGTGCGCTTTCCTCTCAGTAACGAAATAAACATCAAAAACTGACAGCAGTGTGAAAGCAACAGTTAAAAATGCATCTGATTACAACGATGTGGATGTTTGCATGAGCTCTGCAGTTCAGTAACGTAACATTACTCCAGTAGAGTTCGGTCACATTATGTTTATTTATATAGTACTTTATGCAATAGATCGCCTTAATTGAAGCAGCTTTACGGTATTAAACATGAAAGTCAGTGTCGCTTTCAGTTAGAATTACAACTTGATTTTCTGTTATAAAGCAGCTCTCCAGTGTGAGCTAGCTAATGATAAAATATTTTTATTAGTGGGAAAAAAAAAATAATTTCATTAAAGTGACAGTTTGGTTTGCAGAGATCAAAGCTTGATCTAGCTCAGGGCTGTTTTGATTATCATAACCCTATAAGGTATTTTAAGACATTATGTTGTGAATAAAATAGTTTATCCAAAGCATCTCATCACTTACCTTTATTTTGTTTCTTATCTATATGACTCACAAAAGGAGATGTTAGGCAAAATGTGTCATTCAGTTACTTTTTCATGTAGCTAATTAAATGGTGAGCGAGTGTCTCTGTCTGTCATCTCATTTTGTGTGCCAATCTATTTTTATAATGAATTGGTAACATTACAATAAGGTATCATTTGTTAACATTAGTTAATGTATTTATTAACATTGACAATACATTTATTACATTTAAGTATTAATCTTTGTTAATGTTGGTTAATAAATATACAGTTGTTCATGTTAGTTCAGAATGCATTTATCAATGTTAAAAAAACAACTTGTGATTTTAATAATGCATAAGTAAATGCTGAAATTAACATTAAGATTAACAAATGCTATAGAAGTATTGTTCATTTTTAATTCATGTTAGGCAAGGCAAGTTTATTTATATAGCACATTTCATACACAAAAAAAATTCAAAAACACAAAAGTGCTTTACATAAAAGGAAGTGAAATAGACATTAAAAATAATAACCACAACAATAAAAACAAGGAAATTATATAAAAATGTATTTAAAATGAATTTATTATACATAAAATACAGTGCAGTCATGTTAACTAATGTTAACTAATGAACCTTAATGTAAAGTGTTACCAATTAATTGTGTAATAATTGTAATTACATAATATGCTTTTCTAAAGCTGAAGTGACCTTTATTTATGTTAGAATATGTATAACTTAATATTCTAACTAATTGCAAAAACTGAATAATCAATCAAAGTCTTCTGATTAACCAGTGGAATAATCGACGATTAGTCGATTAATCGTTCTAATAATCGTTAGATCAATCGATTATCAAAATAATCGTTTGTTGCAGCCCTAGTCCGAATCCACATCTCTGAGTTTATGAGAAAAATATTGATTCAAAATTCAGTGTTTAAACCCTTTTTGAGCACTCCTGAACACCGTATGGTAACGTTGTAAGAGAAAAATATTGATTCAAAATTCAGTGTTTAAACCCTTTTTGAGCACTCCTGAACACCGTATGGTAACGTTGTACTTTGGTGTAATTTTCATACATATTTATTTCTGAAATGCTGGAAAGTATTTAAAAGAACAATACTTCATAACTGCTTCACCACAGCGACTGGGAGCAGGTATGCAATACAATTTTAAAATGTGTATTATAAACAGATATATATAGCGTATAATTAAAATTATAGCGCGTCTATTTTCATATTTTTAAACAGGAGATTTAAATAATAAATAGGATTATATATTATAAAATATGCTTGGAATAATAAGAATACATTTTATAATACATGTTACACAATAAGAAGAATAAATTCCCAGGTTCGTAGGATCACAGAACTCGCTCCTCCACTGTGAATAAATCGCCATCCGAATCCATGTATATTTGTGATATGTAAATTTATTTTTACAGATGTCCATATGAGAAACAATTGCCGTCCGAATCGGGCTTTAGGCTATATTCACATGGTTAATTTTTGGGAATGACAACCGCATTTTCTTTACAGGTGTGAGTCTCAAAATGTCCCGTTCACACAGCAGCTTACGTGCATAAAGCTGAAAGACTTATCACTTTCTGACACGACAAGAGTCCAATCGAGCCGCAAGATCTTTCGTCAAATCTTCATTAACCAACAGCAGCTTTTATATTTGTGTGGACAGCGGAGCATTTGAATCGCACGCAGAACACAAAACTGACGGGAGCGGCTCCAGTGGAAAACTGATGGGATCTAAAACTTTCAGATGACACGCAGCTCATTTCTCCATCACTGTAAGTTACCGAAAACACGCACTACATGGTAGTCGTGCGTTTGTGCGGTAGAGCGGCTCTCTCTTGTGCTGTCTGATGTGACAGACAACTAGTTGTCCAGTCCTGTTCCATTCACACAGCGCATGTGTTCTGAGAATGCGGTTGTGAGTCCTGAAGTTTACAGGTGTGAGTTCGGTTACAGAATGCGGTGTCACACCTATAACCAAACTGTGTGCGAACGTAACCGTATTAAGGACTCAAATACAGGACTGACAACCATATTCTCCTGCTGTGTGAACGTGGCCTAATACTTTTAGAGTATATTTAAAGATGGGTACTTTTCCTCTTACTCGAGTACATTTTTAGTGAAAAAACTGTACTTTTACTTTGTTACTGTGGCCGACGCTCCTCTTGTTACTTTATCTTAGTGCAATACAAGTTAAAAAATGCTTAAATTTATTCCAAACGTGCCATCTACTTTGCTCTGGGCACTGAGCAATGATGTCCATTTGTGAATGATTCATTCTTTTGAGTCAACTCTGTTCAAAGGCTTGATCAAACCATTTGTCAAACCAGTGAATTGGTCGTCTGAAGCGGTTCTCACTCAAAGTTGTAACAGAAAGTTTAAGAACATCAAGAGCGTTGAAGACTTGGCTTTGGATCTACAGTCAATTGAAAGCAAATCTGCAAAGGCTATTGTTTGCTAGTCTCGCGTAGACTGACGGCTGAAGGTCTGGAATAGATGGCAGGTTTTATTGGCCAAGGCCCACCCATGATGCCGTTTGACCGACATGTCCAACAACCAATCACAGTTTGTTTCGTTCAGCGCCACGTTTCGGGGCATGGAAATGTCACCACAATAACAGACCGGTGTGTAATACTCTCGGATGTATTTTAAAGATTATATGCTGTGAACTTTAAATATTTCACATACTTTTGAAAATCCAGTGTTTAGTTGATCCTGACAAGCGCTCATCGTCACATTTGTAAACTCGACGGCATCTTTGTTTCCAGGCGGAACATTAAAGAACGCGACACACATCTCCCGGAAATCCTGTATAATTCAACCAATCCGAAGACGACTTCGACATTCCTGAAGTGTTTCCAGATAAGTGTGCCATATGCATCAGGGCCCATATTTATCAAGCCTCTAAGAATTACTCTCAAGAACACTGCTATGAATTGACTTAAGTGGAAAAAAAATCTTGGCTCAAAGCTGCGATTAAAAGTTAGTTATCAATCATCTCAGTCGTAATTTAAGCAAAGTGTAGGACTAAATCTTAAGTGTCAGTCTTAGAGATGATTCACGACACTTTGCTGTGCCACAAACGGGATTTTGGATGACGACATACGCATGGACCAATCACTGAATAGATTTCCTGAATTAAGCATATTCTCAGATAAATTCATAAACAAAGCATCATCACAACTTAATTTAGGGTGCCGATAGTATAGTGTATAGTATAGTGATAGTCAAAGATATCGCCTGTTGCTGATGCCTTTGACGACAGCAAGACGATTATTATTATTATCCGTCAAAAATAGACTAGGTGCCTATCTTTAGTGATGCAGCGCAGAGAGCCGCTTCAGAAACTTGCCACGGCGCGGCTGATCAGCTCCGGTGGCCATGGAGCTGTAACGCACCGCAGACATGTACAGTGAAAATAAGGGGTAAGAGATTTATTCATCATACAGTGTAGATCACATAATACTCACACTAGACTGAAGTCAGTTATGATGTTCTTTAGTAATGTAAATGTTCTTTGCTCGTTTTGAATAACTGAGGAAATGTAACTTGTTTGATTAACTGCTAGTCGCCAAACATTTAAAAGACATTCCTCCTCTGCTGAAAGATTCACACACGTCTCTGTCTCTTCAGCGCCATCACAAGCCCCTGCTGGCAACTCCTAACCACTTGAGAGACCTCTCCAGCTGTCTTAAATAACTGGGAGAGTAAGAGTGATTCTTAGCTTTAAGAAATTTGATAACTTGCTTTTATACTTAAGTTTGAAAGTAGGAGTAAATTTCATGAATTCTCAGCACTTAAGACTAAAATGGCACTTTGAGAGGCTTGATAAATACAGGCCCAGATGTTTAGCCAACGGTCCGTGGGCGTGACGTCTGAGGCTGAGACTAATTGTTTGCTAGCTATGAAGATCTTTATTAGATGAACACCTCGTGTGCAGTAGTGTTGTCAAAAGTACCGACCGCGAAACCATTCGTTACTGAAATTTTAAAACGTCCATTTCCCGCTAAGATTTGAGCGGATTATTAAACAGTGCTGATTGGTCATTGTTCACGCGCTCAATAGATACATCTGTGATTGGCTTCAATGATGAATGAAGCGCTCGGTGAAGAGTGTGAAGCGATGATCATTAAAGCCAATCACAGACCTATCTGTTGAGCGCGTGAACAATGACCAATCAGCGCTGTTTAATAATCCGCTCAACAGCGCTCAAATCTTAGTGGGAAATGGACATTTTTAAAATTTCAGTACCGAATGGTATCGCGGTCGGTACTTTTGACAACACTAGTGTGCAGTCTACGGTTCCACAGGTGTAGATAGGCTACATTTGATAACAGAACACGATACCACTATGACTTTACCAGTGTGTTTGTTGTACATGTACCTTATACATTAAATACGATGTATAATTTATACATTAAATAAGCTGTCACAGAGTATGAAATGAACACCCGCCAAACCTGCGTTAGCTCTGCGCAGGGCGCGCGATCTAGACACAATATTCATATTTTTACAATATTTACGCTTGCAGAAATATACATTTGTTTACATTTTGCAGAGCAGACGGAAAAAGATCCGTCAATGTGCTTTTTTGTTATGTTTGGTAGCGGTCATGTGAGGAGTTTTCACTCTTCTCAGTGTCAGAGGTTATATTATATATTCACATGTATATATACACACACACACACATGTATGCATGTACAGCGGGGAAAATAAGTATTTGACACATAAGCATTTTTATCAGTAAGGGGATTTCTAAGTGGGCTATTGACACAAAATTTCCACCAGATGTAGCCATCAAGCCAAATATTGAATTCATACAAAGAAATCAGAACATTTAAGTATATAAGTTGAGTCATAATAAATAAAGTAAAATGACACAGGGAATAAGTATTGAACACTTTATTTAATACTTTGTAGAAAAGACTTTGTTGGTGATTACAGCTTCTAGACGCCTCTTGTATGGAAAGACCAGCCATCTGCATTGCTCAGGAGTGATTCTGGCCCATTCTTCCACACAAATGGTCTTTAAATCTTGAAGGTTCCTTGGGCCTCTTTTATGAACTTTGATCTTCAGTTCTCTCCATAGATTTTCTATGGGATTTAGGTCAGGTGATTGACTGGGCCATTCAAGCAGCTTGATTTTCTTTCTTTGAAACCACTTCATTGTGTCCTTGGCCTTGTGTTTGGGATCATTGTCTTGCTGAAATGTCCACCCTCTTTTCATTTTCAGCTTTCTGGTAGATGGCAGTAGATTTTTATCCAGAATGTCCCGGTACATTTCTCCATTCATCCTGCCTTCAATAATATGAAGTCTGCCAGTACCCCTTGCTGAAAAGCAGCCCCAAACCATGATGCTTCCACCCCCAAACTTAACTGTTGGTATGGTGTTCTTGGGGTGGTGGGCAGTGCCATTTCTTCTCCAAACATGGTGTGTAGAATGACTGCCAAAAAGTTAAATTTTGCTTTCATCTGACCATACTATAGTCTCCCAATAATCCACAGGCTTCTCCAAATGCTCTTTCGCAAACTTTAACCGAGCCTCAACATGCTTTTTGTTCAGCAATGGAGTCTTGCGTGGTGAGCGTGCATGGATGCCATGGCGGTTCAGTGCATTGCTTATAGTTTTCTTTGAAACAACAGTACCTGCTGATGCAAGGTCTTCCTGAAGTTCTGCCCGAGTGGTTCTTGGCTCTTGGAGAACTCTCCTGATTATTCTTTGGACTCCTCGGACAGGGATCTTACGTGGAGCACCTGATCGTGGCCGGTTTATGGTGAACTGATGCTCTTTCCATTTCCGGATAATGGCCCCCACAGTGCTCACAGGAACATTCAGCATTCTGGAAATGCGCCTATAACCATTCCCATCAAAATGCTTTTCAACGATAAGATTACGAAGATCTACAGAGAGTTCTTTGCTTTTACCCATCATGAAGTCTTTCCTGTGTGCCTCCTAGGTAATGAGAAGCCTTTATAGGCCATCAATTAGGACTAAAGCAGCTGATATCAATTAGTACTGATAGGGGGCAGGGGTTCTCTCTCAATACTGACATATTTCAGGTGATCTCCTTGCTTTCTATGCCATTTTGCACCTTGTTATCTTCATGTGTTCAATACTTATTCCCTGTGTCATTTTACTTTATTTATTATGACTCAACTTGTATACTTAAATGTTCTGATTTCTTTGTATGAATTCAATATTTGGCTTGATGGCTACATCTGGTGGAAATTTTGTGTCAATAGCCCACTTAGAAATCCCCTTACTGATAAAAATGCTGATGTGTCAAATACTTATTTTCCCCGCTGTAGAAATTTCACTTAAATAACATTGCCACCACATTGTCAAGTACTTGCACTTTATACAATACAAATGACTTCAAAGCAGCAATCAGTTGAATCAGTAGTTTTAATTTTCATATTTCACTTTATTGTGATCAACATTGAGGAATGGAGAAAATTCCAGCATGCAAGTAAAGAACATCTAAGCTGATCTGAAGAGAGTTTAGGTTCCCCATCACCACCACCACCATCATCTCTTTCTTCATGTCAGAAATCCCTCGTTCCGCCAGAGTAGACTGAAGCTGAAATGATCAGATATCTTAAAACTGCTATCAATGTGGTTTGATTTCAGATTTCTGTATGTTTACTTATCTCACCTGTGACAGGAGCTGGCGGTTCAGACATACTCAAACTTCAGGTTCATCTTCACAAGAGTCTTCTTGGAATAAAGGACCTAAAAGGGCACATGAGTGTGAACATACAGAGAAGAGAAAAGCTAATGCTAAATGCAAATAATAAAAACAAAAAATACATGGAGTCTACAATATCTGCAGCAGTTTGTTGCAAATGCATGTCACTTGAGATGACACAGATGCAGTGAGAGGTTGTGATCCTCAAAAATCATGAACAAAACTACACAAAGTAAAACAAAGAAAAATACCTAGATGATATTTAATACTTATTCACCTGCAATAGTCAAACACAAATGTGTTTTATGCAGTAAATTATTGAAAGCTGAGTGCATGGAACTGTTGAAGTGTTCAAAAACCATAAATATCCGAACTTCAACTATTGTGAAGGCGTTATAGTTTCCCAAAACACTAAATCTGCTTGTTGGATCGCACCTTCTCCATAGACCTCCACCTCACACAGAGTGAGAAACTTTGAATTTCCAGGAATGAAGAGATTCACGTATCGACCCTCCATATCGTTACATGTGTAGGTGGAGGAAACACCAGCTGGAATGCTAGAAATCACAGCGCATCTAAAGAGAGACAGAGAAAACCTCATTTAGACTTCTAGTCTTTCTTCATATGTGATTTCAGGGTTTATTTATGGGTTTTAAGCCACTGTAAGAGGGTCTCACATGGGATTGCTGTTGCCGTTGTTCTCCAAAGAGTTTCCGATGCGAATCTCCACTCCGTTTATACTCTCTGCACAGCAGTCTAGTATTATGTTTGTGATGACGACTCTACTTACGCTGTAAATATAACGCAGATCCACCCTCCACCATGGGTTACTCTGAATTTTGGTTGAAGAACACGCTGACCATGAATTTGTGAAACCAGGATTGAAATCAATGGCCCGCTGAGCAGACCAGCTGCCATAGGTTGACGACTGTGCGACGGTTCTTCCTGTTGCCAAATTACCTGCAGGATATAGTGTAAAGAAATGGTTTTAGTCAGCTTATTTTATTCACTTTGAATGTTTTTGAGGAGGTTTTCTTAGGAATGCATTTCTATCAGATCTATAAGAACTGGTTGAGTCCTGACAAAGTCATTTTTTTAAGGAATATCTTTTCAATTGATGACTGTGTCTGTAGCGCCTCCGAGCAAATATTCCCCACCAGGGGTGTTGAACCTGGAAAGGGTTTAGACCAGGTTGTTAAGTAGCTCTGAATTACCTGGAAAAATCACAAAGACTTCCACTTCACAGAAAGTAAGAGTCTTTGAAGTTCCATTAATATTCACAATCACATAGCGTCCCTCCATCCCACCACATGAGTAGCTGTAGGTTTCTCCTGCTGGAATAGAAGAAACTACAGCACATCTGGAGAAAAATGAAAAAGTGAGTTCCTGTGATTTTGTTGTTCATTATTAGTATGACTCTTCACTTGTGTTTTCTTCTTATCGCTGGATGCATTTAATATGATTAACTCTTTCTTTTACAACACAATGTATATTTTGTAATTGGATACTTCCAACTTATGTAACATATGTGCTCTCGCAAAACTTTTGCGTTCTCTCGCAAAGATATTTGTATTCCCTCACAAAACATTTGTTTCCTTGCAAAACGTTTGTGATCTCTCGCAAAGATATTTGCGTTCTCTCTCAAAACCAGTTGAGTTTGACAATTCATGATTTAAACGTTTCTTCCAATCAATTTAAAAAAAAAAATGTATTATAGTCTTGTTATAGAAATCATGTCCAAAATTATATTCTACAAGAGCTTGTAAAATGTTGATGTATTGATTGGGTGGAGAGATAGAGCAACACCCCGAGCCAGAACAGTATCTAATTGGTCAAGACAAGCATTAGGATGTGTCTGAAAGCCGAGTTTAAAAGCTCAGGACACGATCAAACTATCTCTTCTGCTTCTAGCCCTCTCTGCTCTTCTAACTTTTAGCCATGCTTTTTTTCATCACTTTCTGTGCTCTTTGAGCGCCATTCCAGCGCCATTGGCATGCTTTGGCCTACATGCCAGCTGCTACCACAATGAGAAGAAAAAAACACCTAGTCTCGTTACATCATTTTATCCTTTTATTTTAGTTTCTTTTCTTTCCGCTGAGTTTCGTGTTCAAAAGTTAAGTTTGCCGCAGATTTTTGCTGAGCTGGTGCATTTAATACAAATTTTAGCCTCATTGAGAAACTCAATGCGAGGGTTAAATAAGTGATTGATGGTTGTTGAGGTCGATGCAATAACACATATTGCTGTAAACTTGGGATTTCACATTTTCATTCTCTTAAACTCATCCTTTCCTTACTTTCTCTCTTTTATCGTGTGAATGTGTATGTGTTCATGTGTTAGATTAGTTTACATGTTTTAGATTTATCCAATAAAGCCTTATTTATATTGAAAAGAGAAGTATCTTGTGTTTTGTGCTCACAAGTTAATGTCTTAAACTGTCAATCTTGTTACTGTGCTATTTAATAGTGTGTTCACTATATTTTGGATTTTAATATCCAGTGCAGAGTTGATGTTATACGGCTCATTCAGTCAATCGCTGCTGACTCAGTGATCAGCCGTGAAACAGTGAGTCTGTTCAAATTCCTTATAAAATCATAAACGATTCCCTTTGAGCTAAATTAAACTATTTCCAGACCTGCCAACCTTGGATTTTTTTTTTGAGTACCATTTGTGTGATGGCAACGGGGGGTGGGGGTGGGGGGGCATATATCATATGTAGTGTTAGGATAACGTTATTCATGTTAAATATTTCCCAAAGGTCTGCACTCAATCACATACTACAGCTGCACGATTCTGGATAAATTGAGAATCACTATTTTTTTTGTCTCAAACCGAGATCACGATTGTCCCACGAAACAAAATAATGTTTGACAAAATATTATTGCTGCAGTCCATTTAAAAGTGTTTAATTTGAACGAATTATTAAACATTTAAATTAATATACATTTATAATATATTTAGTTAATATTAAAATTATGAAAAAGTGGTTTGAATGAATGATTTAATGTCTCACTCATAAATACTTCACTTGTTTCTTTACTGGATGAATCAGTGTTTTTGAACGAATCTCTTGATTCAATCACAAATAGTTTTTAAAGTCACTTGTCGCCACCTAGTGGCGAAACAATGTAATCGACACAAACGTTATTTGAAGCGCCAGTTAACTTTCAAAAGGTCTATTTTGATCGCTACCATAAACATCAGTGTTAATATCTGAACTATTAACTTTGATCCCAGTATTTCTGTGATAATATGAATGACTGTAAGACAGAAATAATACTGTGTAGTTGAAAAGACTGTTTGTGAAGCTGTTACTCAAACATGGTAACTGTCTGCTCTGTCAGCAGCTGCGCGAGCAGATATGAATGTTCCGGTAAGACTTTTTTAAAGGTTTATTAGACACGGGCGAAGTTCTAGTGCAAATATATCAGTATTTATCCAAGTACGCGCACTTGGCTTTTAAAAGCCCTACTATTAGGATGCTGTTCAGTGAGTGCAGCTATATGAACACAAATAAACCGCAGCAGATCTGGCTGAATATGAATGTGTGCTTTTATTTTATTCACAGTTTGTATAGAATATCAATGTGATCACGTCACATCCACCACAACCCGTTTACCTTAGTTGTAAGTACAGTTTCGTGTGTACTGTCCTCTTTTAAGAAATCAGACGGCGGGAGTAAAAAGGCGCGAGACCGAGCTGTCTATTTGCAGTCTCTTTTTAATGATAGGTCTACGCATTTGTCAATCATCCCACTTGCTAGATGGGGAATGAACCCAGTGCTCTGATTGGTCGAAGTCCTCTTTCGTTGCATGATTTAAGTAGGCTACTGTGCGTGCGCAAAGGCGTCACCAGGTTTTTGCGTAGTTTAAAGTGACAAATCGTACCTGCGTACTTTGAGGTCAAAATGCGTGCCCGCTACGCAAATTGCGTACAGGTTGGCAGGTCTGTATTTCCCTTTAAATTACATATTACTTTTACATATATCATATATGTTTTCTCCCCATAGAAAAGTGTCCTTAGTGTGGCTTAAAGTCATTCAGTAGTTATTAAAAAGACATACATAATATTTGATTAAAACACGATAGTCTAATGTGTGGGTTACATACATAATATGGAGTTATGCATAGAAATCATTAGTTGCTCACAAGTCCTTTTAAGATGATTTTTGTAGCATATTGGAAAAGACAGTCTCTGTGAAGTTCTGTGTAGGACCTAAAGGACATGTTCTGTGAACAAAGGAATTTCAGTCTGGTCTTTGTCTTGTGTGTGGGGGAAAAGTCAATCTAAAGAAGCTCGTGATTTCCATGTGATGGCCATCTCTTTGACTATCAGTCTTGATTACTTGCCCCAAATTTGACGATCTCCTTCCTGTGTTGGACTTATTGATAAATGTTCCTTTTGTTTTAATGTTCTGATCAAATCTTAAATTTGTTTGATTCAGTCTCTGATATCCTACATATAGCATATTTGGTATTTTTTTAAAATAATCTTCATTAAGCCGCATTAAGCATTTTATGAACCACTGCAAGCTGTCCATTCTGGGTTCATCTGCTTTTCTGTGTGTAATATTAACTGTAAATAGATTTGGTATTTTTAAATCACCATCTTCATTCATTAAACCCTAAATATTTCTTATGGGGGAGAAAAAGCTTTACGTGCTAGGGTGTTGCGTTCACATTCTGGGCTATTCTGCATTATTAATAGTAATATTATTAATAAGGTTATTAATATTAGTCTAATCATTTTATCAGTATTTATTATTATCGAGTTTGGTCCTATAATGTCACTGTTTTAAAACATTAAGCCACATTAAGTGTTTTAGAATGTCCCAAAACCGTGCCTTGATCTAAGCACTGACTGTATTACTTTATACTTGAGACTGTTACGGTGCACACACCAGGGAGAGACGAGGAACACGCAGACGAGGAAGTACTTCAAAATAATAGTCTTTAATGACAACATCAAGGGTAGACAGGGCAAGGTAGACAAACCGGGAATAACGAGTAGACCACACGAAATGGAAGACAAAAGACAGGACTTAAATACACATTCAGAAATCACACACACCTGGACACGAATTAACTAATAATGACATGAAACTAGCCATATAAGGAAACAAGAGGCGGGAACACAAGACACACAAGAAACAACTCTAACATAACTCCCCCCTCCCGGAAGGCACGTCCCGTGCCGTAACAGTACTACCAGGGAGGGGGGGTGGGCACTGTGGGCACTCTGTAGACCCCATGGGACCGACACAGAGACATACACAAGAAGGGGCCTCCAGAGCGAAACAGACAGATGTAGGCCCCGGAGGAGCAGGGAGCTCAGGAGGCCAAGGCAGGTGGTCTCTGGTGGCCGTGGCCTCGTCCCTCGGCCCGGCCACTCCAGGACCCTTGTACCCCCCCCCCCAAGAAATCCATGGGGCAGCTCAGGGGTACCAGGAGCCCTCCGTGGGCGAAACAAACAAAAACACAGTTTTAAAAAGACCTTAGGTCACAGTCTGGTCTGTACGGCCATGACCGGCTGGTGAAACCATAACCGGCTGGCTAGACCACCCAACGGCGGGGGCCGGCGGGCTGGATGAAGCCACAGCCGGCGGCGGGCCGAGTGACCGCGGACGGCGGGTTGGCCTTCCCCGCGTAGTAGAGGCACGTGAACCGAAGTGGGCCGCGGACGGCGGCGTGAAACAAAAAGTGGTGAGTTGGCTTTCCCTGCCAACGACGACCAGCGGGCATGAGTCAGCGGCAATCCGGCAAACTTGAGTCAGCGGCAATCCGGCGGGCTTGAGTCAGCGGCACTCTGGCGGGCTTGAATCAGAGGCAGGCCGGCGGGCATTGAGTCAGAGGCAGGCCGGTGGGCTAGGGTTAGCCGTGGATGGTGGCGTCATCTCCTGGGAACTGAGGGCTGGTTGATCCGCGAACGGCGGCGACAACTCCCGCGAACGGCGGGATGGCTGAGCCGCGAACGGCGGCGAGAACTCCCGCGAACAGCGGGATGGGAGAGCCGCGAACGGCGGCGTAAACTCCCGCGAACCGCGGGATGGGAGAGCCGCAAACGGCGGCGTAAACTCCTGCAAACCGCGGGATGGGAGAGCCGCGGGATGGGAGAGCCGCGAACGGCGGCATAAACTCCCGCGAACGGCGGGCATGAAGTCCCGCCAACCGCGGGATGGGAGAGCCGCGAACGGCGGCGTAAACTCCCGCGAACCGCGAGCATGAGGGACAAAACACAGGAACAAAGAAACACTAGAAAAACGAACAAAACAAAACGAGGTGAAGGGACGACGCTTACTGTTTGGTCTGGTCTTCTGTTACGGTGCACACAGCAGGGAGAGACGAGGAACACGCAGACGAGGAAGTACTTCAAAATAATAGTCTTTAATGACAACATCAAGGGTAGACAGGGCAAGGTAGACACACCGGGAATAACGAGTAGACCAGACGAAATGGAAGACAAAAGACAGGACTTAAATACACATTCAGAAATCACACACACCTGGACACGAATTAACTAATAATGACATGAAACTAGCCATATAAGGAAACAAGAGGCGGGAACACAAGACACACATGAAACAACTCTAACAGAGACCAAGTTCAAAATAAAACTCTATGAATATGGGATTAACTTTGTGCCGATTAAAATGAATGTAATTTTTCAAGAAACGTATGAAAATTATAACGGAATAAAATGTCTTTGAAACTGAAAAAATAAATAATTGCATGCAAAATGTTTGACTTCGTTTTCAATACACTGCATGTTTTGCAATGGTTTTCTCCTCTTTCATTCGTTGATCTGTACTTACAAATACGCTTCCAGAGTTTTCATTTACGCTTCTAAAGTTTTCATTTATGATTCTGAAGTTTTCGTTCGCCCTTCTGGCACAAATCTCCCGTGGGGGCGGGGCTAGCAGCGGTGTGTTCTCATTGGCTACTGAGCTACAGCATCTTGACCTGGAAGTGAAGACGTCAGTGTTGCGCCCCCAGTGTGGATGTGAGCGTCTCTTAGCAGCTTCCTATTTCATTTTAATGATATAAAGTTAAGAGTTTTGTTTTTGAATTCAATCTGTGTTTATCTGTTGCTACTACTCTGTCAACATAAGCTTTTAGGAGCGCGAGAGAAAAAGATCATATTGAGGGTTAATTATTAAAGTACTGTATATAATACTGGAAATATTGTATAATGGCCAATGTTCTCGTAGGATATTTGTTTATTGCTCATGATTCTTTTGCATTGTAGGGTCTAATTAGGTTGAGCTGTTACATTTGAAAGATACTATCATATATATATATATATATATAAATGATATATAGCAAAGATATATAGCAAAATTATATAGCAAAGCGCTATATAAATGATTCATTCATTCATATACTGTATGTGTGATATTCAGACGTCAAGAAAGTCTCACTCCAACCTGACAATCAAGCTCATTTTATTACATATTCCACACAAAAGGATGTTCTTGCTGCCAATTGTTTTTATCATGCTGATAATTTTGTTTAGTTATTTTATTTAGTTAACATTATCATCTAACATTTAAAATTGGAAATACATTTTTAACAATCATCAACTCTTTCAAGTGTGACTTTTATAAACCTGTTGAATGAATGTAAATGAAATAATTCAAATAAATTTACATTCTTTATTGTCACTATAGCATATACACAAGTATCAAAGTGAAAGACTTGGATGCAATTATGACAGGAAAGACCAGAATCCACAAAACACTAACTGCATAGTATACATGTAATGCACTGTATTCTCATCATTTACATTACTACACAAAAGTATACAGAATATGTTTAAAATTCATTATATGTTTGAAACACTGCAATGATCCTCTCAACAGTTCCTGTTACAGTATAAGCTACAAAACAGTGAATGAGTATGTTATAATGGAGTGCAATATCAGTCTTTATGGGGATAGTCCATCCAAAAAAATGAAAATTCTCTAATTATTTACTCACCTTTATGTCATTCCAGATGTTTATGACTTTCTTTCTTGACATAAACACAAAGATTTTTAAGAAAATAATCCATCTCTGAGAATCCAAATGACACAAGTGGATTGTAACCCATGCACGTATGACAGCTGAACGGAAGCGATTGTTAATAGTCAAAAGTTTAAATTATTAGTGTTTTTCTTATCTGTTGTTTTACTTTTTAACCACTAAGGTCAGATGGATTACTGTCACGGTCACTGTGTGTGGTTTTTAAAGCATCTTTAGGACTCACAAAGATGGATTATTTGCCTAAAAATCTTAATTTGTGTTTACCTGTCCAGTAGAAAGAAAGTAATATGCATTTGAGACAGCATGAGGGTGAGTAAAAGATGAGAGAAGTTTTATTTTTGGGTGAACTATCCCCTTAACAATCATATGCTGTTGGTATGCTAATTCAAGATCAGCATAGACTAATAAGAATAAAGTGCAACCTCTTGTGTACGTGTGAACTGTGTTTGTTTTAATCTAGAGCTCCAAAGAAATTAAAATATTTGCATAATATCAGGTGTCTGAAGATCAAGATCCCAGTCATTCAAAGGTGATGTGTCTGAACAAAATAAGATTCTTGTCTGATGAGGGCGATGGATCTCTGGTACTATCACTGCATCCTCTGGGTCAGCATCAGAAGTTTGTTTATGGAAAAGTTGCTCCACTCCCTGGAAATTGAGAAAGATGTAATATAGTCAAACAATACCAGCTGCTTTGAACTCCCATGACACATTTCAGACTTAAAATATTTCAAACAAATAAATACACAATATAATTATTTAATTTGATATATATTAGTAATTTTAACTTAGTAATAAATACATCACAATTATGCACCATTTATCATCTGTAATACCATTGTGTAACCATTAGATGGCTGTATAGCCCTATATATCCATGACTGTGTATAGTGGCTGGAAACTGATTTCAGTCATAATTATTTGTATGTATAAGGTTCTACATTTGGATATATTGTATATTTAGGCAATATTAAAGACTATCATTTTTGTCAAAGTTTGTTTTGAGTAAGAGCCAAAACCCCCCCCCCCCCAAAAAAGTTCATCTGAAGTGACCATTTTTGCATTATTATTAGTCAAATCTGGACACAGAAAAAGCATGGTTAAAAAGGCTTTACATTGCCAAAGAACTAATCGAAGCAAATATTACCTAATTGAAGGCTATAACTGTATGTAGAGAACCAGGTCCAGTAATGATTGGGCTAAATCAAGACAACTTACCGTGAGTATCCTGATAACGACAATGATTGATGATGATGATGGTATCATTCGCTGTGCTATTCCTAAGAAATCATCTCAACAATGTAGTGTAGCAGCAGAACAATACTGATAAAATAATAATAATAAAAATATTTATATATAATTTTATATCATTAAAATTAAATAGGAAGCCGCTAAGAGACGCTCAGATCCACACTGACACAACAACAATGACGTCTTCACTTCCAGGTCAAGATGCTGTCAATCAAAAACTCAGTAGCCAATGAGAACACACCGCTGCTAGCCCCGCAAGAGATTTGTGCCAGAAGGGCGAACGAAAACTTTAGAAGCGTAAATGAAAACTCTGGAAGCGTATTTATAAGTACAGATCAACGAATGAAAGAGGAGAAAACCATTGCAAAACATGCAGTGTATTAAAAACGAAGTCAAAAATTTTTGTATTTTATTCCGTTTCAATTTATATTTTCATACGTTTCTTGAAAAATTACATTCATTTTAATCGGCACAAAGTTAATCCCATATATGAACCGCTTCATTGTGAACATATGGTGCTGTATGAACCGAACAGAAAAAGTTTGTCTGAACTCAACTGGTTTTGTGAGGGAAAATATCTTTGCGTGAGAATGCAAAGTTTCTCGAGGGAATGCAAAAGTTTTGCAAGAGAACGCAAAACATTTAAAAAAAAAATTCCTCCCACCCCAATTTTTTTCCACTCACCCTGAATCTTTTCCACCACCATGTTCCTTTAAGAGCTCCATACAAATGCGTACTGGAGCCTTTACCAAATCTGTTTGGCCAATATTCTATTATTACAAAAAAAGCGAATTACCTGTGTGACACAAGCTGCCATTGTAGAAAGATATAACATCAACTGTCTGATCATTAGGTAGGTAAACCAGTTTTTCCTCCACCGAACATAGCCTTCAACATGACCAACAAACAAATTACTCTTATGATCTGTTTCTTTTTAGTTAAAAACACACAAGCCTAGAATGATTCAGGAACAAATGACTTGAACAAGTCATCTAAATGAATTGTTCAAAAAGACGAGAGTGACCAGTTGGAATCAGTAAGACAAATTCTTCACTGAACCGAATCGACATCCCACTCACTTACTGAACCGCAAATCCCACTATTAACATATTAACACTTGCAAATAGTCAGTATATGAAGCACACACACACATACATATATATATATATATGTATGTATGAAGATACCCAAAATCTGCATATAAGATTATATCAGAGAGACTCACACTGGGTTGCTGAAAACATCTGAAGAATTGTTTCCAATCCGAATCTCTGCCCCCTCTATCCAGTTTACACAGCAGAAGCGTCTGTTAGTGATGCTCACTCTGTTCACACTGTACGTCTTCTTCAGATCCAGCTTCCACCACGGGTCAGTTTGTTCGTCTGTTTGAGTACAGACGTAGCTCAACCCATCCAGAGCGTTTTGGGCATGCCAGGAATATAATGAGCTGTAAAGTGTAGTCGATTGATCGGCTGTTCCCCATCTTGCTACATTCACTGGAATACATTCAAGAGAAAACCTTACTTACAATTACTACTCTTTATTACAATTATGCATAGCCCTGCTTGGCTATTTAATTTCATTGGTTTTCATCATGTGTCTGAAAATATTTCACAGCAGCACAAAGTCCCTAACAAAAGATGTAGTAGTGTTTAATTCACAAAATCTCACCTTCTCTTTCTGCTTTCGTCTGAACCGAGAAAAAGCCTTGAAATGAGAAACACAGAATGATGCTTATTATTTAGCATCTTTAATGGATTATTATTATGAGCATAAGTCTATATTTTTTGTTGGATTTATTTATTTTACTTTTTAAAATATTTTCTATTTGGGGAAAATTGAGTATAATCTCTAAAATCATGTATTAGTGTCTTATATAATTTAGCTTCTCAAGTATAATTTTGTTTAGATAACATGAACAGACAACAACACATTCTATTATTTATAATTAAGTGTTTCTTCAGTGCTTCTCTGTCTGAAAGATGAAGCTGAAAACAGACTGTAGGTCATTAAGATATGAGACAGATTGTGTTTTACTTACCCAGTAAAGACAACAGAGTCTTGTAGAAAACTCTCATGTTCATTTCAGGCGATTCGTGATTCTTTCTGCTTTTGTTTGAGGAGGTTTGAATTAATATTGTTCCTGGGAGAAATATATTAGTTCAAGTTACATCAGAGTCACATGATCCTAGTTCTCCTCCCACTTTCCTTTCGATCTGGAGCTGGAAAAAAAATTGTTTACACACACACAAATAAATAAAAATAATAATTATTATTATTTTCTTAAACATATTGTAGCAACAAAACAAGTGAACACTTTCACTGAAAATAATGATAATTTGTAACTTCAGTTTAGTTTATTTATGATATCAAAATGTCAATGATATTAAAATTGTACATTCTCTCTGGCGGAAACTTTTATGTAATGCAAGTCAAAGAATGAATTTCATGCTGACATGCTTGCATTGAATATTAGGTGTTGACAACAACAGCAAAATCCACCAAACTGGATTGGTTTGTCACCTCTCCTGAAAGAAAATGGAGGAACAATCTTCCTGAACTGCATTAAGATTTGTATTCACTTTTGTATTCAAATTCAGTGGCAGCAAATTTGACTTAAACTCTGTCTTATTCCATGTCTAATCTGTATGACCTGTACAAAACACCTAGGATGAGTTTTTGAAGTGAATGGGAACTGAAGCTGTCAGGCTCCAAAAAAAAAAAAAAAACACAAGTGTGCTACAGAAGTGGTTTATATGACAGTTTTCCTAATCTTTTTCTGGCATAGGCCTATTGCATGTTGTTTCCATTTTGTGTGTTGCACCAGCCATTTTTAAATTTGTCTTTTCTTACAGACTTCTCAAGGTCAACACACATTTGCATTTTGTTGTTTTATGCATGGAGGCTGCCTGTCCAGAGCTACCTGAAAACACACAAACACCATCCTGCATCTGCTCCGACATGAGGAGATGATCTGTGTCTAGATGATGCAAAACTATCTTTAAAATGTGAATATTCACATTAGGAGTTCATATAGCAACGCAGTAAATTTTTGCCACTTTGCAAAAAATGTTTGCCACCAAGACTTGGAGAAACTTGTTCATGCCTTTATCACCAGCAGGGTGGATTATTGTAATGGTCTCCTCACCGGCCTTCCAAAGAAGACCATTAGACAGCTGCAGCTCATCCAGAACACTGCTGCCAGGATTCTGACTAGAACCAGAAAATCTGAGCATATCACACCAGTCCTCAGGTCCTTACACTGGCTTCCGGTTACATTTAGGACTGATTTTAAAGTACTTTTACTCGTTTATAAATCACTTAATGGCCTAGGACCTAAATACATTGCAGATATGCTCACTGAATATAAACCTAACAGACCACTCAGATCATTAGGATCGAGTCAGTTAGAAATACCAAGGGTTCACACAAAACAAGGGGAGTCCACTTTTAGTTATTATGCTGCGCACAGTTGGAATCAGCTTCCAGAAGAGATCAGATGTGCTAAAACATTAGCCACATTTAAATTAAAACAATGAATTACCATTGTGTATGAAATGTGCTATATAAATAAACTTTGCCTTGCCTTTGCCATTTGCATCTGCATCTACTGCTGTTCACTTCTTAGAATGTTTTTCCTTTTCACAGCAAGTTTTCTTTGAGTCATTTGCTTAAAGCATGTTCCAAAAACCATGAATGTAAATGTAAATGTTCCCAGAGTGTTTATTCAGAAGAGCACGAACATGTGAGGGAGCACACTGTAACTGCGTTCATACTGGCGTCTTGGGGTTTGAAAGCAACCAGGTCATCATTATGTCTTTTACATTTTTCATGTTCAAACTTTACCTACATTAATCTGTCACAAATCTTAATTGCTCACAAATGTCTGCTTAGCATAGTTAGATCATGCCTCCACGCCAGATAATTAAGATCCAGCCCTGGACACCAGATCCCATCAAAAAAATATCAGTTTTGACTAGTAACAGAACAACTCATCAGCAGTTGTCTAATACTCAAAACCTGTTAATAGCAAGTCTTGTCTAGAACCCAAAAAAACCCAAAACTCTTATTAATGATTTTCTATCAGCCAAGAAGTTGACTGAGGAAAAAGGAGCAGAGTTTATTAAATAGTCTTAGCTGCATATGTTTCAATGCTCAGACTTCGTCTGACCAGCACAAATTCAACAAGCACTGTTATACCAAACTGATTCACAACAACATCCCATAAACCTTGAGTTTCCATAAACATGTCTTATTCATGAAGACAAGACTAAACAACAATGGAAAAATAATATAAAAACAACAATATAATATAAATGACTAACCAATAAATGGATCAATAAAATGGGTATGATTATTATTATTAATGATTATTATAAATGATTATATGATTAAATTGAATAATAACATTATTAAATGATAAATTATTATTAATAAATAAATGAATAAAACAAAGTAAAACAACACAAATGTATGGCTGGTCGCTTGAAGCAAAACACACACAGGCACACACACATTCCCCCCTTTTCATCATGAAACCAAGTTGAAATACTTTAGCTAAATTATACACTGTATTTACATTATTATCTAAAAGGTATGAACAACATTCAGTTGCAATCACTTGGCATGCTTCAGTCTGTGATTAGGTACAAGTGGATTTTCAAAAAAACTAATTGTAAAAAACATATATTCTTTACCATTTCATATTGCATGTGCTTTTACCTTTAACCTGTTAGCCTGCACCAGGACGCCGGCGCACTGAACGCTCTTTGTTTGCATATGTCATTGTTTACGAATAGATTAAATGAAATGGGATCAAATTAATCTTGACAAACTATATATCATTTTGAAGGTCTAAACCTCAAGCATCGATGAAAGATCGCTGTTTTTCGATGGAGAGCTTATAAGGAGTGTGTTTGCTAAATTTGTGTAAGCAGTACACATCAAAACATGTATAATATCAATATCTTGATATTTTATCAAGAGCTGAAAAAATGTAAAACTGTAACTTGAATGCAATGTAAGTCGCTTTGGATAAAAGTGTCTGCTAAATGCATAAATGTAAATGTAATAAAAACGCAGAACATACCAGATTGGTTTCAGTAGAAACCATCAATCTCTTTTTTGTATAATTTCATTTAACATTTTTATTTCATTGACAGTTTTAATAAACATGGACTTTACTTTCTTTAAAAAAGGCTTATTTCTGCTATTGCAGGCTCATTTTGTAAATGTAAGCTATTAATTTAAATTGCATACAAGCGCAAACTGGGTGCTTAATGCTAACATCAGGTGATTGTTCGCCCATCTATGCAAATGTCTCTTTCTGTATAGAGACAAAAGAATGAGGTTTATCACTGTCTGTCAGGTCAGTTTATAGTGATTGTCTCATCAACACAAAACAACTTCAAGCAAATAGTGTCACTTCATATCTAATTGAATTCTAATTTAATTCAAACTAGGAGTGATTGTCCTCTAAAACCATCAGGAATCAAGTGAGAAGAAGTTTGCCGGTACAACACTCAAAATTATATACATTATTATATCCATATATTTTATTCTAATGTCACAAATAATAGGCTATTCTTAAGGTTTACTGGCTTTTATATGAATCTTTGATTGTTTTCTAGTGTGGGTTTGGTGAAGTGTACTAAACACAAACATTGTGTATTGTTGCAATCAGTCAGTGTTGTTGGGAATTTTCTTCTAAAATGAGCATTTTTATCAAGCTCAGATGTACAGCTTCAGTTATAATTAAACATTATTTTTAGTGATCTCTGACTGGCGAAGTCGAACATCATTAGCGCCGGCGTGGATAACAATCTTACTGAATTTACGTTTAGCATTAGCCAGCACTTTTAAATTTGCCAAGATGTCAGGCGCTCTGGCTCCCGGTAAACAATGGACTATGGTGGCTGGTGTCTCTATTTTCACGTTCCGTACAATAGAATCGCCAATAACTAGAGCACTTTCACCAGGTTTCTCAGTGGGTGCGTCACTGAGTGGGGAGAACCTGTTTGATGTTCTGATCGGAACGGATTTTGACCCGCGACTATGCTGCCTCACAGTCACCCAGTTGCCCTGCTGCACAGGCTCTACCGGAACCGAACAATGTACAGGAGTCCCTGAGCTAGTCACATCCAAATTAGTATCTACAGCCCTCACATTCTTACTGTCCTCAACTAAAGTTTGGATGCGTGTCTCTAGTTCTAAAACCTTCTCTGTCAGCCTAACTATTTCCCTGCATTTATCACATGTGAATCCCTCATCGCTGACAGAGATAGATAAACTGTACATGTGGCAAACTGTGCAAATAACAATAGCAGGAGAAGAAGCCATTACTCACCGTGATTGATGAATGATACCAACTTAACTTACCACTTACCACTCCACTTACCACTGTTTGATGAACTCGTGAAAAACAGAGCGAGAGAGAAATGAAAACGGAGCGAGAAAAAAGAAAACAATAATAGGCGTGAATAGCAACGCGAATGGAACCGCGAGTGACAAGCTAACCAGCTAACGAATGCTAACGCGCTGCACTCGTGGTTTTAGAAGCGAGCGATCAAATTAGTTTGATAGATAATACCAGAAATATGGTGGGAATTAAGTTATATATTATCACTTTAAACAACAGACTACTAGGAAAAGGGCTACCAAGCCACTTCTGAACCAGAGACAACATCAGAAGCATCTTACCTGGGCTGTGGAGAAAAAGAACTCAGTGGTCCAAAGTCCTCTTTTCAGATGAAAGTAAATTTTGCATTTCATTTGGAAATCAAGGTCCCAGAGTCTGGAGGAAGAGTGGAGAGGCACAGAATCCATGTTGCTTGAAGTCCAGTGTGAAGTTTCCACAGTCAGTGATGATTTGGGCTGCCATGTCATCTGCTGGTGTTGGTCCACTGTGTTTTCTGAAGTCCACAGTCAACGCAGCCATCTACCAGGAAATTTTAGAGCACTTCCATGCTTCCTTCTGCTGACAAGCTTTATGGAGATGCTGATTTCATTTTACAGCAGGACTTGGCACCTGCCCACACTGCCAAAGGTACCAAAAGCTGGTTCAGTGACCATGGTGTTAGTGTGCTTGATTGGCCAGGAAACTCGCCTGACCTGAACCCCATAGAGAATCTATGGAGTATTGTCAAGAGGAAGATGAGAGACACCAGACCCAACAATGCAGATGAGCTGAAGGCCACTGTCAAAGAAACCTGGGCTTCCATACCACCTCAGCAGTGCCACAAACTGATCACTTCCATGCCACGCCGAATTGAGGCAGTAATTAAAGCAAAAGGAGCCCCTACCAAGTATTGAGTACATATACAGTAAATGAACATATTTTCCAGAAGGCCAACAATTCACTAAAAATGTTTTTTTTATTGGTCTTATGAAGTATTCTAATTTGTTGAGATAGTGAATTGGTGGGTTTGTGTTAAATGTGAGCCTAAATCATCACAATTAAAAGAACCAAAGACTTAAACTACTTCAGTCTGTGTGCATTGAATTTATTTAATACGAGTTTCACAATTTGAGTTGAATTACTGAAATAAATTAACTTTTCCACGACATTCTAATTTATTTAGATGCACCTGTATATATACATAATAAATATACACAGTACACACACATATATATATATATACAGTCAAACCAAAATGTATTCTGACACCTTCAACATTTATCCCATTCTCACAGATTATTTGCTATAGTTTAGAAAATGGTAATAAAATATGAGGAGAACTCAGAGTTAAATTGTGTCAGAACAAATTCATCTTTATAATGTCAGATAACTTTGATAGAAAGGTATGCAATGAATTGGGTTTAATAGTTGTCAGCTGTTAAATTTAAGAACAATTGGATAATACCAATTTAGTTCAACCAATCAACAAGCAATGATTCATTTTGTTCAGTCTGTGGTTTAAAAAGTCTGCATTAGCAATTAAAGAAAAACACTTGAGCAAAACATGGTCAGGTCGAAGTGTCAAATCAAATTTTTGGTCCCAAATTTTAATAAATTTTACTGGTAGTCCACTGTATCCAGAATTTTTGGGTATAATATGTCACAGTTTACTTTATTTTGCTATCCTCACTTGCATAAATGAACTGTAGTGTCCTGCACTTACTAGTAAAAAATATCAAAAATTATATCTGGTGATATATAATTTTTGGTTTGACTGTATATAGTTTGCAATATAATAGTATTGTTTTTATCAATAAGGGCAAAAATAGTACTTGTGATAGGTAAGTAAGGGGAAAGAGGATGTTAATCCTGACTTTTGTTTTGATAGGTTTAACAAAACAAAAAACAGTTGTGGATCATTCAGATAACAGTTGTAAAAATTAAGCATATGTAAACTTTTGACGCGTTTAATTTTTTTTATCAGTATCAATACAAAAAAATAATAATCTGGAATTATCTATCTATCTCTCTATACCCATTACACACACACAAACTACTGAATCACAGAAATAATAGATATTTTAAAATATATACAAATATAAATCTATTATTTTTTATTTTATTATTATCTCACAATATTATAGTTATTTCTGTATCTTTGATCAAATAAATGCAGGCTTTTATATATTTATATATATATATATATATATATATAGTCTATACATAATGTCCCCACTAAGATGCCAATATCTGAAATTATTGTCCTTGTGGGGACATTTTTTGGCCCCCATGACAAAACAAGCTTATAAATCAATGGAATGATATATTTGGAAAATCTAAATAGCAGAAAGTCTTGTGTAAGGGGTAGGTTTAGGTGTAGGGTTAGAGTAAGGAGATTGAAAAGACAGTTTGTTCAGTAGAAAAACCATTACATTTATGGAATGTCTCAATAAAACGTGGAAACCCAACGTGTGTGTGTGTGTCTTCAAGGTTACCTCTGATTGTGTACACTTTTCCCTGCAATTAAGCTGTTTCTCCCAGATCCTTGGATGGAAAATATAAGGCGGGATACATCAACGTTTTCCACCCCATGGTCACCACGAACCCTTGAGAAGTAAATGTGGCAAAATTCAAGACTTCATAACTTTTTACAATTCACATAAATAATGACTTTATGCTTAATATAAGATTTGTACAAGATTCACCTTTGTGGTAATCCATATCTCTCAACAGCTTCACTGAAAAAGGCAAGGGTAGTGGAGGCCTTGTTGTTATTGGCAATGCCGAGATACATTATCTACAGGAATAATACAACCAGGTGAAAAATAGTGGGTATATCAGGGTTCTGTTGTGTGTGTGTCATGTGTTCCCGCCTCCTGTGTCCTTATTTGGTTTGTTTCCTGTCCTCGTCTGATGTGATTATTAGTTAATTTGTATGTATTATTGTTAATTCACATGGGAGTGAGATATCAGTATTATCAGGATTAAAGCTAAACTCTGCAAGATAGTGACCGGCCTCCAGGACCAAGTTTGCCCATCCCAGCTAATTAATCACTAGTTAATTTGTGTCCAGCTGTGTTTGTCTCGTTATCTATGATTTACCTGTGTATTTATAGTCCTGTCTGTTCACTTTGATTTCGTCTGGTCTACTCGTTACTCCCAGTGTTTCCTGTCTGTCAGCCTTGCCTTGTCCTCATTAAAGACTATTATTTGAGTTTACGTCCTCGTCTGCGTGTCCTTGGTCCTCCCTGCTGTGTGCACCGTGACAGAAGACCAGACCTAACTGTAAGCGGCGCCCCTTCACCTCGTTTTTGTTTTCCGTGTTTGAAAAGTGTTTTTTATTTGTTCCTGTGTTTTGTCTCTCGCGGCAAGCAAGTCCGCTGGCTGTGAGCCCTCATGCCCGCCGATCGCGGGAGATATCGGCCACCGGCTGTGGCTATCCCAAGCCCGGTTCTCTAGTTCCCGGGTTGCCGCTCCCCCAGGCCCGCCGTTCGCGGGAGATCACGCCACCGGCCCGCTTCTGACTCAATGCCCGCCGGCCCGCCTCTGACTCAAGCCCGCCGGATCGCCGCTGACCCTAGCCCGCCGGATCGCCGCTGACCCTAGCCCCGTGGATCAAGTCCACATGTTAAGGCCAGGAGTGCCGTTTTTAAGTCGTGTTGTGCCCACAGGAACATTTTTATCAAGTCTTTTCTTGTCTGGAGACTCGTCTGGGGCAGGCGGCTTCTCTTGTTGTGGCCGCGGAGGCCATTCTAGCCGCCTGCCCCCTTGTCGTGGAAGTGGTTGCTGAGGGACCCTGTGAGGGCCCCTGATGTCATGTCATGCCCAGAAGAAGCCTCAGCTTCCGAGCTTAGCCCAGGAGGGCTTCCTGTTCCTGTGGGCTGTCCTGTTCCTGTCTGTTTAGCCCTGGAGGGCTGTCCTGTCCCTGTCTTGTCCTGTCTGTCTAGCCCTGGAGGGCTCCTGATACCCCCTAACTTCCCCAGGGAATTTTTTTTTTGGGGGGGGGTAGAAGGGTTCCGGCTGGAGTGGCCTGGATGAGGCCACGGCCATGAAAGACCACCTGCCATGGCCTCCTGAGCTCCCTGCACCGCCATGGCCTCCTGAGCTCCTTGCACCTGCCATGGCCTTCGGAGCTCCCAGCTTCACCATGGCCTCCGTTATCTCCGTTATCTGTTATCAGAGCACCCACCCCCCCCCTCCCTGGTGGAACTGTTACGGCTAGGGGTCGACCGATTATCGGCCTGGCCGATTATCACTGCTGATATTAAGCATTTTTATGATTATCGGTATCGGCCATTTTCAAAATCGATGTGCCGATAAAATAATTTAATTTTGAAATGCACTATTTGGCTCTGATGCAGCCTGTCGGAACTCACCACTCTGTGGGCTAGAGCAGTCTCCGCCCACCGCGCATCTGATTTGTTGGGAGTCACGAGTCCGACCAATCAACGCTGAAGACTAAAGGCACTCTCACACCGAAAGCGCTTGCTAACTGGAGCTGCTTGTTTCAGTGATCACATCAGCATCAGTTGTCTCTCAAAGGCAGCAGCAGACGTTGCTCAAGTTGCAATAAATCACAATCCACTACACTGAAGTTGCAAAACACCTCAATATTATCTATTTATGGTTTCCACGATGGTGAAAACCCGGACGGAATCGCGTAATCCAGTCATATAAATGGAATTTACTGTATAACGCGGAGTCACGGAATTTGTCAAAGTTTGGATGAATTAATCAAAAGTAGGTACACTTAAATCGACTCACGCTATGGACTAGTATTTAAACATTAAGTCGCGAAAAGACTATTTAAATATGAATTCTGCATATTCTGCGTGTCTCTGTATATGTGAATGGCACAGACGCGCAGCTTTTACTACACACACACACACACACACACACACACACACACACACTGAAGTGCGCTGTGTTTTCAGCATCTGCCGTCTCACTAAATGAGGACATAAATACATGAACAACATCCCCAGATCTGCTCTGAGAGCTACTTCATGAGTATTTGACCGTTTCATTTGAGTAAAATGATTGTCATATCATACATAGGCTACAGAAACTTAAGAGGTCCTCATGGCAACCCGTCAAAATAAAAGTTTGGTTTATCTACTAATACTACTACAACAATTATTACTACAACAATTATTACAACTTTTGCTTAAAAGAATAATCACACAATACGCTATTTCTTCCATGTTTTAATTTTAATAGTAAACCCATTTGTTTGCCAAAAATAGAGTTTAACTCATTTGATTAAAAGACAAATTAAATTAATGTTTTATGCCTTCATTTGCACTGCACTGTAAATTAAAACTAATGGAAATTACTGTCACATAGGCCAAGATTAAGATATTGTCACATAGGCCAAGATTAAGATATAGGCTATTGAACCAAGTGTGCCTATAAAAGGCTATTAGTGTTATAGTTTCATTAAAATAGTTGCGGTCTTCTTAACTTCTACAATGGAGCTATGAAGACAATTAAATTATTTACACTTATTATATACATTGTGCTTTTTAAGTTAATCAATTGATGTGCATTAGATGATGATTTGAATAGTCACCTCTTGTAGGTTATGATTTAATCATCAGAAAATAATTGATGAAGAATTATGAGAGGTTATGCTATTACACATACATTTCCAACACGTAAATTAGTGAAGCCAAATACTTACACTTCCCCAAGTTGTTTAGCTGTAGTACAGTATTCATAGGCTTAATCATGAAGCATACAGTGGCCTAGGGCTGTACGATATATTCCATGCGATAGTCATGTGCATCTCGTCAGTAAAGCCGGTTCTGTGATTAGCAGTAAATCTCCATCACCTGCTTTCAGATGGAGCGGCATTTACCAACTTGTTTTTTTTAAGACCAGTGCTAAAGACACTAAAACTACTCCGTCGATTTTGGTCATACAGATAAGTGTTATACATCAATTTAAAATTTGAAGTGTCCATTTTTTTTGTGTACACTCACAATAACAACAAACCTTTGTGGTTTTGAAAAAAAAAGAAAACAAACAGGATGCGCTCTCTGTCTTCGCGAGCTGCTCTTCAAAAAACGTCACTAAAATGAACTGTAACTCAGCGAAAACTCAACACACGGACATGGGAGTTATATCTATAGAAAGCTGGAAGTGTCTACTTTGAAATGAAGTAAGTCTTATCGAAAACAAACATTCTGTGATGAAGTAATCTGTATGAAACCAACACGATGTTCAGTCTTTCCAGTCTAACTCATTATTTCTAATGCGATCCCGCCCCCTCGCGGCACGCGCATTTCATATGTAAATAACCACGTGAGCCGCGTGCTCATGGAGACGCCCAACAACAAACAGCCTGAGGAGAGCATACTGTTCGTTTCTGGAAGAAGAGGAGCTGATAAAGGCTGGATTTCCCTCAAAATAAGAGCAAGAGTTCATCCAGAAGAGAAGATCGATCTAATGAGTAAGTAATGTTTCTTTTTTGCATTAGTTAACGTGTTATTGTGACATAAACACGTTTATTTGGGTTTTTCCCAAACGAAAAAATTATGAATGCTACCATCTAAGAATGATTAGACCATGTTTATAATTAATATTCTATTCAAAGATAGATTTAATAGCGTGCTAAACAATAATAATTCGTTTCTCAGATATAAAATATCCTTTTTTTATAGTACAAAGTACATCCTTTTGTAGTAGAAATTGATGGGCAATTCATTGTATTTAAATTTCTTACCCGCGATGATGTTTTCATGCTCTGTATAAAACAATCAAAGTAATACGAGTGTACACTGTAACATGATGAATGCTACGAGTCTAAGTATGTTTAGAACATGTTTATTATAAATAGCCTACTGTTCAAAAATAGATTTTAATAACGTGCTAAATAATAATAATTAGTTTCTCAGATATAAAATGTCTTTCTTTGTTTATGATAGTACAAAGCATGCATGAGTCTATAAAACCTATATATATATATATATATATATATATATATATATATATATATATATATATATATATATATAAAGATGCTCCTGATATTAACATGCTCACAAATGCTTTATTTTTTTGGGTTGTTTGTATTTTATTGAATCAGATACCTGCACCACAGATGAATCCTGATGACTTTCTTCAAACTGTTTTTGTGCTGTACCAACATCAGATGTCCAACTACACTGATATTCTATGGTAAAACAAGATCCTTGACTACGGATTATGTTTTTTTCTTCTTGAATCCATGGAAATAAGCAGAAACACTTAAATAACACGCAAATATCAGGTATGATTTATTTATTTCACTTGTTGAACAGAATCTGTTGCAGGAATGACTCAAAGTCTGTTCACATCTCTGTGGTTAGATCAGTGTGCACAATAATGTGTCTTTGACCTTCATTATGTATGTTTTGATTATACGGTGTTGTAAATAAAATACAAATAATAAAAAAAAAAATTGTTCAATCTCCTCACATTCTCTCTTACCTGCCTCAAAGTCAGTCACACTGATGGGCCATTAGCAGCTTTAGGGGAGGGCCCTTTGTGTCTCAGGTGAGAATCACTTAATATTCAAGGACATTGTCACTCCCTCGCATACAGGCTTTCAATCACAAAACATGTCTTAAAAAATTTTAATCAATATATTGTTTTCTGTGAATGAGTAAGCAGAATGATTCTCACTTAATTGTGAAGTAAATATTCTAGCCGACAAGACTGATTACTCTAAAGTCTTATTCAGGACTATTTAGTGTGGGTTTTATGGCCTTATTTCAGCTACATTTTTTCCCCCAAAACTTACTAACCACGCATAATATTTTTTTCTAAAAAAATACAAACATGTACATCCATCTTGGTCACATAATATTGTAGCAAAGTTTGTGCTGAATACAAAAACAAATACATGTTGGTCATTAGTATGTTATAAGTAGCTGAAATAAGCACAAATATCAGGACATGTCAAAACATCTCAAGGGCCCCAAAATCACCTCAGACCCCAGAGGGAAAAAGATTAGAAATAACACATCATGCATATACTACTAGAAGGTCTAGTAGTTCTTGCACAGGAGAAAATTATAGGAGATATCGTAAAGTTTGTCGCTGGACCATTTCCAGATGTTTACCTCAAAGCTCTCCTATTTTTTTAGAGGTTTCCTTACGATGATAACCCAAAAGCATGGCAGGAAATTGGCCAGCCAGTTGGGTGAGGTGCTGTTCGTCTGTCAATTTTATGACTTGCAGATAGAGACGAAAGTGGCTCTTTGAGCCTAAGGAATTTGTGGTTGCACTTAGTTCAGAGGTGTGTGTGTGTCCTTCCTCTCCACAACGGCATTACAATTTATACATTTAAAAATTTAATTAAAACAATAAGTAAACAATGAATAAACAATAATATCCTGGCCAGAGGAGAACTGGCCCCCCGACTGAGCCTGGTTTCTCCCAAGGTTTTTTTTTTTTCTCCATTCTGTCACAGAGGGAGTTTTGATTCCTTGCCGCTGTCGCCTCTGGTTTGCTCAGTTGGGGACACTTAATTTCTAGGGATTATCGTAAATTTGATTTCACAGATACTATTTAAACTAAACTTAGTGACATCTCCGAATTCAATAATGAAATGCCCTTAACTGAAAATTGAGTTTTTAATCTTATTATTATACATTACTGACACTCTATCCTCCAACTTGATACTGTTAAGTGCTTTGACACAATCTGTATTGTTAAAAGCGCTATATAAATAAAGGTGACTTGACTTGACTAATATTAGCATCATGCTTCATAAAACAATTTATGAGATTAATAGTACACTTTTACTCAGAACTCACTTCAAACCACCACCGAGTGTTTGTAATAACGTCCTTCTGCGATCACATGTGGAATTTGGTTGTTTACTGTTGTTAAAATATGCTTTTTATAGCCTTTTATATCGCTGCAAAAATTAGCATTTCAGATGTAAGTTACACATTCATCTCAAGAAAATCATATCCATACGTAATGGTGTGTTTATTATCTTATATAACGTATAGTGGCTGTTGTCATGTTTATTTCTGCTGTGTTGTATGCTCTGGCTGAAACTCACGTTGTTTGTGATGTTACAAGCGCCTCTCCATTCTGAAGATGCCAGGTGTACATTCCAAGTATGATACACATTAGTAAAAGGATTTATTTTAATTTTTATTTATCTATATACACTTTGGGCAGCCGCGGTAGATTATAAAAGTAGCCCAAAAAAAACGCAACCCTCGGCGCTGTAATTTGTCCCGCGACTGTTTTCAAAATAGCCCACGGACAACTTGTGCCGCAGCCACTACCCTGGCAACACTGTTCGCTGTATCCTCATCACACACTGATAGATAACCTGATAGATATCAAACGATTAATTTGCATTAAAAAAATATTAACGCGTTAAAATTTTTAGTTGAATCACATGCGAGTTGACACCCCTAGTAAAAACTCATATTGTTTTTTTTTTTTTCATTGCTGGAATTATAATGGCATTCTAACTGTATTCTAATGGGCTTCATTGCGCAGTGAATGCTTTTGAACTGTCAAGATGGGGGTTTTTTTCGGGGGTTTTTCTCTCAGAGTTGGATAATGCTGTTGTTTGCCATCGCTTTATTTATTTGAATATGTAGTCGAGATGTCTCTGTCTTGCTTGATCGCCAAACACTTTATAATATTAGAGCTTCTGAAGATACACTGTCTGGAAGATATGTGTTGGGAAACCATCAGACTATGGGCCTTCCTCCCTTCCTGGCAGATATACCGGTGCTTCTACGCCGACCACCATGCGTTATTCCTCGTAAGAAGCGTTGGAGACGACGGAGGAAGCGCGGTGGTGTCCTGGTTAGATTCAAGGCTTACCTGGCGTCCACATGTGTGATGTCAAGTCAATATTATTTGTATAGCGCTTTTAACAATGTAAATTATGTCAAAGCAGCTTTACATCAGCTTGATATAAAGCCGGGTGGCTTTATATCAGCTTTACAGTATTTAGATGGGGAAATAGTGTGTCGAAATAGTGTCATTCTACTCTGGCCTGACAAAATCAGCAGTTTAAATCGAGCATGGGTGCAAACTTGTCACCTTTCGGCGAAATTCACCGTTTTCACCTTGAAATAGGTCATTCATGTGAATCGTGTTAAAAAAAATTGGGGGGGGGGTGTCGTCGTTGTGTCATGTCACCTGTAGCGTTTTTTCCCCCTGTTGGCAAAGGACTGGACCTGCCCTACTCTGCCTCTGATTGGCTTTCCTTAATGCTGTTTCCCTTATCCAACCAATCTCACTTCTGAAGCCTAGCTTTTAGACGCTGCAGGCAACTGTCCATACGTCAAAGCAGCATACTTCGAATACTTCGTTTCCTTCCTATTTCTATTGTGCATTTTCGTTGAGGTTTATATGTTTGTTTGCGCTTACTAGTAATTAGAATAATTTGCGCCTCAGCTAAGAACGAGCCTGTGTGATTGTGCGAAGTGTTTAGTTTCGTATCCAGCAATTAGCAGTCCTTTAAGGTTATTGGCTGTGCTGAGCAGAAGCCGGCCTCAGCTGTTTTCACTCTAGTCTCCTAGACCTTAATTATTTGATGTCAGAGTGCTGACGCGGAAGCGTCTGCGGAAGCGTTCAGCCATCGTGCTCAGCCTCCTCGTGTGAAGACCAATGAGTGTAAAGACAGACGACTTTTCCTGCGCGACTTCAACCGAGCAACGACACCGAGCACACACTTAAGTATCATTTCTATCTTCCCTCATCACACTCTCCTTTCTCTCTTCTGCAACGTGTGAATGTGTGAATGCTTGTGTTCATGCGTTAGATTAGTTTAATGTCTTAGATTTACAGACCTGCCAACCTGTACGCATTTTGCGTAGCGGGCACGCATTTTGACCTCAAAGTACGCAGGTACGATTTGTCACTTTAAACTACGCAAAAACCTGGTGACGCCTTTGCGCACGCACAGTAGCCTACTTAAATCATGCAACAGCAACAAAAGAGGACTTCGACCAATCAGAGCACTGGGTTCATTCCCCATCTAACATGTGGGATGATTGACAAATGCGTAGACCTATCATTAAAAAGAGACTGCAAATAGACAGCAAAACAAAATCCCGCTCGGTCTCGCGCCTTTTTACTCCTGCCGTCTGATTTCTTAAAAGAGGACAGTACACACGGTACTTACAACTAAGGTAAACGGGTTGTGGTGGATGTGGAAAGTTAAAATGTTGAGTTAACTTAATCCTCTGGAGTGACGTGATCGTATTGATATTCTAGACGAACTGTGAATAGAATAAAAGCACACATTCATATTCAGCCAGATCTGCTGCGGTTTATTTGTGTTCATATAGCTGCACTCACTGAACAGCGTCCTAATATTAGGGCTTTTAATAGCCAAGTGCGTGTACTTGGATAAATACTGATATATTTGCACTAGAACTTCGCCCGTGTCTAATAATCCTTTAAGAAAGTCTTACCGGAACATTCATATCTGCTCGCGCAGCTGCTGACAGAGCAGACAGTTACCATGTTTGGGTAACAGCTTCACAAACAGTCTTTTCAACTACACAGTATTATTTCTGTATTACAGTCATTCATATTATCACAGAAATACTGGGATCAAAGTTAATAGTTCAGATATAAACACTGATGTTTATGGTAGCACTCAAAATAGACCTTTTGAAAGTTAACTGGCGCTTCAAATAACGTTTGTGTCGATTGCATTGTTTCGCCACTAGGTGGCGACAAGTGACTTAAAAAATGTATTTGTGATTGAATCAAGAGATTCATTCAAAAACACTGATTCATCCAGTAAAGAAACAAGTGAAGTATTTATGAGTGAGACAGTAAATCATTCATTCAAACCACTTTTATTTATTTTATTTTTTTATTTAACCTTTATTTAACCAGAAAAGACTCTCTGAGATTAAGAATCTCTTTCGCAGGAGTGTCCTGGCCAAAATGGGCAGCAATACATCGGTTTCATCACAAAATATTACAACACAAACAGACAAAAGACACTTAAAAACAGTTACATATTGTTGAGTCAGTTTCCATTTGTCGAATAACTGTTTTAAAATGATCCAAAGACAGCAAATTTTGTAATTTCAGTTTCGATTGCAGAAGATTCCAGTCAGTCGGAGCTGCGTACATAAAAGCCTTTTTACCTAGTTCAGATCGAACAAAAGGAACAGAGAGCGTATAACAATTTTGTGAGCGAAGGAAGTATTTCTCAACAATTTTCTGTTTTATAAGACAACAGAGATATGATGGCAACATCCCCAAAATGGCTTTATAAATAATTAAATACCAGTGCATTTTTCTTCTGATAAGCAAAGAAGACCAACCTACTCTGTTATACAATAAACAGTGATGAGTTGAGGATTTACAATCTGATATAAATCTTAAAGCACCATGATAAACGGCATCTAAAGAGGATAGAAGATATGACGGTGCGAACTGATACACTACATCACCATAGTCAAGCACGGGTAGAAAAGTAGCAGTAACCAATTTCTTTCGTACATTGAATGAAAAACAAAACTTGTTCCTAAAATAAAACCCAAGCTTAATTCTCAATTTTTTCTTCAGTTGAGTAATGTGAGAGCTAAAAGATAGGACATCGTCAACAATAATGCCAAGATATTTGTACTCTTTTACTAATTCAATCACGGAACCTTGTAAGGTCTGAAGAGAGGATAAATTATTATCAAATTTTTTTGCACCTGAGAACAACATATACTTGGTTTTATCAGCATTCAGAACAAGTTTTAGATTGTAAATCCGTGACTGAATAACATCAAAGGCTGACTGGAGCTTATGAATGGCTTGTTGTACAGAAGAAGCACTACAATATATGACAGAGTCATCTGCATAGAAATGAAAGTTGGCATCCTGAATGTTGTAATCGAGACTGTTTATATAAATGGTAAATAAAAGGGGACCCAGCACAGATCCTTGGGGAACACCTTTGGCAATCACCAATGAATCAGAGAGTTTACCCTCAGCTTGTACACACTGAGTTCTTCCACTTAAATAATTTTTAAACCAGGGAGTAACATCACTTGATAAACCAACACTCTTCAATCTATGCAGCAATATTTCATGATCCACTGTGTCAAAAGCCTTCGATAAGTCAATAAAAAGAGAAGCACAGAAATCACCATTATCAATCGAGCCCACAATATCATTTAGAACTTTCAATGCAGCTGTTGTGGTACTGTGTTTTTTACGAAATCCAGATTGATTAATAGACAACATTTTATTTGCGGTTAAATAACATGTCAACTGTTCACTGATAATGCTTTCTAAGATCTTTGATAAAACACAGAGCTTTGAAATTGGTCTGTAATTATCTAATATAGTAGAATCTCCCCCTTTTAATAGAGGAACGACAAAAGCTGATTTCCAGATTTCCGGAATGACACCGGTATTTAAAGAAAGATTAAAAATATAAGTCAGAGGAGATGTAATAAAGTCTGCTGCTAATTTCAAATAAACAGATTCCACACCATCATTGTCACGAATCCAGGCCACGAACTTTCAGACACTCACCACTAGAGGTCACTCACCCACCACATGGACTTTCACACCGTCACAGATCACACTAAGGACTACATTTCCCAGCATCCACTGCACCCACACAGCTGTTCACCATTTATCCCACACGCACCTGCAAACAATCACGCAATCACCATCACCCAATCACACGCACACACAAGCACTATAAATACCATGGACATTCATTCACACGCTGCCGAGTATTGTTAGCCAGTCTGCATACGAAGCGTTTGCCCAGTTTCCCAGTTTCCTAGTTTCCCAGTTTCCCGTGGTTGATTTCCTGGTTCCTGATTCCTGCCCGTGTTCTTAGTTTATTCTCTCCGCCTTGCCCTCTGGATACTGTACGCCGATCTCCGACCCACGCTTGCCTTGGATTATTCTTGTGTCTTGCCCATGCCATACCTGTTTGCCATTGATCGACCCTGCCTGTATTGACCATGTTTATTAATAAAGCCTTGCGAATGGATCCACCTGTCTCACGTCTCTTCAGACCCGTAACAGAATACTCGGCCAAACAAGGATCCAGCGGCTTTCCCAACCAAGATTGGTCAGGTATGGATACAGCGACCCTGTTACTAGCCCTCAAGCAGGGAACTCGATCACTTGAGGGTTACATCACGGAATATTTGGCTTTGGCTAATGGCTCAGATTTACCGGACTGTTTATTAATCGACTTTTTCTGTGATGGCCTTAACCAGCCGTTAAAAGCAAAAATTATTCAAAATGCCCCTCGTTTGTCACTAAGTCATTTCCTGGATTATGCTTTATGGACTGTGGGTTCAGCATTCACTGTGGGTGTTGCGGAGGAACGAAACATCACACCCAATTGTGACATCGCAACTGCGCTAGAGTACGCTCACAAAATGGCGGCCACAACAACACCTCGTCATGTCACTGCAGTTAAAGAGTCAAGTCAAGTCACCGCTGCTGTTAAAGAGTCAAGTCAAGTCACCGCTGCTGTTAAAGAGGCAAGTCAAGTCACCGCTGTTGTTAAAGAGTCAAGTCAAGTCACCGCTGCTGTTAAAGAGTCAAGTCAAGTCACCGCTGCTGTTAAAGAGGCAAACCAGAGCACGGTTGATCATCATAAGTCAAGCCAAAGCCCAGCTGATCATCACAGGTCAAGCCAAAGCACAGTTGATCGTCACAAGTCAAGTCCAGCTACAGTTGATCATCACAAGTCAAACCAAAGCACAGTTGATCGTCACAAGTCAAGCAAAGCCACAGTTGGTCGTCACAAGTCAAGCAAAGCCACAGTTGATCGTCACAAGTCAAGCCAAAGCACAGTTGATCATCCCAAGTCAAGCCAAGCCACCAGTGATCTCCGTGAGTCAAGCCAAGCCACAGTTGATCGTCACAAGTCAAGCCAAGCCACAGCTGATCATCACAAGTCAAGCCAAGGCACAGTTGATCGTCACCAATCAAGCCCAGCCACCAGTGATCTCCGGGAGTCAAGCCAAAGCACAGTTGATCACCACAAGTCAAGCCAAGCCACAGTTAATTGTCACGTGTCAAGCCAAGCCACCTGTGATCTCCGTGAGTCAAGTCAAGCCACAATTGACCAGCCCGAGTCACGCCATGCCTCAGCTCTCCAGCCCGAGTCACGCCACGCCTCAGCTCTCCAGCCAGAGTCACGCCACGCCTCAGCTCTCCAGCCAGAGTCACGCCACGCCTCAGCTCTCCAGCCAGAGTCACGCCACGCCTCAGCTCTCCAGCCAGAGTCACGCCTCAGCTCTCCAGCCAGAGTCACGCCACGCCTCAGCTCTCCAGCCAGAGTCACCGCACGTCTCAGCTGATCTGCCAGAGTCACCGCACGTCTCAGCTGATCTGCCAGAGTCACAGCACGTCGCATCTGACCAGCCAGAGTCACGCCACGTCGCATCTGACCAGCCAGAGTCACGCCACGTCGCATCTGACCAGCCAGAGTCAGTCCACGTCGCAGCTGACCAGCCAGAGTCAGTCCATGTCTCAGCTCCTCAGCCAGAGCCTCTTCACGTCTCAGCTCCTCAGCCAGAGCCTCTTCACGTCTCAGCTCCTCAGCCAGAGCCTCTTCACGTCTCAGCTCCTCAGCCAGAGCCTCTTCACGTCTCAGCTCCTCAGCCAGAGCCTCTTCACGTCTCAGCTCCTCAGCCAGAGCCGCTTCATGTCTCAGCTCCTCAGCCAGAGCCGCTTCACGTCTCAGCTCCTCAGCCAGAGCCGCTTCACGTCTCAGCTCCTCAGCCAGAACCTATCCCACCCAGAGATTCAAGGCCAGTCCTTCAAGTTCCCCGGTTGATATCCAACGTGAGGGATGCACAGCTGATATCTGTACGCACTGCTGGTCTCCCCAAATCCACTCACTCCAACTCTCCTATTCCTGAACTGATTTCCCTGTCGGAAGCGCTTCCCATGATAGGGATCGCTCTATGTTGCGTTTGGGCTGCGCACACCGCCATTGGACTGCCTGAGGTAGCAGCGCCCAGCAACGTACTCTCACCTGGTCAGGTTACCACCGTAGAACCTCCAGAGGTGGCGGCAGTAGCTGCAGAACCTCCAGAGGTGTCGGTGGTATCCTCCTGTAAACTCTCACCCCAGTATGTCACGGCTATAAAGGCCGTCAGTGAGCTCTCACCCTGTCCTGTCACGGCTAAGGAAGCCGTCTATGAACTCTCACCCTGTCATGTCACGGCTAAGGAGGCCGTCTCTGAGCTCTCATCCTATCCTGTCACGGCTATGGAGGCCGTCTATGAACTCTCGCCCTGTCCTGTCCCGGCCAAGGAGGCCGTCTATGAACTCTCGCCCTGTCCTGTCACGGCTAAGGAGGCCGTCTATGAACTCTCGCCCTGTCCTGTCACGGCTAAGGAGGCCGTCTATGAACTCTCGCCCTGTCCTGCCCCGGCCATGGAGGCCGTCTATGAACTCTCGCCCTGTCCTGACACAGCTATGGAGGCTGCCTGTGACTCCCAGACCTGCTCTGTCACGGCTCCTGAGACCAGGATGGCTCTCTCTATGTTGTCTGTCTCTACTCTCCCTGTGTGGTCTGTCTCTGCTCCCTCTGTGTTGTCTGTCTCTGTTTTCCCCCAGATCTCCGATCAAGACATGGTTTCCTGCCCAGGCTACGGCCCTACTCCGGTCTGGTGGGCTCCAGGTCCGTCGGCTCCGCCATGGGGAGCTCCTGTCATGCCTGCTCTGCCCTGGGGGACTCCAGTCCCGTCCGCTCCGCCCTGGTGGGCTCCAGTCCCGTCCGCTCCGCCCTGGTGGGTCCTGGTCCCGTCTGCTCCACCCTGGGGGGCTCCGGTCCGGCCTGCTCCGCCCTGGGGGGCTCCAGTCCCGTCCACTCTGCCCCGGTGGACTCCAGGTCCGTCTGCTCCGCCCTGGGGGGCTCCAGTTCTGCCTGCTCCACCCTGGCGGGCCCCAGCTCCGTCCACTCCGCCCCGGTGGGCACCAGCTCCGTCCGCTCCACCCTGGCGGGCCCCAGCTCCGTCCACTCCGCCCCGGTGGGCACCAGCTCCGTCCGCTCCACCCTGGATTATAGGAGCGTCTGGAAGCCGCTCATTGGGGGGGGCTATGTCACGAATCCAGGCCACGAACTTTCAGACACTCACCACTAGAGGTCACTCACCCACCACATGGACTTTCACACCGTCACAGATCACACTAAGGACTACATTTCCCAGCATCCACTGCACCCACACAGCTGTTCACCATTTATCCCACACGCACCTGCAAACAATCACGCAATCACCATCACCCAATCACACGCACACACAAGCACTATAAATACCATGGACATTCATTCACACGCTGCCGAGTATTGTTAGCCAGTCTGCATACGAAGCGTTTGCCCAGTTTCCCAGTTTCCTAGTTTCCTAGTTTCCCAGTTTCCCGTGGTTGATTTCCTGGTTCCTGATTCCTGCCCGTGTTCTTAGTTTATTCTCTCCGCCTTGCCCTCTGGATACTGTACGCCGATCTCCGACCCACGCTTGCCTTGGATTATTCTTGTGTCTTGCCCATGCCATACCTGTTTGCCATTGATCGACCCTGCCTGTATTGACCATGTTTATTAATAAAGCCTTGCGAATGGATCCACCTGTCTCACGTCTCTTCAGACCCGTAACAATCAGGGCCTGGTGATTTGTTTGTATCAAGCAATTTGTATCAACCACTTTTTCAGAATTTTAATATTCACTAAATATATTATAAATGTTTAATAATTAGTTCAAATTAAACACTTTTAAATAGACTGCAGCAATAATATTTTGTCACATTATTTTGTTTCGTGGGAGAATCGTGATCTCTGTTTGAGACAAAAAAAATAGTGATTCTCAATTTATCCAGAATCGTGCAGCTGTAGTATGTGACTGAGTGCAGACCTTTGGGAAATATTTAACATGAATAACGTTATCCTAACACTACATATGATATATATACTACATATATATGTAGTACACCCCGAACCCCCCCCCCCGTTGCCATCACAAGTTTCAAGTTTCAAGTTTTATTTGTCACATACACGACTATACAGAGACTGTATAACCAGCAGTGAAATGAGAGTCGGGTCCGCTCCATGGACAGTGCAAATATTGAAAAAAACAACACAAGGGAAGTAAACATAAGATAAAATGAATGAAAAATAAGATATAAAGAATAAAATATAAAATATAAAAGAATGTGCATGACAGTAAGCTGTAGAATTAAATATTAATATAAGCATGACTGTACAGAGAGGAATGTGCAACAGGTTATACATGGTTGACATGAAGCAGCCAATCACAAAAAATAAAATAAATATAAAAATAAGATACGATTTACAGATACAGAACGTGTTGTGTGCAAGTGTGCAAGTGTGCAAAAGGGCAAATGACACTGACAGTTATGAGGTAGAGAGTAATGAGTGTGTGATTAGTGATTTGAAGTAAGTCAGATGATGTTAAGAGGCTGACTTTGAGTTCAGGAGCCTGATGGCCTTGGGGAAGAAACTCCTCCTGAGTCTCTCTGTTTTTGCCATCAGGCAGCGGAAGCGCTTACCAGATGGCAGCCTAGTGAAAAGACAGTTACCAGGGTGATTAGAGTCTTTGATGATTTTGTCAGCTCTGCCTCTGCAGCGTTTGATGTAGATGTCCTGCAGAGAGGGGAGAGCCGACCCAGAGATACGCTCAGCTAAGCGCACAACTCTCTGCAGGGCTTTGCAGTCTTGGCTGGAGCTGTTTCCATACCACACTGAGATGCACTGAGTCAAAACACTTTCTATGGTCCCTGCATAGAAAGTTTTCAGGATTGTTGGTGAGACCCTGAATTTTCTCAGCTGTCGCAGATGGTACAGTCTTTGCCTGGCACACAAGTGGTACTCAAAAAATAATTCCAAGGTTGGCAGGTCTGATGTTGTTTTTCTTCTTGAATCCATGGAAAGGAGCAGAAACACTCAAATAACGCAGGTAAATATCAGGCATGATTTACTTGTGTCTCTTGTTGAACAGAATCTGTTGCAGGAATGACTCAAAGTCTGTTCACATCTCTGTGGTTAGATCAGTGTGCACAATAATGTGTCTTTGACCTTCATTATGTATGTTTTGATTATACTGTCTTGTAAATAAAACACAAAAAAAAAAAAAAAAAAAACATTTGTTCAATCTCCTCACATTCTCTCTTACCTGCCTCAAAGTCAGTCACACTGATGGGCCATTAGCAGCCTTTAGGGGAGGGCCCTTTGTGTCTCAGGTGAGAATCACTTAATATTCAAGGACATTACCACTCCCTCGCATATAGGCTTTCAATCACAAAACATGTCTTAAAAAAATTAAATCAATATATTGTTTTCTGTGAATGAGTAAGCAGAATGATTCTCACTTAATTGTGAAGTAAATATTCTAGCTGACAAGACTGATTACACAAAAGTCTTATTCAGGACTATTTAGTGTGGGTTTTATGGCCTTATTTCAGCTACATTTTTTTTCCCAAAACTTACTAACCACGCATAATATTTTTTTTCTAAAAAAATGCAAACATGTACATCCATCTTGGTCACGTATTATTGTAGCACAGTTTGTGCTGAATACAAAAACAAATACATGTTGGTCAATAGTATGTTATAAGTAGCTGAAATAAGCACAAATATCAGGACATGTCAAAACCTCTCAAGGCCCCCAAAATCACCTCAGTCCCCAGAGGGTAATACACAGAGCCGTAGTTCACTGATAAGCTACGCAATATCACGTTCATTATCAAAGGCGATTCATCTGTGATTATGAGCATGAATTGCGTAGCTTGTCAGTGAACTACGGCTCTGTGTATTAACTTCCGCTCAATCTACTGGGTTGGAAAGTATGTGATGGAGATTTAATACTAATCACAGAACCGACTTTACTGAAGAGATGCTATTCTATCCTAGATGCGTGTTCCATCTACGCAACACTGACAGATAGCTAACAAGTCAGAATTCAGAAAAGGGGCAGACGCAGGAGTAAAGTTGAATGTTTTACTGTTAGGTTCTTTCCTCTTCCATTTCTTATTCTTTTCTTTTTTGTAAAACTGAAACATATGAAGATTACAAATGTCTTGTTACAGAGAGTTCACAAATAAATGTGAATGAATTTACATTATTTACAATGTTATCTGAACACACATAACAAAGGGCTACATTCGTGTTCTGCTTAGTATTGTTATCACCGAAGAGTAGTTCGTTTTAAACTCTAACTTATGAATTTCAAATTTATACATGCATATACATTCTTACAAACACTGAAGAAAAGTAATAGACTTACAGGCAAAGCCTTTCCAAGGCACAAAACACAAAGGAAACAGAGTAAAGAACTTCTTGGACAACCGCATGGAGAGAATCTGGAACACTGCGATTATTTCCTGGTTAACCTCTAACCCAAGAGTCACATGGTCTAAATCAACCACTAAGAAAATAGCTCACAATTATCAATGTTCTTTGTTGATACACCAAACTGCCACAAGATGGTGCTAAAAAATAACAAACGAATGCATGACATGACAGATGCACATGACAATCGCATGTAATATATCGTGCAGATAGCCCTGAAAAACGCATATCGGTCGACCCCTAGTTACGGCGTGGGACACGCCTTCCGGGAGGGGGGAGTAATGTCAGGGTTCTGTTGTGTGTGTGTCATTTGTTCCTGCCTCTTGTGTCCTTATTTGGTTTGTTTCCTGTTCTCGTCTGATGTGATTATTAGTTAATTTGTGTCCAGCTGTGTTTGTCTCGTTATCTATGATTTACCTGTGTATTTATAGTCCTGTCTGTTCACTTTGATTTTGTCTGGTCTACTCGTTACACCCGGTGTTTCCTGTCTGTCTGTCAGCCTTGCCTTGTCCTGCCTTGTCCTCATTAAAGACTATTATTTGAGTTTACGTCCTCGTCTGCGTGTCCTTGTTCCTCCCTGCTGTGTGCACCATGACACATGGCAGATCGCATTCATACTCAACGAGATTTGGCTGTAGAGTATGTACTCTTTTAGCGCTTAAGTACTTATTGAAATTAAGTACCTACTCATTGAGTAGGCGGTTTCGGACGCAGCCTCAGTTGCTGCCTGGGTAGGTTACTATTAGATTTGATAAGGTTTATTTTTTGCACCAAAGATGAGTTTATTAGTTCTTTATGTATTTCAAGGTAATGGTCGGAGCACATCCTCAGGACCCGGACTTAAGGTGAGGTTTAAATATTAAAAATAAAGGTGGACGTTATTTTGGTCGTTAGGACATACTTGGTACGTTCCTGCGACCAATATGATCCAGTGTCGTGAGAAATCGAGTCCTTTGGCACGGATCTGGCCCAAATCAACAGCTAAAGTGTGGCCCAGATTAGTTCGTGTTCGCCGGCCCAAAACTGGTCCATATCTTTTTAGCCAGAACTGAACCAAAACAGTGCCATAACCCAACCCAGAGTGAGCCGAGTAATAAAAACAGACGTGGCTGATATATGGACCTTATATGGTTTTCTTATATGGCTGAGTTCTGTAAAGGGCTGACGGCTCTTATGTGGCCCACATGTGGCTGATACACCAAAAGCCATTATTCAACCATATTTACACCACACCTATCTTTTTAATTTAAAATACCCATTACACAGTAAATCTTAAACACAAAAATGGATTCACACTCATTTTTTATTACATTACAGAACATAACAGAAGTGTGCTATTATGTAAATGTCAGATGAGTGAACAAATGTGCAAAAATTTATACTTTTAGTAAGTCTCGCCAGTCTTTCTCACTCACAGTCTGTCAGGAAAAAGAAGAGAAAAAAAGAACATTTAGTATATCATAATTAGTATCATACATTAGGTATTATTTGAAGACAAGCACATAAATGACTGTAAATCAGCTCTCTACACATTCTATAACCCAAGACATGGTGGTATGGAAGCCCAGGTTTCTTTGACCGTGGCCTTCAGCTCATCTGCATTGTTGGGTCTGGTGTCTCTCATCTTCCTCTTGACAATACCCCATAGATTCTCTATGGGGTTCAGGTCTGGTGAGTTTGCTGGCCAGTCAAGCACACCAACACCATGGTCATTTAACCAACTTTTGGTGCTTTTGGCAGTGTGGGCAGGTGCCAAATCCTGCTGGAAAATGAAATCAGCATCTTTAAAAAGCTGGTCAGCAGAAGGAAGCATGAAGTGCTCCAAAATTTCTTGGTAAACGGGTGCAGTGACATTGGTTTTCAAAAAACACAATGGACCAACACCAGCAGATGACATTGCATCCCAAATCATCACAGACTGTGGAAACTTAACACTGGACTTCATGCAACTTGGGCTATGAGCTTCTCCACCCTTCCTCCAGACTCTAGGACCTTGATTTCCAAATGAAATACAAAACTTGCTCACATCTGAAAAGAGGACTTTGGACCACTGGGCAACAGTCCAGTTCTTCTCCTTAGCCCAGGTAAGACGCCTCTGACGTTGTCTGTGGTTCAGGAGTGGCTTAACAAGAGGAATATGACAATTGTAGCCAAATTCCTTGACACGTCTGTGTGTGGTGGCTCTTGATGCCTTGACCCCAGCCTCAGTCCATTCCTTGTGAAGTTCACCCAAATTCATGAATCGATTTTGCTTGACAATCCTCATAAGGCTGTGGTTCTCTCGGTTGGTTGTGCATCTTTTTCTTCCACACTTTTTCCTTCCACTCAACTCTCTGTTAACATGCTTGGATACAGCACTCTTTGAACAGCCAGCTTCTTTGGCAATGAATGTTTGTGGCGTACCCTCCTTGTGAAGGGTGTCAATGATTGTCTTCTGGACAACTGTCAGATCAGCAGTCTTCCGCATGATTGTGTAGCCTAGTGAACCAAACTGAGAGACCATTTTGAAGGCTCAGGAAACCTTTGCAGGTGTTTTGAGTTGATTAGCTGATTGGCATGTCACCATATTCTAATTTGTTGAGATAGTGAATTGGTGGGTTTTTGTTAAATGTGAGCCTAAATCATCACAAACCGGCATATGGCTAAATCTCAGTAATCTGGCTCATTTGACTCACAATGAAGAGAACAGGAACTGAAACCTCTTGCTAGAAACAGATTTGTTCATCCGATGTCATCATCTTTACCATAAATGCTAATACAATGTACTCGACTTTACTTTTTTATGTGATGGAGGATCAGCAAATCTTGAACAGATTCTTAAATTTGTAATCCCACACAACACCAAACCTCAAAGCAACAGAAGTGTCTTTATGTGGCATTTAGGGTGAGCTTACCTTTAGCTTTCCCCTCGACCACAGATCTCAAAACCACAAAACTCACTTGAGCGTATTAATAAATTATGTGTGCATTACTTCATACTGACATTTCATCTGAGCAACAATATTTGTGAGAGTAATCCCATCAGAACATAATTAGTTGATCTAATTGATGTTGATATAACTAGCGAAATGTTTATATTACGTTAACTATTAAAAGTGTGTATGCATATTTGTTCATTGGAGATTTAAGAGCAGAATAATAATTTGATTTTAGGGGAAAATGTATCATTACTTTTTCTGAAGTGTAAACTGGAATTTAAACCGTTGGGGTAAGATGAGCCTCTAAAACTGGAGGGAAAGGGTTGACACCGATAGTCTTGTGGGCAGCACAATATAGTGCTGTTGTGCGGCACAAGTTTGAGTCCCGGCTCGTGGTCCTTCCCCAATCCTGTCCCCCGTCTCTCTTCCACTTTTTCATGTTAATATATACTGTCCTATCCTAATGAAAGCCAAAAATGACAAAATCAAATCTTTAAAACAAATTCAGCTTACTGGAAAGAGTTAAAGAGTGAGTGAGAATGATTTGGAAATGATTGTAAGCTTTAGGTCACCTCCACTTCAGGATGAAATTCATTTGGATATTCTATAACCATTTTACTTTTATTTTGCCTCTGTCTCGACTTTTTTAGAATGTGTTGCAGCCATCAAAATCTATATATATATATATATATATATATATATATATATATATATATTCACAAAATACAAAAAAAAATTCAGTTAAAACATTTTCTTTGTACTTCTGTTAATTATAACTTAAAGAGAATTAACAAATCAAAACGTCCCAACTTTTTCTGATCTGGGGTTGTATTTACCACGTTTTCCATTTCTGTAAATCAGTTTTTGTGAAGGATAGATTTATTGAATGAATGAATGAATGAATGAATGAATGAATGACTCTATCTGTTGCTGTGGTTTTTGTCATCATCTGCTTGCACTACCTGCTGGTCAGGTCACTAATGGCTCACACCGCAAAAAATGCCTTTCTTACTTAGTATTTTTGTCTTGTTTCCAGTCAAATACCAACAAATTCTTCAATCAAGATACATTTACTAGTTAATAAAATGGCATAAAATACTGTTTTGTTTTCTGTAAGAAATAATAATTCAAGCAAAATGATCTGCCAAAGGGGTAAGAAAAGCATTTTTGCAGATCAGTACTCTACAGCTGAATTTGTAAAGTGAAATAAAATGGACTGAAAATCGCCTGTTCAATATTACCTTTTTTTTTTTTTTTCTAGCAGATGAATTTTTTGGAAATTAAATCTGGAAGGTGAATAAGGATTAGTGAATTTTTAATAATGCAATTGTGTATGAATGTTTTCATTTGAAATATTCACAACTTACAAATACAACTGTGCTTATTTTCAGCCACAAAAATGCAAGCCCTGAAAATACAATGCATTAAAATGCCAGCAGTGTTAATGCAATCCATTTCATCTAATCAGTGCAATTTATCAGTGTAAAATGTTCAGTGCACAAAAATGTTTGTTTGTTTGTTTGTTTGTTTCAAAGACATGTTTCACACTTGAAAATTTTAGTAATAATTACAATCTGATTACTTTTGATTTACCAATAGTGTTAAGGCAGTGATTTATCACATTGAAAAGCCACAAATATTGTAAATATTTACCTAAACCTCAACAGAGAATGTGTGAATCATTCATTATGATTACAAAAAGAGCTTAACATTACAATATATTGATAACTATTATGATTAAAGCTAAGATTAACATTGATTATACATAAATGAATAAAGATAGGCCCATAATCCATGTAAGAATCTCTGTTAATACACACTTAACTATGATACACCGGACGACTGAAGATAGATGTAGTTTTTAGCCACTGAGCAGTGATAATAGAGCAGTGATTATAGATATTAATCATGATTAACTGACTAGCAGAAGAAAGCAAAGCACCGAGATGATCAGAGTGGAAGCAGTCGAGACACTGGAGCTGCAAAATATGTCCACACACTCACTGAAAGAGAAGAAGTACAAATAAGAAGATAAACATTATTAAAGCAAGAGAAAAACACTAATTTAACTGCTTATATTTTAATAATGTACATTTGTAAGGTGCGTGCAATAAATCATTTCACAAACAAACAAAAGAAATCAGCAGTTGTGTGAAAGACTCGAGATTTCTGCTTCATTTGAGTCAGATCCTGATCCACTGAATGGCAGGTTTTGATTTTTGTGTTTCAGGATTTGTTTTTAAACAATCTGGCGTTATTATATGGTGACACTGCGGGTTTATGCAGATGTATTTGGAGATTATATTTTGCTTTTGGCCCTCAACATATATTTTTCACCAATCAGCTTTCTTTAGTTCAAAATCACTCTCATTGTTTGGTGCAGTAACACTTTATATGGAGAAGACATATTCAGTATTTACCACTTTTGCCTCAAACTCCCAATTTCCTGATTATGAATAGTTAGTTAGCTTAATGACTTGAACGTAATGTGAAGTGAAGTAATGTTGTAGTCTTACCGCTCAGTGGGCTCTGCTGCAGGTGTAGTGCGAGTTGTGGGAGTTGTTGTAGTTGATGTAGTTGTGGGAGTTGTTGTTGTTGTAGTTGTGGGAGTTGATGTAGTTGTGGGAGTTGTTGTAGTTGATGTAGTTGTGGGAGTTGATGTAGTTGTTGTAGTTGTGGGAGTTGTTGTAGTTGATGTAGTTGTGGGAGTTGATGTAGTTGTTGTAGTTGTGGGAGTTGTTGTAGTTGATGTAGTTGTGGGAGTTGTTGTAGTTGTTGTAGTTGTGGGAGTTGTTGTAGTTGTGGGAGTTGTTGTTGTAGTTGTGGGAGTTGTTGTAGTTGTGGGAGTTGATGTAGTTGTGGGAGTTGATGTAGTTGTGGGAGTTGTTGTAGTTGTTGTAGTTGTGGGAGTTGTTGTAGTTGTGGGAGTTGTTGTTGTAGTTGTGGGAGTTGTTGTAGTTGTGGGAGTTGATGTAGTTGTGGGAGTTGTTGAGGTCGGCTGAGGTGTGGGAACAACTCTAAGCAGCAAACAAAATACTGTTATTTACATTTATGCATTTAGCAGACGCTTTTATCCAAAGCGACTTACAGTGCATTCAGGCTATACATTTTTTTTATTATCAGTATGTGTGTTCCCTGGGAATTAAACCCACGACCATTTGCGCTGCTAACGCAATGCTCTACCTCTGAGCCACAGGAACATTGTTAGGTTTTTATCATCAAACTGAAGAGCCTGTAATCTAAAATCAACGCAGCCTAATGAAATGTACATTCAGTTTAATTTAAAATAAACTAAGAGCAAATATCCCATCTTGCTGGCAAAGTCAGTTTACACTAACATAACGAATAAACGCGAGTCCAATAAAAGTTAAACAGAAAATAAATGTAAGGTTATAAAACTTCACCTGTTTCTTCATAGTCTACATAAAAATCACAAACGTAACATTTGTAATCAAATCATTCTGTAGGCCTAAATGATATTAACATATTATAGCCTATAGTTTGGCTTCAGTTGGATGAGGAAAAAATAATAAGTAATATTTACATACATATTATTATTATTATTATTATTATTATTATTATTATGAATGACTCCAGAAAGCACAATGTTTACAAAAAAAAAAAAGCAAATGGATTTTTTACTAAGCATTTGTATCAATTATTTTTTAATTATTATATTATAAATAGGTTATTTTATATATTTTTTCAAAATCGCAACATTAAAACCCATAGGAACCCACGGTGACGCGGGTGTCACAAACACTGGTGATTATCTGGAAAGGTCTTTTTAAAGCATTATCCCTCACTTTCAACTCAGGAAGTCCCTAAGTGACATAATAGGCGCGTTCGACTTTAAGCGGCGCTGCACAGAATGGTCAGTGTATGACATCAAAGTACCGCGAGAGTCATTCGAAAGCATAGGATCCATCGGCTCTCTTATCGCTCTCACGGTACTTTCGTGATCATTCTGCGCAGCGCTGCTTCAAGTCGAATGCGCCCAATGAACACCCAGGTTCAGTCATGTGACAATGTGTGCATTTTTTGTTGCCATGGCAACATTTCCAAAATGGTCTGTCTGGTTGGCACATGTTGCAGTGTCAGCTATTTTTAAAAACGCTTGTTTTTGTTACAAAAGGTATGTTTCAACCCATGCAACAATTCTAATGTTTTAATAACATATCCTAGATTACTCTTAACCTGATGTTAATACATTTCTTGAACAAATTGATATATAACAAGTTACAAAGATATTGCGGTGACATACGTCACATCGGGCTATTAACCTTATAAAAGTAGGTGGAATTTTGATGTGACGTATTTGTCACATTAAGAAAAATGGTAATGAGCTGCTCAATTAATTTAGCTGATTCAATTATTTTAGTGTTATATATTTTCTGCTGCTCATTTAAAAGCATATTTTAACAAATCTACGTGCATGTTTAACATGTTGACCTCCAGTGTGAGGTAGTTATTTATTTTTATTCAGTTTGAGTTGTGAAAAAAAAAAAAAAACTAAAAATCTAACAATTAATTTCTGGTTAAACCATATAACTGAAAAGGTAGAATTTTGATATGTTACAAAAGAGGTGCTGTAAAATGTAATGGTCACAGTTATGTGGTTTTGAAATATGTTGTGGCAAAGCAAATAAAATGCAAAAACTGTATTACTTCTGAAAAAGGTTTTTGTTTTATCTTCCCAGAAAAGTAATAATTTTGATATATGTTGTGGAAAAGCAAATAAACAGGAAAAAAAACTGTTATTTAGCTAAATAAATTATAAAATGTCTTTTTTTTTTCAATTGAGAAATAAACGCCCAATGTAACATATGTAACATGAAAAATTTATCATAAACGCCCAATGTCATATATACTATGTAACATTACAGATCTTTCACAAGCAACTGCAGAAACATGTTATAAGTAGTCCATTTGGTCTGTTTTATATGCCCCATAATTTTCCTATAAGAAGAAATTGGTCTGGGTTCTTATGGGTTAAACATCCAGTTAACAAATTATCAGACACTCTCATAAAACAATGTTAATTCTATGTTAAACAGGTCTATATAATGCAATAATCTGTAAGACTAGTCATATTTCAAACAGATGGTTCTTGTTTTGCAGCTGCTGTCTGTTGAACTACAGAATGCTGTTTTTAATGCGTCACCTGCTGGATATTGTGTGACGCACAACTAAATTATTTCAGTTCTTAAAGGCCACATCTGTATGTGAGGGAATCATAAACATGCTGACTGAGGACTATCGGGATCACAGGAGTCACTTTAACTCACATCTGTTCCAGGTGTTTGACCTCATGTGACGATTTATAAACTGAACAGAACTGTGCTGAACTAATTAGAGATATTACAGTATGCTGATGTACAGTCTAGCAACTATTAACATGAACTTCTCCTCCAGATCACCTGTTTGCCTTCAGGTTTCCTTTGAGTTGATTTTGGTGTTTGAATTGCTCTCACGTGTTAACAATGCTTTACTCAAGTTTAAGAAGGAAAGGTTTAGTTGATTTTGGAGAAAGGCTCTTCTGCACAGCAGCGCATGAAGTTTTTCTGTACAGTATGTCTTTCATTCTACTGTCTGTATAGTCATATACTGTTTATCTTTAAATGCTTTGAGAATCTTTTATCACTGATAATGTTGAAAGTGATTGTGACTTTAATGTAAACGTTCAGGTTAAATCCTGTATTTTCCTATCAGTTCTAAGACTGTTACCTATAAAGAAGAGGAGGTTAAAGAATAACAAAATCTTAAATGCAGTTAGATTAATTATATTGGAGTCGGATAAATAACTACTTTTTGTTATGATTATTAGCTCACAACAGTAACTTTAGCTTCCAGCCTTACATATGTGACTATATTCACACAGTACAGCATGTTCTCTCCTGCGTTGTTTCTTAAATATAGTGTTTATTTTTAAAGTAATTTTTAGATTGGTGTATTTTGAATAAGAGTGCAGCAGAGGTCTAAAGGACACTCACCTTGTAGCACATGGTTCCTGCTGGGCGCTTGTGTCAGTAGAAACATTGAAGCTCTTCACGGTTACTTTAGGGCAGGGTAGAGAGTCATCCTGAAGCAGCGCTGAGATATCTGGATCGATAAATAACATTTACAGAGATGATCTCAGAAACGTCAGTCTAATAATGCCCAGTTTTCTCTTAATACAGCAGTTACACTTGTTCACAAATCCTACCTTGCATGGTGAAGAGCAATATGAGGTCTCCACCCTTGATAAACTCTCTTCTAGCGAGATCCTCTTTTGTTAGGAGCGTAAAAAAGGCAACTCCACCCACAAATACAGACTCATCATGGATGGTGATTGGACCATATTGAGGTTTTTCCCAGTAATATCTGCTACCTGTTAGAACAAAACATGGCTTTTAAAAGAACCCTAAAAGCTGCAGATAATAACTTTGATTCTCATCTAAGGAAAATGTTGCATATAAAACATGAAAAATTATATAAAATGATCAGATTGCATTAAAGATCTAACCATAACCAGTCAAATCAGGGTCAGTGGTGATGCTCTGCTCAAAGGACATGCGCTTCTGTATGTGTGGATTCTGGTCAAGGATCTGGACGGTGATTTGTCTCCATGGACAAGGCCACTGCAGCTGCTCATCACATGCACCAGATACCAAATAAACATACATATAAAGTTGATCCCTGGACACATCTAACACAGCCACAAAGCGATACCCATCACTGGAGTAATACAGAGGACTCAGAAGTTGACTGGACCCACTGTTCAGCTCCTTCTCAAAGTCTCTTATCTGCCATGTGAGGGGACACTCGGTCTCTGAAATATTGATATCATCCAGTGAGAAGCCTCCGCTGGAGTTTCCAGCTCCTTTACGCGCTTCAAACACAACTTGGAAAGATTTCTGTGCATTCAGCGGCACATGATGCAGCTTCCAGTAATGACCAGGGGTTTCTGCAAGAAACTGAAGGTCAGTAAGACTGAAACACAGGACTATATGTTGTGTAATGTGTCCAGTTCTGGACCTGTGATCTGATCCATGAGTCTGAGAGCTCCTCTGCTGTCTGCTTCGTTCTCCTGCTCTCGGATCCAGATGTTGAGCTGATCGGACTCGTTTCCGCTGTGATAGTAGAAGAACTGCAGACACTGGACTTTACAGTCTCTCGTAGGGGTCACTGTCTTGCTCTCCAATCTGGCTGCGTCGCCCTCATTTCTGCCTTCAGTGCTGAAGTGCATGAAGAAAGACGTTCCTGCAGGCATCAAAACAGCTGTAACTGATGAAGTGAAGCATTTCTTTCTGACAATTAAAATAAGTCTCTTCCTGTGAAGTCAAAGCAGACACTTTCTGATGGATCTCACCGTTCTGTTCTTTGCCCAAGTATGTGTGATCGGTCACATCAATGCCCCTCACTGACTTCACTCTCTCCCAGCCGTAATCAGCAGCAGAACTGATGCTCATCTGACACAGAGATTCATCATCAAAACTACAGTGATCGAGGAAAGAGACGGAGGAATCTGTAACGCAAACAAACAAATAATTCATTACAGTTTCCATTCATCACAGTAGTCCTTGGTCTCAAATACTGGTCCAGCTGCGAACGCAAGTTCATTAAAGTCTTACTTAGAATTAGGGGTGTGCGATATGACGATTTTTGATGGTGGACAATAAAAATGTCTCCACGATCTGCTTTTGGAGAAATATCGTAGTATCGTGCTACAGCGCACATTCTATCAGCTGCAGTTCTGGCTCCACCGTCTCTATGTACTGTACAACGCGACATACATTCACATCAGTGTTAACTCAGCGGTAGAGTTACTCTCACGGGACACTGCACTTATTCGCAATCACAAAAGTACATTATTTGCATGTGTTTTAAAGCCTTGCCGGTTAAACTTTTCAATCACATGCTGGTCTGACGTGCGCTTTTTCTGAGCGTCTACACCTAAAACGCTTGTTTTAACAGTGCCTGATTACTGAACTAAGTTATCTTTTGCGCTAATACTGTCAAAACACACAAGGTTTATGTATAGACTCAGTTGGTTATGTCTAAAATGAAGGTAAACAGTTCACACAAACGGATCCTGCCTGTGTATATTAGATGCGTGCAGCTTTTAAAGAGACAGTACACTAAACATGCAGCCGACTGTCATTAAAGGGATAGTTCACCCTAAAATTTAATTTGTCATTATTTACTCACTCACATGTTGTCCCAAACCTGTATTAATTTCTTTCTAGTGCTGAACACAAAAGAAGATATTTTGAAGAATGTGGAAAACCAAACAGTTGCTGGTCCACATTGACTTTGATAGAAGGAAAAAAAATACTTGTCACTGTTTTATGTTCAGCAGAAGAAAGAAACTCAGGTTTAAAACTAATTTTGAGTGAGTAAATGATGGTATAAATATAAAACACTAAGACAGAATCGACAGACAGATGACAGAATTTTTATTCTTTAATGTTAAAACAACAAAACACAAAGAGAAAGAAATAACTAACTACTCTTGACTGAAAAAAATATAGTTACTTTAATATGAATCAATCTATATAGTGTTTTATTTTTATATTTGTTCATTCAGTTTCTTGAATGCTCCTGCTAAATACACCTGTTGTACCTGAAAATAAAACACTGTTTGTTTTATTTGTATATTATATGTGTTTGTATTGTGTATCTTTTTTTATTTTTTATAAAAAACATAAAATAATGACAAAGATTTTTATCTTCACCCACTTTGGACTAAATATCCACCATTCTTTTTTTATATTTTGTTACCTTGAAAGGCTTTGTCTTTATAACAGGGAAATTATTTTGGCTGCACTGCTCAGACAAAATAGTAAAACCAACATGACAAAGAATCGTGATGAAATCGTGATATTTCTAAACAAAAATCATGATATGATATTTTTGTCATATCGCCCACCCCTACTTAGAATCCACAGATTAAGAAAACAACACATTAAATGAAAGCTGTCGGAGGCACCCCCCCCCCCAATTATTAAACATTTACTAATTTATAATTCAATACTAATATTATTATTTTTACTTGCCTTCTTCATTGTCCTCCTCCCTTTCCCAATTTTGATGAAATCATTATTATTATTATTATTATCAGTATGATTAATATTATTACGGTTATTATTGTTGCTAATATTTGTTGTCTCTATTATTATTATTTGTTTTTATTTTATTTATTTTTTTACTTATATCTGTTATCAATCTATTATGATGCTATTTCAGTTGTATGCTTCCTTCCCCAACCCTAGACACAATGACACACACACACACACACACACACACACACACACACACATGAATGCAAATACAGGAGTTAATCAGAACGGACTTGTAATGTTGGCTATCAGTATACTATATATATATATATATATATATATATATATATATTATATATATGTGTTTGTTTGTCCAAGTGTTTCTACATTTTGGCACATGTAAATATTGTCACTTAGTGTTTTTCTCTTATATGTTATATGTTTGATCCATGGGGTTCTGTATTTGGTACATGTAAACATTGTTACATTCTTTACTTGCATAATAAAAAAAACTGAAAGCTGTCAAATACTCACTGCATTTGTAGAGTTTGTTGAGCTCAATCGTATCATATTCACTCATTTCCATTAGTTGTCCGATCATGTCTTGGAGCTCAGGACTCTTGGTAATGATCGTGGGTCCGTTACCATTGCTGAAGGCATTTTTATCAAAATGCATCACAGAGTAATAATCATATGGGGTTTCTTGGGCAGTGGACACGTTCTCACTGTGTTTATTGAGATAACTCTCATACCCTAAAAATAAAGAATATTACCGTTATTATTAAGGGGGTTGTCCATAATATAGCATTTCTGTAAGCCATGCTATATTATGAACAATTATGGATTAATATAAGAACTTAGGAAAGGTCCTTGAGTCGTTATTCGAACACAGGACACCCAAAGCTGCCCACAAGGCTATCGGCACCGACCTGTAAGTGCTCTTTAGTAATACTGACACTCAGTATGGAAAGCATATCAATCTAATGACTGTTTTACAATGCTTCCTTAAAAACAACACTAAATCGATGTGGCAACCTTTCCTGATGTTTTCATAGTTGATTGTGACGTAATCATCTCTGTCGTATCTGGTCTGCTCGTGGTAGAGTCCCAGTGCATGGAGAAACTCATGCTCAACGATGCCTTTCCTTCCACAGTCCTTTCCGATAGAGAGAGACTGTCCTCCAGCAGATGAGCGTCCGATATATGACCAACACCTGCGGAATAACTCACAGTCACACAACACATAGCTGGCAACAACATTACCAGACAAATTAGATTGTATACATGTTATCAGGAGCGTGTCTAGAGCATTTTAAATGGTGGTGGTGGGGGGGTTGGGGGGACATGAGCATGATGAGGGGGAAAAGTAGAATCTCGGGTACTATTAAGAGTGCAAACCTGCAAATGTTATCTTGGTGCACTCTTTCTACCTGATCTAGCTCTTAAATTTAATTTTATCACTGCGACCTAATGTATAGGTTGACTAGGTTAATATTTTGGCATTACAATTTTTTTTTTGATGTTACCACATGAGAAATTGTACATATTCAATGAAGAAAAATCCTTGCAGGGACTTAAAAGCTTTGCTCAAATGAAAACATTTTCATCATCCTCATGAAAGTACGCTGGTTTAGTCTCAAACCTAAAGGCTGCAACACACACCAGTTTTTGTTCTGTGCCGAGTTATAGATTATTCAAAACTTCCCATTATAACATACAGAGTGAATGCACAATGTAAATAATAGATTGATCGCGCACTGTAGGGAGCGCTCTTTGTGAGATTTCCAGGCTATAAACAATTCAAAATGTATCGGGAAACCCAAAGTTTTGAGAATGACATCCGTATATTTATGTGGGATTCACTCTCAAAATAGCAGTGATTGACATAGTGATAACCATAGCAATGGATGGGATAAAATATGTGAAAATGTACATTAAGACTAGAGCACTCTCACTAATTTCAGAAGCAGCCTCAGTGATTTATTTCTGGAACTGGGCCTGGTTGGTGTTTATTGTATAACTATATCCAACAACAAAATACAAATGCACAAAATAAAATTATTTAATAAATGCATTAAGCACTGGAATAAGTTAATTAAATAATAAAATACATAACTAGAGGAGGCTGACTATAATCAGGTTGCAGTGGGATATATTCGTCACCTGAATTAAAAAAGCTCTTCAGGGCCCGTATTTATCAAGCTTCTCAAAGTGCCATTTTAGTCTTAAGTGCTGAGAATTCATGAAATGTACTCCTACTTTCAAACTTAAGTATAAAAGCAAGTTATCAAATTTCTTAAAGCTAAGAATCACTCTTACTCTCCCAGTTATATAAGACCGCTGGAGAGGTCTCTCAAGTGGTTAGGAGTTGCCAGCAGGGGCTTGTGATGGCGCTGAGGAGACAGAGACGTGCGCGAATCTTTCAGGAGAGGAGGAATGTCTTTGAAATGTTTGGCGACGAGCAGTTAATCAAACAAGTTACATTTCCTCAGTTATTCAAATCGAGCAAAGAACATTTACATACCAAAGAACATCATAACTGACTTCAGTCTAGCGCGAGTATTATATGCGATCTACACTGTATGATGAATAAATCTCTTACCCCTTATTTACACGGCACACGTCTGCGGCGCGTTACAGCTCCACGGCCACCGGAGCTGATCAGCCGTGGCAAGTTCCTGAAGCGCTCTCCGCGCTGCATCACTAAAGATTAAAGTCTATTTTTGACGGATAATAATAATAATAATAATCGTCTCGCTGTCGAGAAAAAATGTTTGAAAGTAGGAGTAAATTTCATGAATTCTCAGCACTATACGGGCCCTGGTCTTCAATGATGCAAGGACACATTTTGAGCATGCACAAGCAATATCTGAGCCAATTCCTGAGAGAACAATGTCTATTTAAAAGCGCACATCTAGTTTTGTGTGAAAGTGAAGGAAATCCGCTTGCACATGCCATATCAGAAGAATAATATATTACTTGAACTGTACCGTACCCTTCATGACTCTCCACAGAGATGTAAAACTCTTCTGCTGCTCTGGGCTTAAAGTCAACACATGATTTCAGTCTGAACTGCTCAAAGGCTCTCAGAATGACTCCTCTGTCATTCATACCTATAACAACAAACAAAACTGAGTGGAAAACAATAGAAAAGTTACATTCAGTATTGAAAAGTTGAGAAATCTGAAATCTTACTGAGATTTCCACTCAGCTCATAGGGGACGGGAAGATCCCACAAGGACTGATTCACTAGAATGACGCTCCCTTGCCTAGACTTTAAAGAGATCAGTTTAAGTGTCCTGATATTATATACACACACACACGTTTTCTGAGCTGTCTAAATGGGGACATTCCATAGGTGTAATGGTTTTTATACTGTGCAAACCATATTTTCTATCGCCCTACACCAACCCTACACCCAAACTTAGCTCTCACAGGAAACTTTTACAACTTCAAAAAAACTTTGTTTAGTTTATTTTTAAACTCATTTTACAAATGAAGACGTCCCCAAAGAGTTTTTTGGAGATTTTGTCAGGTTTACCTAACTTTTGGGTACAAATTTGTCCCCAAAATATGGTTAAGTAGGTACACACACACACACACACACACACACACACACACACACCTCCATGACGTCTCCTTCTGTGAGATTTAAACCTAATAACACAAGTGTTCAGTTCACAGTAAATATGCTTCAATAAAAAGTATTTCAGTAAATAAGTTTTGAGTAAAATCAATAATTTATAAACAAGAATAGGTCAAAGTTATCATACTACTTATATAAATGTATTTGCATTCTTGAGATAGTATAATAGTTTTACCTCTGTTTATATCTGGAATGCTCTTCCATTTCTCAGAAATGTCTTTGAGAAGATTATATTGAAGTCAACAAAAGACAAAGAGAGGGAATGAGTATTGTGTGCATTGCTAGAGAAAATGTAAATTTATGAAATTGAAATGATAAATGATAAATCACATCATCAGATTATAACGAGCAGTTAATCAGGGAACAGAACCTCCTGCACACTGGATTCAGATTACACTTTACAACAGATCAATGTGACTATGATGAACTTACATATTTCCTCAAATGTGACCTGAGAACATGAGATATGAAAACAATACTTAGACATAAAGATAAATATTTAGATTTCAACAACTGTAAATCGCTATAACAATCTCACCGCAGGTAAAGCATGATGAAGAACCAAAGCCAAGCTCAGCAGAGGAAAAGCACATGAATGCATTGTCACTGGAAATCAGAATGACCACATTTAATTGATAAACTACCGTCTTATCACTCATAAACCTGTAATCGGTGTTTAAATTTAATACAACTATATATAGTAGAAGACCACTAATTCAGGAAAAGATGGACACCTACCAGTTTCCAGTCACTAATGAGGCTGTGTGTGTTCAAATGTGAAGTGAGTCTTTTAAGCTTCATTCACCCCACGGCAGTCCACTAAAACCCACCCTAAAGCTGACTGGAAAAACTGGCTTGATTGAAAAATGAAAATGACTGAAGGGGCTGTTGTTTGCTCATTTTAGACTTGACTTAAAGATTTCACTCACGCATTGCTTTGTGTTTATGATACATTCATGCCTCATACTGTCATCAGAATACATATCAGATCAATAGGAAGTTATTTCTAACACTCGCTGGTGTCTGAAAGTGAGTTTTGAGCTGAAAAAATATTTTAAACAAGTTCTGTCATGAATACAGTGACTAAGCATTGTGAACAGGAGAACATGTTAAAGTGAAATAGGTATTCAGGCATGTTCACACATTCAGCCGGCTCACTACATTTAGCTCAAAACCTCCAACGAGATTTTCTGAGCGTAATGTTTTCTTTCTCTTTGCTGATTTCAGATGCAACCATGTCAGAGTCTCATTCATAAATGGGCACCCCATAAAAATAAATAATTACCAAAACTATGCCATTCATTTGTGCTGATTTGTGCCACAAAATCAAATGTTTGTACTGGTTTGGTGTTTGAGGAATTAAACATTATTTTTTTAACCATGTGACATCACTCTCCACCCCATGTTGACCAAACGGCTCCAAATCGGCGCAATTTGTTTGTGCTCAGTGTGTGCCATTAAAACAAAAACTAGCTGTTTTCCTTCCTGAGATATAACCAAAATGTTTTCGGGAGCTGTGATGTCACTCTCCACCCCAGTTTATCTAAATCACACAAAACTGTTGTCGTTTATTGTCTCGATTTGTGCCGTTAAAATGAACCTTGTATTTGTTTCTCCTTAGAAATAACAAACATAATTCGGGGCAGTGACGTCACTCTCCACCCCATACCGTCTAAATCTCTCTAAACCAGTGCCACTCGTTTGTGCTCAGTTTGTGCCGTCAAAAGAAACCCTGTAACTGTGACTGTATTTTAAATACAAAGGGGAAAGATGAAATACAGGAATGTCATGTGTTTTGTTTGTGATCTTATTATTTCATTAAACAATCAGAAATAATGCTTTCATAACATTTTCAAAATGATAGAGTGAAATATTCCTCCGTTCACATAAACCAAGAAAAAAAAACATTCTTAATACATAAAAAAAAGCTGGGATGCTTTGAACGTTTAAAAACATTCATAAGTACCGTTTTCATCATTTAATGGGAAACATTCATAATTTTTGTTGGATGAGCCCATTGGCACGCTAAACACTCTGAGAGTTGTCATGACAGAAATGTGTTAGCTCATAGTTAAATATATGAAAAACAAGAAACAACACCAACACTCCTAACTTCGATGGGCCTGGCTGTTCGCCTCGAGGAAGCCCAGCGGAGTCACGATCAAGCCCCAGAAGTGAGCGTGAAATATGACTACGACCGTCCAGTGACAATGGAAACATGACTACAGACACTTTTCATAGACTCTGATGATGCATTTCTACAGTAAACCTGACACAGCTTTGCCCGCTCACAAGAAAGGAATAAATCTACTGAATAACAACGAAGGGGGGTCCAGGTGTGGGGGCATAAGTGGAGCATGTGTAAGGCTGGGGGAGGCTTAGCCTTCCAAAAATGCCACTAAATTGGACAAAAATCCCCCTGCACAAACAAATTAAATCTATTACGTCTGTTGCTAACAAAGTGAACATGAAAAGACAGTGTCGATTGTTGCATTAAATTAAGATGTTGCACATTGGTGGTGGTGGCTGAGGAGATCCCCCCTTTCCATGTAAAGCGCTTTGAGTACCCAGAAAAGCGCTATATAAATGTAACGAATTATTATTATTATTATTATGATTTTTGAGTGCTTAAACTCGCGATCAAAGTCAGTGATAATGTCACTTTCTATGTATAATATTTGCCATGGAAAGGAAAAGTTATATAATTATCAATTTCTAATGTTTTTATTCAATTTTAATCATTTTAAATACAAATTCAGTCCCAGTAAACATATTTTATTAGCTTACATGACACCCATGTCTAGTTCTTGCCTAAAAAGACGGGTTTATGATGTTTAATACATTTGTCTTTTTTCAGCCTTACCCTGGAGTTGGTTCACCCTCCGCCTATGTGTGAGGGACTTTACTGATGGAGGCATGAAGTCGTTTGTGTAATACAGGATTGTGAAACAGAAGATGCTGCCCCTTCCTCATTCTCTGCCTTCCTACATGAGATAAACAAGACAGATGTGACAGTTTGTCATGAACGAGTGCCTTCCAGCCCAAGAGGCGTCAGAGTTCTTACAATTCTAGAATATTACCGGTTTTCAAAGATTCTTTTCATTCCCTTACAGTACAGATGAAAGAAAAGACAGTAGAAAGAATTCAGACCTGCTGAGCAGCATGAAATGCAAAAAGGCTTTTAGCTGTCCAAAACTTGAAAGAAAATCACTCCTTTAAAGAGTGTACTGTTAGATATAAAGAAGACTGAAGAGTTGTGTAGATTAATAGAGTTTACTGAGCTCCAGTACAACATCACTTTCACTTCTGAAGCTTTTTCAACTGCCTTTAAAAGTGTTTTTTAAAATATTCAGTTCTCTTGATATCAATAAATATATATGTAAAAAATACTCTGAAATGCTCCTAATATGATGCACAGATCAGTGATATGAAGCCAAACGTATCCTTAGTCAATGACAGCTGCTAAAGAACACAGACTACTGCTAAACTCATTGAAGTCATTGAACTGTGATCTGATCAAGCAGATCGGATCATCAGCCAATCAGGACACGACACATCTACACTTGTCAACATCAAGTGGCTTCTGTATCTGGATCTCACTGGATCTCTTGACTTGACTTTATACTTTCAGGTTCACAAACATAAACACTGTGATATTTAATCTGGTGGAACGTGGAGAGCTTTCTCATGCATTTCCGTCAGATTTGGAATGAAATTTTGTCTCAGAGTTCTGTTTTATTGTAACACTAGCCTGTGGTTGTTTGTTTTGTATACTTTTAAGGTGACAGAAAACATATCAGGAACCGCCGTGCCCCTAATGTTGCTGGGTGATCCCAGTTGACTCATTAAATCTTACCATGGCAATAGACACCTAACAAGGGAGCAGAAGTACTTCAACCAGCGGTTAGAGCAGATTTAAAGCAGTGCAAGGTGCGCATGCGATGAGTGTTGACTGGTGGCAAAAGCATTCAAAGAGCCTTCATTCATGTTCATGTTGCTCCGCCTGCATTTGAATCTGTATCTCGGCTTCTTCTTCAAACTGGCCTTGGTCAAGGCATCAAAGCTGGCTTCAATCCTCATTCGCTTTCTTTTTCCACTGTAACATCCACCTTTCAGATAAACAAATAAAGGAAAGTTATATAAACAAACATATCAAGTGATCGGAGAAGTAATTAAATCAATTAATAAATAGTCGTAATTACACAACAACTTAAGTTCTGCATTAGGAACAAATTTGCATAAAAATACAGATGGTGACTAGTATGCTCTCTGCATCACGTAATTTTGAGATGTGCATTTAATAAATTATTTCTATAAAAAATCTGTCCCAAATAAAAGCCAGCTGTAATCTTCTAGTGTCTCTTTTTAAAAAACCTTCTGATTACAGAATGACTTTCACTAAACAAAGAGTCTCAGACATGATCATGGGAAGAGAATGAAACGCACTCACACACACACACACACACACACACACACACACAGTGCAGCGTACACAGTCATGCCCCAGTAAGAAGGGTCTATTGATGCCCATGTGTGGCTTATTTGTGATTACTTAAAGTAATAAATTGCCACATTGTGCAATTTATTATATGAACCATTTTAATCAATTGAAAGCCCTATAATTTGACATACATGACATCTTTAAGGGTGCTTTCAGACCTGTAGATCATTTGCTTTGTTCCGAAACAGGGATTATTTTTTTTCTTCTTGGTTCGGTTCGACTTCACACGGCAACATTGCAAAGCGTACCAAACTGTGTTTAAGCAAAGTCACATGTGAGTAAATCTGTCCTCTTATTGGTCAGAGTTCACTTGTTTACGTTCCTCTGCGTCATTCCTCAAGATGGATTGACAAGTTTGCTCCGCGGGCTTATTGTGGCTTTATAGCCGTCCTGACAAACGCAAAACGAATGTAGCCGTCATTCCACTCTAATATATCTATCTATAGGCCTATATAATTATATTTAATTATATTTTCACTAATATATATATTGTATATATACAGTATATATGCAGGAATCAAGGCTTCGTCCGGACAGCATTCTTGTAATGTGCAGAGAAGAGCAATTAATTACACAACGTTTTAATATGAAGAGGTCGGTGCTCTTTGTTTTTCAACTGCAATAACAAATATTCTCACTAACAAAATCACAGTTTCTCACAAATTCTCACTCGCATTCACAAAAGACACTGACTGCTGCTTTTTATATAACATATTTCCCGTTATGAATTATGATACCGCTTGGTCCGTTGGGTCGGATTGCTTTCTCACCACGAGCGAACCGCTCCAGAGTCCGTTTGCAATCGAGCCGAGACCACCTCTTCAAGGAGGTCTCGGTACGCTTGTTTGGTCCGCTTTTGGTGCACACCCGAGTGCCATTGCTGCATTCTCACCTGCCCAAACGAACCGCACCAAGAGGGACAACGAACTCTAGTGCGATTCAACCGAACTAAATGAGGCAGGTGTGAAAGCACCCTAAGATGAGTGGAGTAAAAAGACCAAGGTCTATTGTATGGGACCGTTTCGAAAGCTTGGAGAACAACTTTTCTGTGATTCACCGTGAGAAAAACAGTGAGAATGCCTTAAAATAAACACAATTTGCATATTAGCTTGGAGTTGGACTACTGTCAAAGTATGTAACACCTGAGGAAAAGCCAGAAAGTGTGTTATGTCTCCTGTTTCTTAATAACTACAGCATGCTTTAAATGTCACACATTCATCTTCTCATCATAACCAGCTTGTGCTGGAATGAGGCTAAGAGCACATGATCTCAACCTTATCTACTGTCTGCTAGTGTTGTTTTTGGCGGCCTGTTTTAATTTTAGTTTTAGTCTAGTCTTTGTGTGAAGCTGTCATTTTAGTTTTTATTAGTTTTAGTCACGTTCATACTCTTTTTAGTCTAGTCAAGTTTCAGTCAACTAAAAGTCTGAGCTTTTTAGTCTTATTTTAGTCAGAATTATCCATGACTATTTTTTTTCATCAGTCTCTCACTGTTGTTTTTACTGTTTTCAGGTAAGTTTAGTCCCTAAAATTACACAAATAATACATACAACTGTTCCTGACACTTTCTTACATGTAATTGACACGCTTCTGTCGAATATTTACTTCACAGAAATGGTTCAGTGTCAAAGGGAAAAAAGTCTGTTAGCATCACAACCGTGAGCTAACTATAAGAGGTAAGCTAGCTATACATTTGAGCTCTTATTTATGAAAGTTTGGGATTTTAATCACATATTATGTGTAGATGAGTGGTTTTGATAGCTTTGTAAATGTTTTGCTGGCAATTTGTTAATGGATGAATTGAAATAAGCTAATTAATTTAACCTAAAAGTATGCACTGTAAGTTACTGTTAATCCACTTACATGAACTAAAATGGGCTGAAACTATTCCAAGCACGTTTTTTTTCTTTCATTGTAGATACATATTGATAAGAATTGTACTGTGATTTCAGAAAAAAAACCTCTAATGGGAGCTGCTGACAGAGATATATGAAACACAGCTGATCTGAGAAAGCTTATTAAATAATTTCATATGCATTTTTCACAATATATTTCACCTATATCATCATGCATCTTTAAAACCTAAAAACGTAAATTCTCTTTTCTTAACATTTTTTTGTATGTTCTGTACATTATTCTCTTTTCTGCATTTCACCTCTGCTGTAGTTTATTTCTAATAAACCTGACATTGTATATTACATATTGTTGGCTCTGTGACAGATTGTTTATGTTCCTATATTCTTCCATGCTGATGCAGCAGAGTTGGAGGGGACCTCTTGTCGAAGAACATCTCCAAGGCACTATGAACCATCTGGCTAGTAAGTAAAACCTCAAACATTCAAAAGTTTATCAGAAAATAAATTAAATATATTAAATAAATGTAAAATATTTTTTGAGTCCTGTATGTCTTACAAGGCCATCCTGTTTAACACTGTATTGAGGACACTACAACCTACAGAGGGGTACAACATAATTCAAAACGAGACACAGATGATAATAAAAAAGTGCTATGAAATGAATTAATAATGGTAAAACAGAACCGAGTTTTCATTACACTTGTTTTTTTTATAATACATCTATTCAGAAATGCATCAGTGTTAATCATAATTCCCCCCACATTTGCTGTACATCCATAAAGTGATATATTTGTCATAGTATTCTTTCATTGGTTAACTAACTCATTAAGAAAGTCTCTTGCTCCCACCTACTGGCATAACAATGTAACCTGCAATGTTTTTTTTTGCATGATTTACAATTAATAATTATGATTAAAGTCATAATGTTTTGAGAATAAAGTCAAAATACTACTAGAATAAAGCCGAAATATTTCGAGAATAAAGATTAAGTTATAATATTTTGAGATATTCTAGCCTTTTGCGCATGCAAATGGTCTGGACTGGGCGCACCGGGAGATACTCCAAAGTCTCAGCTTTCAGAATCTGTCAGTTTTATAGTGAAATACTAACAATATGTAGGGTACAACGGGGCTAAAGGCGCCCCCGGGGTAAAAGGCACCTTTGATATTATTTTCATCTAAGCCCAAATTCTGGTGGCCTGGCAACTTCTCCCAGTGCTCTCAATAATGCTTTATTCTCATAATATTTCAACTTTATTCTTGTAGTCTTTCGACTTTATTCTCAAAACATTTAGACTTTATTCTCATAATATTTAGACTTTATTCTCAAAATATTTCGTCTTTATTCTCGTAGCATTTCGACTTTTTTCTCATAATATTTTGACTTTATTCTCGAAATATTACGACTTTAATCTCGTAATCTAAGATTTAAAAAAAAAATAATAATTAACATGGCATTAAAACGCCGTCGTACAGGGCAGACGGAATATTACTTTAACTGTTTTATTTTAGATCTGGTTCACAAATGTTTTACCAAAATTGTTGGACATTTCTCAATATTGTTTAGAACATTGTGATATTTTTTTAGATGTCTGTGTTTAAACATTAACATATATTTGGTATTGGAATCCAAAATCGATTCAAATATACAATGAGTACAATACAAGCCTGTTACTAAAATCGATTCAAATATACAATGAGTACAATACAAGCCTGTTACTATATTGCTCTGTTGTATTGAAATTCAAAGCTTACCATGCATCATCTTGGAAATTAAACTTCATGTCTTTAAGTCCGTACCACATCTAGTCGCCGTTATTTCTCTGAATAAGTTATATGTTTACTTTTAATGTCCTGACTGAGCAACATCTATATCAGACTCCAAGATCGCGCAGATATGCCATTTTTTTACATTTACATTTAGTCATTTGGCAGACGCTTTTATCCAAAGCGACTTACAATTGGGGAGTACATAAAGCGATTCATCTTGAAGAGGCAATCAGACAGAGGAATTGCTCGTAACACCAAGTCTCAGTCATTGTTCAAATAAGTACAAGCTAGCAAGGGAAGGAGAGAAAGATATTTTTCATTTATCATGTTCATCTGATGTACGCTACTGTAATGTATGCACATAACTTTTTAATAGACGGGTAATTCCCAACATTAAACAAATAACATTTTACATGCTCAGGACGTTTACATTGCAAGAATATGTACAAGGATACATAAGTTATTAAAACACTGACTTGTTAGGTGATATTTTCTCAATAAAATCGTACGATTTCCTATTAATTCAATAGAATGTATGGGAATACTGGGGCACACTAATATGGCTGCGCTGCGGCTTCACTTTTATGACGTCCAGTTCTCTATTATAGATCAGTGGGCCTGTATGATATGTATCGTATATGGAGACCTGTATAAAGAGTGTGCAGACACAGACTCTAGAGATTCTCTGCAGAGTATCTCGGCTTCATTGTCTCAGATAATAAAGTCTATCTTCTGGCATCAAAACCTCAAGACTTCGAGAGTGATTTCTCATAGCAGCAGCAGAAGTCACCACATCATTAATCAAATATATGTGATATATTTGTGATATATGTGTGATTTGTGTCTATAATGTTTTAATAATAATAATTGGAAGATCAGTGTACCTCATTCATGAGAAGTTTCAGGAATATATAATTAATTTATAAAAATGCATGATAAAAGTGATCATAATGTTTTACATCAGTTGCCTACTTTGTTACATCAGGGCTCACTTTTTTGTCCCATCACTTCATAAATCTCTCTTTGAATTGTTTCGATGCATTGGTAATAAACGTAAGCTTTTTTTTGTTTCATTTCAGAGCTGATGGAAGAGAACGATGAGAGTGAAGAACTGAGTGAAGCGGAGGAGAAACATCATGAAATGAATGTCTTTTTAAAAATACATTTTTAAAGAAAAGAAGAGCCAAGAAATCTGTCACCTGCACTCAGTGTGGAAAGAGTTTGACAAGCAAACATAGTCTTGAGAATCACATGAGGATCCACACTGGAGAAAGACCATTCACATGCAATCAATGTGGGAAGAGTTTCACATGCAAACCAAATCTTAAGCTTCACTTAAGAGTTCATACTGGAAAGAAACTGTTCACCTGCGAACAGTGTGGGAAAAGTTTCATGCAATACTCACACCTTAAGAGACACATGAAAATCCACACAGGAGAGAAGCCGTTCACATGTGATCAGTGTGGAAAGAGATTCCCACACAAATACAGTCTTAAGATTCACATGAGGAGCCACACTGGAGTGAAGCTGTTCACATGCGATCAATGCAGCAAAACATTTCTTGGGGAGTCAGGCCTGAAGACGCACCTGAAAGTTCACACAAAGGAGAAGCCACATTCATGTTCTGAATGTGGAAAGAGTTTTTCACTGCTGCCATACTTAGGTAAACATGAGAAAATTCATACTGGTGTACGAGCTCATATGTGCTTTGAGTGTGAGAAGACTTTTATTTCAGCATACAGTTTAAAACGGCACCAGATTATTCACTCTGTAGATAAACCTTACAAGTGTTCACATTGTGACAAGACATTCAGTCAGTCATCAAATCTGAAAACACATGAGGCGATCCACAGCAGCGAGAAGCCGCACACGTGTAATCAGTGTGGAAAGAGTTTTGCTATTAAAAGTCACCTGAAACGACATGTGAGGATCCATGCAGTGGAGAAACCAGATCACCTCAGTCTGAAATCACAGTAATAATTTCATCCTTATGTGCAGAGAAACAAAGTTAGTTTTCCAACAGCTATGTCGACCAGTTTGCTGGTTGATTGGTATCTGCTTGGAAAGTGTATCATTATTATTATTATTATTATTTGTATTATTATTATAATTTGTACTGAGATCTAAGTCATTATAATGAGATAGTTTCTCATTATTTTTACTTTCATATTTTTAGATTTTGATGTCACATGAATGAAACTGATAAATACAAACAAAGTCCCTTTCAAGGAAAGTCTTTTCACTTGGTGGCCATATTTGCAACGCCTCCGGGCAGCTATTTCTGGCATCCAAGACCAAGTCCTACCTAAATGAATGGGGGGATCCTGAAATCTAATTGAATTGAATTACATATTTCAAACCAGCAACAAAATCAGAAATCAACTGCCCACGAATGCTATTTCTTTTGCTCAAAGAGCCTTAAAAAAGCAAAATTTTCAGGCTAGACCAGCTAATGCACATGTGCAGTCAGCGCGAGTCTCAGGTTTCTATGGGAACCGGAGCTTCTAATGCCTGTTTCACACATACTCTGTTTGCGGTGCATTTTTTTTCTCCCGCACCCATGTTAACGGATCAGAGCGTTCACACTGCACGCGGTTGCGGTCCAGCAGTGCAAGTCTGCAGCAGTGCAGAGATCGTTTCTGCACCGAGTCTATTTTTGCTGTGCTCCACGCGCTGAATAAAAAGTGACAGCGCTTTGTTCACGGTAAAAATGAACATGAATTGACATGGAAATGCAGTAATTTCACAATAAATAGACATAATTAATGTCTACTGTGTTTCACAGGCTTTTTGGCTAGGTTTAAAACACATAAAAGTGCACTTTTAGATAAACAAGGCAACATATGCATATGTGGAGTTAGAAAAACAAAGTTCTTTAAGACCCGCGCTGGACTGTTTGAAATAAAGATTTAAATGTAAAAGGCATGAGAGCCGACTGTTTCTGTCAGTGGTAAGTTTTAATTTAAAACAATTTGTGAAAAGTAGGCTATATGCTGTGTTTAAATTTGTTTCCACTTGCTTGAGCAACTTAATATATGAATCTAGAAGCCAAATGCATTTAATAAGTTATATTAATTGAGTTTAAACATGAATATGTCTATGAAAGATTGTGTAACTGTACTGGATCACAATGCTGAAAAAGCACTTTAAGTATATATGCTAACAACGTTTGGATTTTAAATCAAAATAATGGATAAATGTTGTGTTTGTGGTAAACAGCCGCGGATCAGGAGCGGACTGCAAACATGTCCTGTGTGAAAGCACAATGAGTCCGTGCTGCTTCTGCAGACGGAGCATGTGTGAAATAGGCGCAACAGCTGCTGCAGTGATGTGATGACTTTACCAATCAGCGATTGGCTATTTTATTCAGAAGGCGGAGCTATTCCCCCATATTGCACATTGCAGTTTCTCCCATTCATAAATATAGGAATGAACCGTCTTTGTATATCTACAGTCTTTGATACAAAGCAGTGCTGTATGGCAAGCCTTTTTTATCATTTAATCAATAAACAGTACTAGTACCCATTTTCATGCTACTAGTACTTATTTTTTAGATACTACTAGTACTTATTTCAATAATGACTAGTAACTATTCTGTTGATACTAGTAACAAATTTAAGATTTTTGCCATTGGCTTCTATGGGGATCTGCCATTAAATATCAACTATTTAGTTTTGACTAGTATGTATTCCAGTTGTAACTAGTACATGTTTTTTTTGTACTAGTACTTTAATCATTAGATACTAGTACTTATTTATTACAAACCCGATTCCAAAAAAGTTGGGACACTGTACAAATTGTGAATAAAATAGGAATGCAATAATTTACAAATCTCATAAACTTATATTTTATTCACAATAGAATATAGATAACATATCAAATGTTGAAAGTGAGACATTTTGAAATGTCATGCCAAATATTGGCTCATTTTGGATTTCATGAGAGCTACACATTCCAAAAAAGTTGGGACAGGTAGAAATAAGAGGCCGGAAAAGTTAAATGTACATATAGGAACAGCTAGAGGACCAATTTGCAACTTATTAGGTCAATTGGCAACATGATTGGGTATAAAAAGAGCCTCTCAGAGTGGCAGTGTCTCTCAGAAGTCAAGATGGGAAGAGGATCACCAATTCCCCCAATGCTGCGGCGAAAAATAGTGGAGCAATATCAGAAAGGAGTTTCTCAGAGAAAAATTGCAAAGAGTTTGAAGTTATCATCATTTACAGTGCATAATATCATCCAAAGATTCAGAGAATCTGGAACAATCTCTGTGCGTAAGGGTCAAGGCCGGAAAACCATACTGGATGCCCGTGATCTTCGGGCCCTTAGATGGCACTGCATCACATAACAGGAATGCTACTGTAATGGAAATCACAACATGGGCTCAGGAATACTTCCAGAAAACATTGTCGGTGAACACAATCCACCGTGCGATTCGCCGTTGCCGCTCTAAAACTCTATAGGTCAAAAAAGAAGCCATATCTAAACATGATCCAGAAGCGCAGGCGTTTTTCTCTGGGCCAAGGCTCATTTAAAATGGACTGTGGCAAAGTGGAAAACTGTTCTGTGGTCAGACGAATCAAAATTTGAAGTTCTTTTTGGAAAACTGGGACGCCATCCGGTCATCCGGACTAAAGAGGACAAGGACAACCCAAGTTTTTATCAGCTCTCAGTTCAGAAGCCCTGCATCTCTGATGGTATGGGGTTGCATGAGTGCGTGTGACATGGCAGCTTACACATCTGGAGGAAAGGCACCATCAATGCTGAAAGGTATATCCAAGTTCTAGAACAACATATGCTCCCATCCAGACTTCGTCTCTCTTTCAGGGAAGACCTTGCATTTTCCAACATGACAATGCCAGACCACATACTGCATCAATTACAACATCATGGCTGCGTAGAAGAAGGATCCAGGTACTGAAATGGCCAGCTGCAGTCCAGATCTTTCACCCATAGAAAACATTTGGCGCATCATAAAGAGGAAGATGCGACAAAGAAGATCTAAGACAGTTGAGCAACTAGAAGCCTGTATTAGACAAGAAATGGGACAACATTCTATTTCCAGTCCCCCAGACGTTTGCAGACTGTTATAAAAAGAAGAGGGGATGCCACACAGTGGTAAAACAATGGCCTTGTCCCAACTTTTTTGAGATGTTGTTGATGCCATGAAATTTAAAATTAACTTATTTTTCCTTTAAAATGATACATTTTCTCAGTTTAAACATTTGATATGTCATCTATATTGTATTCTGAATAAAATATTGAAATTTGAAACTTCCACATCATTGCATTCTGTTTTTATTCACAATTTGTACAGTGTCCCAACTTTTTTGGAATCGGGTTTGTAGATACTCTTACCTATTAAATAGATACTAGTTCTTATTTATTACAAACAGTATTTATTCATTAGAAACTAGTTCTTATTATTAGATACTATTACTCGTACCTATTAAACAGATACTTAATTGTTACATACTAGTACTTATTGATTAGCTACTAGTATTTATTCAATAGATACTAGTACACATTTTTTAGATACTAGTAATAATTCGAAATGTTACTAGTAAGATTTTTTATTTTACTAGTAAATATTTAATTGAACTGTGGTCATACGACTAGTCATAACATAAGATGAGTAAAA
>CM041794.1:58963363-59185246 GCA_023376895.1 Aspiorhynchus laticeps | reverse complement strand
TTGCTCTGGAGGCATGCGAATATTTATTCCCCTGTTATGTCAGTATGCACCTCGGATCCAAACAAGCCATTTTTGGAGCTTGATAAATAAATAAATGCTTTGTTTATGAGGAGAATGTTTTAAGCCATGAAACTTGCAGGATGCTTTAATGGTACAAAGACCGCTTATATGCCAAAAGATCAAGTCTAATTAGATTTCTCCTGCCATGACACCTTTAAGTCTTTTATTTTCAAAAATATGTTATCAGAGCCCTTCAAATTAGAATAAAGACAGTGAATGTTAATGTTGAATTTAATTTTCATATCTTGCCAGCCTCTGCATTTGTCTGAATCAGGCTTTAGAATGTAATACTTTTTAAAGAAAACAAATATGAAGGAATTGGTTAAAAAATGGTATATCGTTAGTGCTATCATCTTTAATTAAAGAACAGACAGTTATCATCACAAGTTAGATTGATAGACCACATCCCCAAAACAGCAGTGAAACAAGAGAGTCTGTTGTACTTCTCCTCTCATTTGAGCAGGATGTTCAAGTACAAGGTGTCTGTCACCACTGGCAAACAGGAGTTTGCTGAGACAATAAATGACATATACGTGACGCTGGTGGGCACGGAGAGATCCAGTGACAAAACTATACTGGACAAATCCGTTGTTGACCATTTTGCAAGAGGATCGTTAAGAATTGTTTTTTCCCTCACAAATTCAGCACAAACTCAATAGAAACAGCTGTGTCATGTATTTAATGAATTATATATAAAAATATAATGTTAAACATGAAATTATTTCATTTATTTACTGATGTCAGAGGTGGAAAGTAACTAATTACAAATACTTTCGTTACAGTACTTGAGTGCATTTTTACATTTTTTTCTACTTTCTTGAGTATAATTAAAATGTGGTACTTTTCCTTGAGTTGAATAAAAATAAAGTATTCAACATAGCTACATTTGATTTTTCACCAAAAGTACAAAAAGGTGCTGATGGAGAAATGAGGCGAGCTGGCGTTTGACGGGCACTTTTCAAACTACTTACGGAGCCCTGCTCTTCAGGCAATAACAGACAGGTCTGACTCAGGGGTCAAAACCAATCAAAACTTCCAGTTCAGCTGCTTTTGCTTTGACTGTCAATCACTGGTGTTGCTGTTTTGAAACAGAAATGTTAATGTTTCAGTATAAGTTGAATGTAAGAAAGCTATGCTCTGATTTTAAATTGTAATTTTGACAGCCTCTGAAATTAGAATCAGAAAGAGCTTTATTGCCAAGTTTGTTTTGGTGTCACACGCTTCCAGTACACAGAGACAACAACACCACACAGACAATAAAAATAAGATGTGAATAAAAATACACATATGTAAATATCAATAGACAAAAATAGAAAAAATAAATTGAAAAAAAATAAATAAATTGTGCATACAGTTGTGCTATAGATGATAGAATAGGAATAGAATAGAGTGAGATGCAGGGATGTACTAGGATGTAGGTGGTAACAAATAAATAGAAGGTTATTGCACATATCTTTATTGCACAACAAGGGGAACATTTAACTGTTCATGAGGTAGATTGCCTGGGGGAAGAAACTGTTCTTGTGCCTGGCTGTCCTGGTATTCCGGCTCTGAAGCCCCGGCCAGATGGCAAAAGTTCAAAAAGGGGATGACTTGGATGTAAGGGATCCAGAGTGATTTTCTGAGCCCTTCTCCTCACTCTGGATGTATACAGTTCTTGGAGGGTGACCAGGGGAGCACCAATAATCCTCTCGGCAGTCCGAACCGTTCTCCAGACAGTTATTGATGTGCACAGAACAGACTCGATGATGGCAGTTTAGAACTGTTTCAGCAGCTCCTGTGGCAGGCTGAACTTCCTCAGCTGGCCAAGGAAGTACAGCCATTGTTGGGCCTTTTTTTACAATGGAGTCGATGTGAGTGTCCCACTTCAGGTCCTGAGAGATGGTGCAGCAGAGAAAATAGTGAGTCTTCTTGCGCTTGAATTGTTTAAAGTCATATTAAAGGATTGATAAGCAGAATCGAAATCATGGTTCATACCATTGATATTACCAGAGCACTCTGCTGTTTAAGTAAATGGATGCAGTTATTGCAGGAACAATGTAAGTGTCTAAAATGCATGCACACAATTCATTTGAATGGTTAAGCTCACCCTCTTTATCAGTGCAGTCAAACTAAATGAATGAAGCAAACTTAGTACAAAGCTGAAATAACCTCAACATTAGCAACATTGCAATAAGAGAGCATGGATTTTTATGTACATTTAACTGACAGATAAACCATGATTTCGATTCTGCTTATCAATCCTTAAATATGACGATAAACCATTCAAGCGCAAGAAGACTCGCTGTTTTCTCTTCTGCACACAAACTGTATAGTGCGTGATACTGTGTCCTCTTACGTGTCTTTTTGCATTTGAAAGGACAAATACACACAAAAATGTCAAAATGTCCCTGTTAAATGTCAGTTATGTCTTAAATGAACGTAAACAGTTGAGAAAGAAAACGCATGTGTAACAGTATATTGGATCTGTGCAGCTCCTAAAGTGACAGCAGCCAAATATTCCTGCTGCCATCTCTATAATAACATTAATCAAACAAAAGACAGAAAATTCACTCGCTGTTCTTGCCTGAATAACTTTTGTAACTACATTTATATTGTATGTTTATTACAGTTTCTGTACCTGAATACCAGAAAATCTTAAAACACTGTTTATTTCAATTGTAATTAATTTGTTCAATTGAATTTTATGTGTGATTGCCAACTTTTTGTACTTTTTAAATTGAGTGTTTACTTGTCTTTTCATACTCCACATAATTTTTTTACTGGCAACTTTCTATTCACACCGTTGCATTATAAATATACATCATTCTTATGAAATGAACACAAATAAACATATATATCATCGTAATTGTGTGTTTATATGTGTGTCTTCATGTGTCATCAGTGTCAACTGTTCCTGTCTGTTGTACTGCTGTACTGCTGAGAGGTTTGCGATTGTAGCTCCGCTTTTTATTGATTATTTACCTTACTTTCACTGTCTGTTGTTTAAAGTACTTAATTCCCACCATATTTCTGGTATTATCTATCAAACTAATCTGATCGCTAGTGCAGCGCGTTAGCATTCGCTAGCCGGTTAGCTTGTCACTCGCGGTTCCATTCGCGTTGCTATTCGCGCCTATTATTGTTTTCTTTTTTCTCGCTCCGTTTTCATTTCTCTCTCGCTCTGTTTTTCACGAGTTCATCAAACAACAGTGGTAAGTGGTAGGTGGTAAGTTAAGTTGGTATCATTCATCAATCACGGTGAGTAATGGCTTCTTCTCCTGCTATTGTTATTTGCACAGTTTGCCACATGTATAGTTTATCTATCTCTGTCAGCGATGAGGGATTCACATGTGATAAATGTAGGGAAATAGTTAGGCTGACAGAGAAGGTTTTAGAACTAGAGACACGCATCCAAACTTTAGTTGAGGACAGTAAGAATGTGAAGGCTGTAGATACTGCTTTGGATGTGATTAGCTCAGGGACTCCTGTACATTGTTCGGTTCCGGTAACGTTAGCGCCCCCGCAGCAGGTTTTATAGACAATTGGACGAGTTTTTGGGGCAGACCTGACCTGTTGAAAAGAGATGGTGTTCATCCCTCCTGGGGTGGTGCCGCTCTTCTCTCTAGAAATTTGGCACATAGTCTTAGATTTCATACTTGACTAACTGGGGCCCAGGTCAGGAAGCAGACAGACTGGCTAAACCGACCATCTGCTAGCCGCCTCATGTCACAGAAGTCAGTTAATTCTCAGCACATAGAGACTCCTTCACCTAGATATCACACTATAGAGACTGTGTCTGTTCCCCTGAATTAGAAAATACAGAAAACGTCCAAACCAATTTATGAGTAACCATTTAATTGATGTTCAACAAATAAAAAATGTTTACAACTTGTTTAAAACTTGGCTTACTGAATATCAGGTCCCTTTCTACAAAATCACTTTTTGTAAATGATTTGATTAATGATCATAACCTAGATTTGCTCTGTTTGACAGAAACATGGCTAAAACCAGATGAATACATTACTTTAAATGAGTCCACCCCCCCAAGATTACAGCTATAAAATGAGACACGTCCAAAAGGCAAAGGGGGAGGTGTTGCTACAATTTATAGCAATATTCTCAGTATTTCTCAGAGGGCAGGCTTTAAGTATAACTCATTTGAAGTTATGGTGCTGCGTATAACATTATCTAGAGAAACACGTGTTCATGATAAATCCCCTGTGATGTTTGTATTGGCTAATGTATACAGGCCACCAGGGCACCATACAGACTTTAATAAAGAATTTGCTGATTTTCTATCTGAGTTAGTACTGGCTGCAGATAAAGTCTTAATTGTTGGCGATTTTAATATCCATGTCGATAATGAAAAAGATGCATTAGGGTTGCACGATACACCGGTGCTACGGTAGTATCGCGATACTAAAGCTTAAAAATACCCGCGGTGCCATTGCATTTTTTAAACGGTAGTATCGTCCACAAGGTACCGTAAAAAAGATATGTAGTATACACGGCAGCAACACTGTTTTAAACGTTCATTTGAACATGCATGCCAGCAGAAACATTACAAGTTGATTGCCAAATGTCTTTCTGCTGTGCTCTGTGTAATACAGTCTGTGTATACGCTTTATATGGTATCAAGTGTTTTCTGACGCTTCAGTTCAGTTTGCAATGAGAAGTTCACTCGAACGTCGTTGTTCATGCTGCAGTTTATCAGAAGAAAGGGTCTGATTCAGACCGTCTGATGTCATTTTAAAAAACAGCAGATCAACCATCACTTATTCAACATCATAATATCTTGCAAGAAAGTATTATCGCAAGTTTATTAATTTGACCACTTCTAGAACAGGTGAAATAGTTAGTTTCTGGAAGCATCTTTGCGATCACGAACTCAGCTTTGCACTTGGTTCTTATCAATCATTATATTTATATATTTATTCATTTATAATATTATGTTTTAATATACATGCTGCTAACTTGGAAATTTCAAGATATGCGAGCAAAAAATGCTCCTGACAGTTCGGCAATATGACATGAGCAAGAGTGCTGTTTTTGTTTCGTTTCTGTATTCAAATCCAAATCCACGTTTGGTTTGGGCGAATCACTGATTCACTAAGCCATTCATAAAAACAGTCATTTGATTCGCTTCTGAAGGATTCAGCCGTTTTGAAAGAATCGTTTGAATGACTCAGTGATTCAATCACGGACTTCTGCCACCTGCTGGCCGTTTTAAGTTTCCCATCTAAAAGTAGGCATATTACATTATTTTCCAACATATTTCTATATTCAGAATTTAGTATTTAAAACATTAATCTCATAACTTTATTTATGCAATTATAAATACAGTCTAAATGTATAAATGCCACATCTAAATGTCACTTCATGCAGCTTCTGTGCAGTGCTAAGATTTGTTTAGATCATTTCATGATAACAATAGCCAGTCATATAGTATCGTAAGACATTTTTATGGTATCGTGACAACCCTAAGATGCATTAGGATCAACATTCATAGACATTCTGAACTCTATTGGGGTTAGACAACACGTTTCAGGACCTACTCATTGTCGAAATCATACTCTAGATTTAACCCTTTAGGCGCCCAGGGTTTTTTAAAAAAAATGCTGGATTTTGACATCAAGATTTCAAAAGCTTGTGGCTTGAAAGGGCTTAAAGATAGAGATCTACTGTAAATTAGAAAAATGTTGGGCATGACCTACAGTTTATGTGGGGTGTAAATATACTCATCTAATTTGCATATTATGACGTCAACAGGGGGGCGGCCCTCTTGAATTTCATAATATTCAGGAAATAGTAGATATTAAATTGATGTTTGAACTTATTTGCATGTTTGTTTGTTTTTTTGTCTTTTTATCCTCATTTCAAATGATCAGAAAAGAGGAAATCAACAGTAAAACGGGAGAAAGTAGTAAATTATTACTATATTACTATCCTATATAGTAGTAAAACTCATGTGAACAGTAGCCTACTTTTTGATCAGTTCATCAGTTATATTCAGGAAATAATAGATACTGAATTGATGTTTGAGCTTATTTGTGTGTTTGTTTTGTTTTTTTGTCTTTTTATCCTCATTCCAAATGATCAGGAAAAAAGGAAATCAACAGTAAAACGGGAGAAAGTAGTAAATTATGACTATATTACTCTGCCATAGTAAAATACATGTGTCTATTTTGTGATCAGTTGACCAGCTATCTGCCCATTCAGGTATCTAAGTGACACAGTTTATAGTTCTTGAGAGTATGGTAGACCAACCCCACACTGACTGCACCTGTACTGGCGGCCCATAGAGCGCGCGCGGTTAGAAAAAAAGACGCAATCTGGCCGATCATCAGCACCGCGGAGCGGAGCCAGCAGCGCTCCGTGAGCTCAGAGATCAGCAGCTCTCCTATGGACACTACGACCACGTCCACCCCTGCCACCCCCATCCCCGTTGGGCAAAGGGTCAACTGATCACTTGTTTGTGCTTCGTGAACTCTCTCGCCTTGTGCGCGCGACACCATTGCGCTGCAAAGATGTACCGGGAGAAGCGCGATCATTAGACGGCCGATCGTCATTTCCAAAAGGCAAATATTCCCCTTCAGAGTCAGAATCAGCGAATAACACTTGCAACACATCCTCACGGTACAGCCATTTGGAGATTTTCTCTCACAAATCTCAAAATTCACTCGTGACGCTGTGAACTGAACTGCTTCTGCATCAATGACACGATCGCTCACTTTCTCTGCTATTTCCTCGAACACTTTGAATAGGAACAGGACGGAATTTTGGTCTAGAATCGAAGTACTACATGTCTGCCATCTAGTGGTAGGGAATACAAATGAGATATTACACCAGATAAGGAACTACGGTCTATTTGATCAAGTATGACGTCTTGTCGCAATTTTGCGAATTTGGCGCTTAGAGGGTTAATACTGTCACATGGAATTGATGTTAGTGGTGTTGAAATTCTGCAGCAAAGCGATGATATCTCAGATCATTATCTAGTCTTGTGTAAACTCCATATAGCTAAAACTGTAAATTCTACTCCTTGTTACAAGTATGGTAGAACCATCACTTCTACCACAAAAGACTGCTTTGTAAGTAATCTTCCTGATTTATCTCAACTCCTCAGCATATCCAACAGCTCAGAACAGCTTGATGATGTAACAGAGACTATGGACTCTCTCTTTTCTAACACTTTAGATACATTTGCTCCTTTACGCTTAAGGAAGATTAAGGAAAAGAGTCCAACACCGTGGTATAATGAGCACACTCGCACTCTAAAGAGAGCAGCCTGGAAAATGGAGCACAGCTGGAGGAAAACAAAACTAGAGGTATTTCGTTTAGCTTGGCGGGAAAGTATCCTATCCTACAGAAAAGCTTTAAAAACTGCTAGATCTGATTACTTTTCGTCTCTTTTAGAACAAAACAAACATAACCCCAGGTATTTATTCAATACAGTCACTAAATTAATGAAAAATAAAGCATCAACAGGTGTTGGCATTTCCCAAGAGCACAGCAGTAATGATTTTATGAACTACTTTACTTCCAAGATCGATACTATCAGAGATAAAATTGTAACCATGCAGCCGTCAGCTACAGTATCGCATCAAATAGTGTACTATAGATCCCCCGAGGAACAATTCCACTCATTCTCTACTATAGGAGAGGAAGAATTGTATAAACTTGTTAAATCATCTAAACCAACAACATGTATGTTAGACCCTATTCCATCTAAACTACTAAAAGAGGTGCTTCCAGAAGTCATAGATCCTCTTTTGGCTATTATTAATTCATCATTGTCATTAGGATATGTCCCCAAAACCTTCAAATTGGCTGTTATTAAGCCTCTCATTAAAAAAACCACAACTTGACCCCAAAGATCTAGTTAATTGCAGACCGATCTCAAATCTTCCTTTTCTGTCAAAGATACTAGAAAAGGTAGTATCCTCACAATTACTGTATATTCCTTCTTAGAGAAAAATGATATCTGTGAGGATTTCCAGGCAGGATTTAGACTGTATCATAGTACTGAGACTGCTCTCATTAGAGTTGCTAATGATCTGCTTCTATCATCTGATCGTGGTTGTATCTCTTTATTAGTTCTACTGGATCTTAGTGCTGCGTTCGACACCATCGACCACAACATTCTTTTAAATAGACTAGAAAACTTTGTTGGCATTAGTGGAAGTGCCTTAGCATGGTTCAAATCGTACTTATCTGACCGCCATCAATTCGTAGCAGTGAATGAAGAGGTATCATATCGATCACAAGTGCAGTATGGAGTTCCTCAAGGCTCAGTACTAGGGCTGTTACTTTTCACGCTTTACATGTTACCCTTGGGAGATATTATCAGGAGACATGGTGTTAGCTTTCACTGTTATGCTGATGATACTCAGCTCTATATTTCTTCACGGCCTGGTGAAACGCACCAAATTGAGAAACTAACGGAATGCATAGTCGATATAAAAAACTGGATGACGAGTAATTTCCTACTGCTAAATTCTGAAAAAACAGAGGTGTTAATTATCGGACCTAAAAACCCCACATGTAATAACTTAGAACACTATCTAACACTTGACGGCTGCTCTGTCAATTCTTCTTCTTCATCAGTTAGGAACCTAGGCGTGCTGTTTGATAGCAATCTTTCTTTTGAAAGCCATGTTTCTAGCATCTGTAAAACTGCGTTCTTCCATCTCAAAAACATATCCAAACTGCGACCTATGCTCTCAACGTCAAATGCAGAAATATTAATTCATGCGTTTATGACCTCAAGGTTAGATTATTGTAATGCTTTACTGGGTGGTTGCTCTGCACGTTTAATAAACAAACTACAGTTATTCCAAAATGCAGCAGCTAGAGTTCTTACTAGAACCAGGAAGTATGAGCACATTAGCCCGGTTCTGTCAACACTGCACTGGCTCCCTACTAAACATCGTATAGATATTAAAATCTTGTTAATTACTTATAAAGCCCTAAATGGTTTAGCTCCTCATTACTTGAGCGAGCTCTTATCGCATTCTAGTCCTCCACGGCCGCTGCGTTCTCAAAACTCTGGCCGTTTGATAATACCTAGAATATCAAAATCAACTGCGGGCGGCAGATCGTTTTCCTTTTTAGCACCAAAACTCTGGAACAATCTACCAAACACTGTTCGGGAGGCAGACACACTCTGTCAGTTTAAATATAGATTAAATACCCACCTCTTTAACCTGACATACACCTAACACACTACTACACTTCTATTATTCAAATCCGTTAAAGGATTGTTAGGCTGCATTAATTAGATCAACCGGAACCGGGAACACTTCCCATAACACACGATGTACTCGTTATCTACACTAATAGTTGTTTCTTTCTTATTCTGTTTCTCAGACCGTGTCTGGATCAGATGGTGGATCGGCGCCGGGAGATGATGTCTGCGGCCCTGATCGTCAGCGATGAGCCCCAGAGACATATCCCCAGTGAAGACCTCGACTAAAATACAAGAAAACTAAAAATAAAACAAATAATTGAAAATATAATAATAAAATACCTAACTACATAATACTATTATTGTTAGAAATTGCAACAATATAAAAATAGAAATATAATACATTTATACATTTAAAAATTTAATTAAAACAATAAGTAAACAATGAATAAAAAATAATATCCTGGCCAGAGGAGAACTGGCCCCCCGACTGAGCCTGGTTTCTCCCAAGGTTTTTTTTTCTCCACTCTGTCACAGAGGGAGTTTTGGTTCCTTGCCGCTGTTGCCTCTGGCTTGCTCAGTTGGGAACACTTAATTTCTAGCGATTATCGTCAATTTGATTTCACAGATACTATTTAAACTAAACTTAGCTAGACAATGACATCTCCGAATTCAATAATGAAATGCCCTTAACTGAAAATTGAGTGTTTAATCTTATTATTATACATTACTGACACTCTATCCTCCAACTTGATACTGTTAAGTGCTTTGACACAATCTGTATTGTTAAAAGCGCTATATAAATAAAGGTGACTTGACTTGACAATTGTAATGACTTGTCTGAGGCGTGTGGATCCAAGTGCAGCATACATTTATTAGACAGAGGCAGAATCAAACAGGCAATAGTCAGCAGGCAAAAACAGGAATATCAGAGGCAGGGCAGAGACGTAAACAGTTCCAGGCAGGAGTCGGGGTCACAAGCACAGGTTCAGAGTATCAGGGCAGTCCGGGGTCAAACACAGAAATCAGAATCAGAAGAATGGGGAAACGCTCAGAAATGTCAGCCGGGGCAAGAACAAGACTTCGCAAAGTGTAGGAGAAAGTCCAGAGCTTATGTAGTGTGTGTGTGTGTGTGTGTGATTGGGTGATGGTGATTGTGAGATGGTAAACAGGTGCAAGCGTGATCAGTGTGAACAGCTGTGTTGGTGCAGTGGATGATGGGAAATGCAGTCTATGAGTGATCTGTAACTGTGTGGTGTGAAAGTCCATGTGATGGGTGAGTGACCTCTAGTGGTGAACAAACAGAAGTCCATGGTCAGGATTTGTGACAACAATGTTATTCAGCTTTAGTGATTCAATTCAATTCAAGTATATTTGTATAGCGCTTTTTACGATACAATCGTTGCAAAGCGCTTTACAGGAAATTAAGTTTCTACAATATATTTATACATTGTAGAAACTTAATATATTAACTTATGGCAAAATTAGTTAATTCTGCATGTTGTTGGGGGTCAAGGGTCAAGGTAGATTTATTTGTCACATACACAACCATACCAAGTACAATCAGCAGTGAAATGCAGGGGTTTGTTTAAGAAATTTACAGCATAAACAAGAGGAGAGAGAGATGGAAAAAATAACCCGCAGACTATACTCCTTGGGGGAGTACAGTGTGAGAACAGAAAAAAAACACCTCAGCACAAAAGCACATAATACACCATAGACACACGACTATGCAACAGGGGAGGTAATCCAGCTCCAACAAAACAGCCATCCGGTCCAGCGCTAACCCAGCAGCGCTAGTCACAGACCCGCTTGTCAGGCTGGCGGATCAAAGCGACGGAGGTGTTGAATCGGGGGTTTTGGGGATGTGTCTGTATGTGTAATTGTTTGTAATCAGTATGTGTGTATGTGTGTGTATGTGTAATCAGCAGCTGTCTGAGGAATGGGGGAGGAACGCAGAGAGCGTCTCCCTGCGGTGCTTCTCAGGGTTGATTTCCCAACAGCGGCCTTGGCCAAGGCCAGTGCTGGTAGAGGGGAGCCGGAAAAGATAAGATTGTGCTTGTTTAGTCTTAGGGCGAGTAACCACATTCCAATTCCACGGCTACTCTTATTGTCCGTTCTGGTCTCCGTCAATTTTTCTATGCAAAGCCGTGAGCTTTTCCGTGATAGAATCCATATTGCGGTTAATAGTCTCAGTCTCAATGCTGACCGCTCTTCCCACTGCTTCAATCATGACGGGCAGCCTTGTGAGGCTTTGAACAGCTGTTCCCATTTTCTTAATTCTTCGATAACCCAGGGCAAAGCCTAAGCCAATCAGCAGAAGACCTGTTATCATGGTTCCGAATAGATAGATATCTTCGATGTCCTCCACGGAAAGAGCCGCTAAACACACGACACGCCATCTGTCCCACGCGTCCATCGTGTAGCCAGCGGGGTACGTTCCGTCAGGGCAGTCAGGTTCTCCAGAACCCGAGCTTCTCGTCGAGAAGATGGTGTCAATTGCGTTGAGAGACCAGTTGATCAAATCCATGATTTTTCCAGTTTTGAGGTTTTGAGGAGCAATGCAGAGAGAGTCTCAAGTATTACACGATACGAGACAAGAGAGCAGGCAGGGAGGGAAAAAAGTGTGAGGACGGGGAGTGAGAAAAAATGCGACCGCCTCCGATGAGAGCCAAAGTAAGAAGATCAGAGGTTGACATCCTCTGAGGTCCTCCGAGGGGTCGGCATCATCTCTTCTCAGGTGTTTGGTCATCTCAGATCATTTAAGAGCTGGATCCAGACTGAAGCTTGTGTAACTCCTAGTTACCACGGGATGTTAATCCCGTGGCAGAAACAGAGAAACAAAGAGACATAATTAGCGTAGCTGTTGTTCCATTCAAGCAAAAATTATTTGTTCAACCCAAGCTAAAGAATAATAATGTGCGTTTTGATCAGATATAACTGCAGTACAAGATTATGAGATGCATTATATGAATGCATTATGTGAATGCTTGGCTAAAGAGATGTGTCTTTAATCTAGATTTAAACAGAGAGAGTGTGTCTGAACCCCGAACGTTATCAGTAAGGCAATAAACAACAGGAGTTTGGGAGCCAAATATGAAAAAGCTCTACCTCCTTTAGTGGACTTTGCTATTCTAGGTACTACCAAGAGTCCAGAGTTTTGCGACCTTAGGGAGCGTGATGGATTGTAGCGAGATAGAAGACTAGTTAGCTAAACCATTTAGGGCCTTATAGGTAAGTAATAATATTTTGTAACTGATACGGTACTTAATAGGTAGTCAGTGCAGAGACTGTAAAATTGGGGTAATATGATCATATTTTCTTGACCTGGTAAGGACTCTAGCCGCTGCATTTTGGACTACTTGTAGCTTGTTTATTGAAGATGCAGGACAACCACCTAGCAGTGCATTACAATAGTCCAGTCTAGAGGTCATGAATGCGTGAACTAGCTTTTCTGCATCAGAAACAGGTAACATGTTCCTTAGCTTGGCAATGTTTCTAAGATTGAAGAATGCTGTTTTTGTAACATTGGAAATATGTTTTTCAAAAGACAAGTTGCTGTCTAATATAACACCCAGATTTTTGACTGTAGAGGAAGTAACAGGACATCCGTCTAGTTGCAAATTGTAATCCAAGAGATTCTGTGTACTGTTATTTGGTCCAATAAGTAATATCTCTGTCTTATCTGAATTTAATAGGAGAAAATTATTGGTCATCCAATCTTTTACATTTTTAACACACTCAGTTAACTTAGATAATTTAGAAGTTTCATCTGGTCTTGTTGAGATATATAGTTGAGTATCATCAGCATAACAATGGAAACTAATCCCGTATTTTCTAATAATATTACCAAGGGGCAACATGTATATTGAAAATAGCAGAGGACCTAGGACAGATCCTTGTGGTACGCCATACTTTACTGGTGATAATTGAGATGACTCCCCGTTTAAATAAACAAAGTGGTAGCGATCGGACAGGTAGGATCTAAACCATCTTAAAGCCTGCCCTTGAATACCTGTATAGTTTTGTAATCGATCTACGAGTATTTCATGATCTATAGTGTCGAACGCAGCACTAAGATCAAGTAAAACTAGCAATGAGATGCAGCCTTGGTCTGACGCAAGAAGCAAGTCATTTGTAATTTTAACAAGCGCAGTTTCTGTGCTATGGCGGGGCCTGAAACCTGACTGAAATTCTTCACAGAGATCATTTTTTTGCAAGAATGAGCACAATTGAGCAGACACAACTTTTTCTAAAATTTTAGACATAAACGGAAGATTTGAGATGGGTCTGTAATTTGCCAGATCACTAGGATCTAGTTGTGGCTTCTTAATAAGAGGCTTAATAACTGCCAGCTTGAATGGTTTAGGGACGTGACCTAAAGATAACGATGAGTTAATAATATTGAGAAGCGGTTCTTCTGCTACAGGTAACTCTTTCAGTAATTTAGTAGGTACAGGATCTAATAGACATGTTGTTGGTTTAGATGTTTTGATAAGTTTATTTAGCTCTTCCTATCCTATAGTTGAAAAGCACTGCAGTTTTTCTTTGGGTGCGGTGAATGAGGCTGAAGTACTAGACGCCGTAGAATCTACATTAGTTATTGTATTTCTGATGTTATCTATTTTATCAGTGAAGAAATTCATAAAGTCATTACTATTAAACTGTGAGGGAATATTTAGATCGGGTGACGTCTGGTTATTTGTTAGTCTAGCCACTGTGCTAAATAAAAACCTTGGATTATTTTGGTTATTATCTATGAGTTTGCGGATATGCTCGGTCCTGGCAGCTTTTAGAGCATGTCTATAGCTGGACATACTGTTTTTCCACGCAATTCTAAAAACTTCCAAGTTAGTTTTTCTCTATTTGCGCTCAAGATTACGAGTTTCTTTCTTGAGAGAATGGGTATAACTGTTGTACCATGGCGCAGCACGTTTTCCTCTAACCTTTTTTAATTTGATGGGAGCAACAGTTTCTAACGTATTAGAGAGGATAGTGCCCATGTTGCTAGTCATTTTGTCAAGTTCATTTGTATTTATGGGTACACAGAGCAGCTGAGATAAATCAGGCAGGTTATTTGTGAATCTGTCTTTAGTGGCTGGAACAATAGTTCTGCCCGGACGATAACGTGGGGCCCTACAGTTAATATCAGTTCTAAGCAGCATGCACGATACAAGGAAATGGTCAGTAACATCATCACTTTGAGGTACGATATCTATATCAGTAAGATCAATTCCATGCGATATAATTAAATCTAGCGTGTGATTATAACGTTGAGTGGGCCCGGTGACGTTTTGCTTGACTCCAAAAGAGTTTATTAGGTCGGTAAACGCAAGTCCTAATGCATCATTTGGATTATCAACATGAATGTTAAAATCTCCGACAATTAGCGCTTTATCAGCATTAACCAATAGGTCTGAGAGGAAATCTGCAAATTCTTTTAGGAAATCTGTATATGGCCCTGGCGGTCTATACACAGTAGCCAGAGCAAGAGATAAGACAGTTTTCTTTTGCATATCTGACAGTGTAACATTAAGCATAAGTATTTCGAATGAGTTAAACCTGTATCCTGTTTTCTGAGTAACATTGAGAATATCACTATATATTGTTGCGACACCGCCGCCATGACCCGTCTGACGGGGCTCATGCTTATAACAGTAGCTTGGTGGAGTAGACTCATTTAGACCAATATAATCATTTGGTTTAAGCCAGGTTTCAGTTAAACAGTACATCAAAACTATTATCTGTGATCATTTCATTTACAATTACTGCTTTAGGTGTGAGTGATCTAATGTTTAGGAGCCCAAGCTTTAAAAATAGTTTTTGTTCATTTATTTTGCATTTTTCTGGTTTAATCACGATCAGATTTTTTCTAGATCCTGTGTTAAATTTATATTTTGACCTCACTGTTCGGGGAACAGACACAGTATGTATAGATTGGACAACGCAATTACTTCTATCATTTAAGTGGGTAGAACAAAAGTCATCATAGCAGTTATTTGAGAATTGGCTTACTAGTCAGATGGAGCGTAGCGTCCTGGAGATGTTGTCCGACAGGAGTTCCGCTCCGACTCTGCTGGGGTGCAGGCCATCAGCACGGAAAAGCCTAGGACGCTCCCAGAAAAGATTCCAATTATTAACAAAGAGCAGTTTCTGTTCTTTACACCATGACAATAACCATTCGTTTAAAGCAAACAGTCTACTGAACCTTTCGTGTCCTCGTCGGTACGTGGGAAGCGGTCCTGACACGATGATCGTCGTCGCGGGCGATGTGCTGCGTACCGTCTCGATCAGGCTCCTGAAGTCCCTCTTCAGTGTCTCCGTCTGCCGCAGCTTGGTGTCGTTCACGCCCGAGTGCAGCACGACCGCTCCGACGCTCTCGTCATCCTTCAGGATCGCGGGTATCTGCGCAGAAACATCGAGAACACGAGCACCAGGGAAACAGTCTGTGTGCACTTTACCTTCAGCTAACGTAGCACGGACGTGCCGGACGATGGAGTCTCCGACGATCACAGCGTCACGTTCCGTCTCGTGGAGGGGGGCGAAGCGGTTTCGGGTGGAGATCTCGAAGACCGGAAGCGGCGGAGGGGGAGATGATGTAGCCCGAGGCCTCGCTTGCGTCTTCCGCTGCTGCCGCACCCAGGGTCCGTGATGTCCCGGCGCCGGAGTGAAGGACATCTGAGAAGATAGCGTCCTGGGTGCACGGGGCCTGTGCAGAGAAACACACGGAGTAGAGGTGGTGGGAGTGTTAGCAGCGTGCTGTATACTTACCCCGGACCTGTGAGCGTCAGCCCGGGATGTTTCCAGCACAGTTTGCCGCTCTCTCAGCTGGGCCTGTCTCTCCAGCAGCTCGTTGATCTGCTTCTCCACGGCCTCCAGCTCCTGCTGCACCGAATGCAGCTCGAACGCGTCCTCACCTGCACTCAAAGGTAGACACAAATCCGCCATTAAAGTAGGTAGCAGTGGAACAATGGTAATGTGTGTGAATAGGGTATTAGCTGTGTTAGCGCGCCAAGCAGCCGCCGCGTTGGCGGTGCTAACGGGCTATAAGCTAATAGCGGACTCGGGAAATCAAACTAGAACTAGTGATAACAAGGCGCCCTGATTGTTTTTGTTGTAGAATGCGATAGAGGATATATTCACACGTTATAGAAACGAAAAATGATGGTGTATAAAATTGATTTTAAGAAATAAAATAGACGATAAAGAAATAACTTGACGGAGCTCAAACTCAAAACACGTGTCAGCAACAAACAGGAAGTGACGTAATCAGCGTCAGCGTAATCAGCAAATGAAATCTGTATTTTTATTTAAATCGCCATCACACCACTGCTCACAAACAACAGGGATGCCAGAGTTGCACTTGCCTCAAATTTTAAAGGTAAATTTCATAGTCAACAAAACCTTTTTTCTAAATGCATGACAGAAATGTTTGCACTGAACTATGCTCTTAGGGTTTCCGTGGGTCCTTAAAAAGATCTTCAGTTTAATTTGTTTAAATTTAAGCCCATGAAAACTCTTGGTACAAAAAGTCTTTAATTATTAGCGGTCTTAAATTTGGGGAAGGAAAGACAAGAATTGCTATATAGATTAATATGACGATTAAAATTAAAAAGGCTACGATTTAACAAATAAGACACTACGATATATTTGTTATATAATATAATTTTTAAATTAATATAATAATTAATACTTTTGACTCATCCCTTTTCTTAAAAAAAATTTTAAAGGCTGAAATGTGAAGTGCAATGTCTTAAATAACTTTTTTTCTTTTTTTCAATAAGCCCTTTTTAACTGTCCTATTGTTTTTTGATAATGTTCTGTAGGCCACCAATTAAAAATACGACCTCTGTACATTTGTTTGTTGCAGATTTACAGCCAATGCAATTGAGATGTTTAAATTGGCTTGTTGGGGTAATATTGGTCAACTGACAACAAAGTTTCCATTCTGAATTAGCATAACTGCACAAGTTTTATAGTTAATAAAATATTGAAAAACAAATTACATTAATTATACTTTAATTTCCTTCAATAAAAAGGAAATTGAGTTACACAGTGTAAGGGTGTGTGGACGTGGATTAGTAATCTGGCCCCTTGATATAAAGGAGAAAAAATGTTGGCCCTCGTCACTATCAAAGTTGCCCATCCCGGATTTGGATGGTCTTATAAAATACACCACTAACCGGCTTGCTGAGTACAGTTTCTCACATGCCTGGCATAGTCCAGTTTTCCCTCAGTAAATCTGTCTCTCCCTTTCATTTCTGTAAGCACGTTCTTGCTTGTTTTTTTGAGCATTAAACCCTGAAATAAACATTCGGTTGGCTAGTTTCATTTTCATGGAAATGACTTTTGGTGCTGGTTAGATTCATGAACTTATAAAATACCTAAATATAATGTAAATCACGATGGATAAAAGCATCTACCAAATGCATAAGTTTGAACATAGTTATTTGATTGATGATATGAATGATAAAAAAATTATAAGAGCATATTATTAAAATATCAACAGATAAAATGAAAATCAGGTCAATCAACAGCCTGAAAGCAACTATTCTAATTTAAAAGTGTGGTGTAACATCAAACACACACACTCATCTATTTGTGAGTTTAGCGAGGGGTGGAATTTGGTTTGGTCAGTTATGTGAGTTATGTCAAAAATTTACAGACAATGCAATTGAGATGTTTAAATTGGCTTGTTGGGGTAATATTGCTGTCAACTGACAACAAAGTTTCCATTCTGAATTAGCATAACTGCACAAGTTTTATAGTTAATAAAATATTGAAAAACAAATTACATTAATTATACTTTAATTTCCTTCAATAAAAAGGAAATTGAGTTACACAGTGTAAGGGTGTGTGGACGTGGATTAGTAATCTGGCCCCTTGATATAAAGGAGAAAAAATGTTGGCCCTCGTCACTATCAAAGTTGCCCATCCCTGATTTGGATGCTCTTATGAAATACACCACTAACCGGCTTGCTGAGTACAGTTTCTCACATGCCTGGTATAGTCCAGTTTTCCCTCAGTCAATCTGTCTCTCCCTTTCATTTCTGTAAGTACGTTCTTGCTTGTTTTCTGAGCATTAAACCCTGAAATAAACATTCGGTTAGCTAGTTTCATTTTCATGGTAATGACTTTTGGCGCTGGTTAGATTCATGAACTTATAAAATACCTAAATATAATGTAAATCACGATGGATAAAAGCATCTACCAAATGCATAAGTTTGAACATAGTTATTTGATTGATGATATGAATGATGAAAAAAAAATGATAAGAGCATATTATTAAAATATCAACAGATAAAACGAAAATCAGGTCAATCAACAGCCTGAAAGCAACTATTCTAATTAAAAGTGTGGTGTAACATCAAACACACACACTCATCTATTCGTGAGTTTAGCGAGGGGTGGAATTTGGTTTGGTCAGTTATGCGAGTTATGTCAAAAAATAATCTTGATGATTTGCACCACAAAAGTAATTGCAGCAATGAATCTCTGGTTGAAATTAGTCAGAAAAGTTACCTGGAATTCACCCACATTGAGTATTTGAGTAGTTTTGAATAGTAAATAAATGGTAACACAAAGGCAAATTCTTTAGTTCATTTTGTGGTAAACTAGTCCACAGAAATCAACTATCAACTAATCATTGCTTAATCTTGTTCAGTCTCATTTACAGACCTGTATCACTTCTGCATGGAATTTTACATCTGTCACATATAAAAAAAAATCTGGTAATTGCATTAGTCATCAGGGGTTTCAAACCTCAGTGAGGTTTACTTGTGGACAGCTCGGAATCTGAACCCTTCAGAGCAAATGCTGCCACCAAACTAATGTTCAGGACCTCTAAAACAAACTTAATCAAACAGAGTGGTCCTGACTGAAATACATTTATTGCTAATTCGTGTGTGTTTATTATACTAACACCCTATTAAAAAATCGAGTGTCTATTTACACAGTGCAAATAGCTGCTGCCATAAAAAAATCATTGGATTTCTATCTTTCCTGATGTGTCATCTTCAGCAGTGACGCATTTAGCTCATAAAATGTTCCTTTTTACTCTGTGATTGACATGCTAAGATGAACAACACCCTTAACCTTCTTTGAAAGTTTGAAAGATGATTTCCGATGAATGATGACTTGTGAACCCCAAGGCGTAAATCCACTTACCTGCCATATCTACTATCATTTTCAGTTTGTTGAACTGATTATGTTATTATTCATTTTATACTGAATATTTATGCAGTGTTGAGGATAATCTGCACTATACACTGTCAGAAAAAAATGTATCCCGGAGGTACAATTTTGTTCCTAGGGGACTTTTTTAGATAGTTTTTGATACTTTTTGATATAGTTTTATCAAAAATACCACAGCAAACTAATATAACTAATATATAATTAGAAACATGAAGATTAAGGAAAAGAGTCCAATACCGTGGTATAATGAGCACACTCACACCCTAAAGAGCATGTTGCTAGCATGATTATTATTAGTAATATATAATTATCGGACTAATATAATTTTCACACATTAAATTGTTAAAGACAAGTAAACAGTCAGTAATAAAATAGGAACAAACTAATCAATTAGCAATAGCATAAATAAATACAACTGAACAAGTTTCAGGTACAGAAATTGAAATCAAAAGTTTTCTTTTCATAAATAAAATATTGATTAATCTTTATTAAGATGATAACCCGATAGCATGGCAGGAAATTGGCCAGCCAGTTGGGTGAGGTGCTGTTCATTTGTCAATTTTTATGACTTGCAGATAGTGAAGAAAGAAGTTCTTTGAGCCTAAGGAATGGGGCCAAGTACAACTGCTCGTTGTTATCATGATACGCAACGACTTCAGGAGTGTGGATTTTGACATAGGTGTTCCCTTGCCAAAATCCCACATTCACAACGTCTTTGAGCCGGTAAATGTTATTAGAGTCAACAATGGGCAAACTGAGGCGAAAGGCCAAGTCGCCTTCGTCCGGGTCTACGTACAAGGGAATAGTGCTACCCAGGGAAAAGGCATGATGGGTTTGGATGGGACTAGCAGGGCCCGCGGTGGCCGAAGTTAGGATGTTTTGGACAAGGCTAAGAGGTATGAAGTAGTGTGGAATCCTACCCATGGCTAAGTTATCAATTGAGGAACTTACTTCACGTAGCATGTCGGTCATGATTTGGCGGGTCGCCTCGATCGGTTGATAACGGTTCTCACAACGAGTTACAACGACTTATTGAAGGGAGTCAATCTTAATTTTCAGGACCTGGATTTAAATAATTGGTAAAGGGGGTTCCCTGATGAGGAGACTAGAAGGGAGAGGAAATTATAGTGAGAGAGGAAGAAGGAAAAACACAAAGAGAGACACAGGTGAAAGGAAACAACAAAACGAAAAACGGTGGCACAGGGACACCGAATGATGTAAGGCAGCAAACGAGTGTCACATGTGTGAAGTAACTCCTCTGTACTAGAGGTTGACTCTAGCAGTGCAGCTAAGGAGAGAGTGTAAGTGTTGTGTTTCAACAAGGTCGCTACATGTTTTCCTAAACAACAGAAATTATGTTAGTGTGGTGTAGAGCGTATGATTGTCGGTCTGTGTCAGTGGGTTTGATCTTCCCCCTTTCCTAGTCGGCTGGAGCTCTGGTGCCTCTTTATCTGGTTTCGATGGACCCATCGAAGGACTGGCTCGCTGCGCCCTTGTCTGATTTTGATTCGGTAGGCGACAGGTGAGAGCTTGTCTACAATCTCGTGGGGTCCTGTCCAGTGAGGTAGAAACTTCTTTGACAGGCGATGGGGAGTGTTCTGCTTTGGTTGGGCAAAGCTTTAGTACCACACTTTGTCTCCGACATTGAACTCATGGTGAGAGGCCTTTTGGTTGTAGTAGGCTTTACGACCTTCTGCGCTTCGTTGTAGTTGCTGTTGTGCGAAGGCGAAAATCGTTCTCAGGTGCTGATTCAACTCTTCCAGGTACTGGTGAGTGGTATAGGCGGTGACGAGGTTCAGGTCACCAGGTTGGTACAGCAGGTGTAGCGGTAGTGTCATGGTTCTCCCTGTCATCAATGTGAACGGGGGTACGCCGGTAGACTGGTGAGGGGTGGCTCGAGCAGCCATCAGTACCAGCGGAAGTTTACTATCCCGATCCTTTTGATTGGCGGCCACATACTTCTTCAACATGCTGACCACTGTTTTATTGGCCCGTTCAACTTGACCCGAGGAAATTGGGTGATGGCTTATATGGAGCTTGGCCTGTACACCGAGGAGTTTCCACACTTCCTGCATGATGTCGGCGGTGAAGTGGGTTCCGCGGTCAGAGTTGACCCTTAAAGGCAGTCCAAATCTTGAAAAGATGTGGTTCATTAACAGGCAGGCTGTTGTTTCTGCTGTATCATTGGAAGCTGGGAGGCACTCTATCCACTTTGTGAATTCACAGACCACGGTGAGGAAGTATTTGTTACCTCGCGTTGACCGTGGTAGGGGTCCTACCCAGTCTATTTGGAGGTCTGACCATGGGAAAGTCATTCCTTTTCTTTGCAGTGGGGCTCGGTGGTTTGGGTTTGCCGGTTGAAACTGGCAACACACCAGGCATCCTTTTACGTATTCCGCCACGTCTTGCTGCATGCCAGGCCAGTATGCTACTTGCTTGAGTGTTTCATAGGTGGCCTTGGCGCCATGGTGTCCTGCGCATGGTGCATCGTGGGCGTGTGTCAGCATCATCCCCCTTTGGCCGTGAGGGACTACGAGCTTTGGCGTAGTTAGGGGCTCAGGGACATACGTGAGCACACCGTCTCTCAGATGCAGCATATGCTTGATTGAGTGGAGCGTGCGGAGCTCGGAGGAAGTGGCTAGGTCGGAGGTGGAAATAGGATGAGTTAAGGGGTCGGAAATGTGAGCTGCCATAGTTCGCAGTGTTTGATCCGTATGTTGGAGTGAGAGGAGATCGTTAGCAGTTAACTGAGGTGAAATGGCAATGTGGGAGGAGGTGGGGGTTTGTACTCCAGTGGCATGTTGGTGGCAGGTTATGGCCGCTACTGAAGGGTTGGGTGGGAGGGAGGGCTTGAAATGTCCAGGACTCTCCGTGTAATGCACCTGCTTTGGCGAGGGCATCGGTTTGGTCATTGAAGTCTTTGTCTTGTCCTGGTTGATGTGAATGACCTTGAACCTTTTTCCAATAAATGATAATGTCATGTTCAGTGGCAATGTCATCGCCTGCTTGGAAGAGTTCCTGGTGTTTGACAGGCTTGTTGTTAGCTGTCTTGAATCCGTTCTGTTTCCATCCAGCTAAATGGCATGTGAAGCTTAGACGGGCGTAGTTAGAATACAGATTACAGTACAGATGAGGAGTTCTTTGATGTTGTGGGATGCCGCCATTTGAAGTGTGATGAGGATGGCTGCTATTTCAGCATATTGCGATGAGCGAGGGCCTAAGTTGAATTGCTGCGGTGGGCAGGGGTCGTTGTTGAGCCAGACCACTCCCGCTCCAGCTTGTAAATTGCCCTTGTGATTGTAGGAGCAGCTGTCAACATATGCTGTGGGCATTCCTTCACATACATTCTCTTCGAAGTACCTGTGATTCGTCAGTTGAGGTTGTGGCATTCTTTAGGTTCCGCTGGAGTGTGCAGCGTGTCTGTTGAACAGTTTTGGCAGGCCGCTAGCCCGTTTCCAAGTGAGGATTTGTAGTTTTGGGCATATCTTGCCTCGACGTCCCGTCCTTGGAGTGTCATTAGCCAGGTAGTTATGCGTGCGTTGGTCACCACGCCATCTCTGATGTGTTGACTGTTAAAGAAGGTGACCGACTGATGACAAGTCTCGATGATGACTTTCTGTGCACCAATGTAATTAGAGAAATGCTGGATAGCCCACACAGTGCAAAGTAAAGCCTTTTCGCAGTTTGAGTACTTGCATTCTGGGGGAAGCAGCGTTTTGCTGGCATAAGCGACCACTCGTTTGTCTTTATCATGGAGCTGGTATAGGCCTGCGCTGAGGCAATGATTGGAGAATCCAGCATCCAGATAGAATTATTTTCCTGGGTCTGGGTAGGCAGGGCACAGAGCAGAGCACAGGCGCTGTTTGAGCTGGCCCATTGCTGTGTCCTGTGTTTCCTTCCAAACGAAGGTTTCATCCTTTTTCAGGAGGGAAGTTAGTGGTCGTGTGATGTCAGCGTAGTTTTCGATGAACTGTCGTGAATAATTGCACACTCCCAGAAAGCTTCGCAGCTCAGAGATGTTAGTCGGAGTCTTTATGTTTTGGATAGCTTGGGTGCGGTTAGACTGTGGCTCGATGCCGTTTCTTCCGACAAGCAATCCGACATAGTTCACCTTGGTATCGCACCACTGTCCTTTTTGAAGGGCGATCTTGGCTTCTGCCATTGTCAGCTGGTTTAGGACGTGATTGATCTCTTTGAGGTGGTCTTCCACACTTGAGCTTTTCATCAAAACATCATCTACATAGACAAGGTTGCCCCTGGCTCTGGCGTCAGGGCATGCTTTGTTCAGGAAGATGTTGAATTCTGCTTGTGAGTTGGTATAGCTGAAGGGACACCGTGTGAAGGTGTACTTTCGATTGCCAAAGGTGAATGCCAGCTTGTGTTGGTCATCGGGATGGACAGGGATTGTCCAGAACCCGGAGGCGACATCCAGTGTGGAAAGGATCGTCGAGCCTTTGATTTTTTGGAATTTCTTGATCCAACTGGGTCATAGGTCATCGTGACAATGGTACTTGCTGATTCAACTTGCGATAGTCGATGATGGGCTGCCATTTGCCGTTGGGTTTTAGGACTGGCGATATCGGGTGTTGTATGTGCTGTTACAGGGCCGGATGACCCCCTTTTCCAGCATGGAGTCAACAATCTCTTGCACTGGCTCGTATGACGCTATTGGAATCTTGCACTGTCGCACAAATGTGGGTGGCGCATTTGGGTTTGTCGGGATGTGCACCGTGTGGATGTTGGTCAGTCCACAATCCAGGGAATCCTTTGCGAAAGAGTCCTTGTATTTGTGCAGAACCTCTTTGAGTCCTTGGCGATCCGCTTCATTGTGGAGGGCATCCGCCTCACTCAGGATCTGTTGAACTTGTGCGTTGAACCCGGCGTAGGGCTCTTCTGCAGTGAGGTCATTTGAAGGGCTTTGGGCCCCGATGGTCACCTGTGTAGGTGATTCTGTCGCAGGCTGTGTTGAGACAGCGTAGACAGCGAGGTGAGTGTCATCTGTTAGTTCTGACCGGCAGACGCTTTCTCTGGACACCGGCAGAATGGACGTGCTGGCAATGATTTCATGGGGTTTTGTGAACGTTACAGTGTCATCGCATTCGTCTGACATTAGCTGTGTGGGTATAGGGCCTATGACAGGCACCATCAGTTCCAAGTTGTGGAACGCCTGGCTGATGAGCCATCCCAGGTGATTGGCTTTGGGAACGTGGATGTCTTGGGCCGTACAGTTGTTGAACAACACATACACAGCACGAGATAACACTTCAATGAGAGGTGTGGCTTCCAGAGTCAGTCCGAGTTTTAGGCAAGTCCTGGAAGGTTGGACGAAGCCTGGCTTACTGTTGAGAGCTTGGCCAGGTCGCATGTTGAGGCGGACGCTGACACTCTTGCTGTAGGCAGGTATTGTGGCTTCTTGCTCCATGATCATAGCGCATGAGTCTGGCATGGTTTGACCGGAGTCTGGAGGTTGACTGACGCTGTCAGTTGGTGTGACAGGGGAGCCCATATGATGTCGTTTACGGTATCAATGCAAGCATTGAGCCGGAATAGGATATCCGCTCCAATGTAGATGTCATGCGGCAGGTCTGGGACAACGAGGAATTAGTGAGTCAGCTGTCTGTTGTTCCAACGTATGTCCAGAGCTCAGATGATCTTGGAGGTGGCCATGGTTATCGACCAGGGACTGAGAGGGAAGCGGCTGTGCTTAGCGACATGTGGTAGACACTGATGTCTTTGCTTCAATGTTTTGAATAGCTTCAGGCTGAGTTCTCTGCCCACAGGGCTAGTGCCGTGTCGGACACTGATGTGCCTTGGACATCTATTGCAGTCATGATTCGAAGGGGGCCTGCGTTTGATTCAGGCTCCTGCAGTGAGCAGAGGCGAGGGCTTGGTCCAGATTCTGGCTTTGCTACTGCATCATCGATCAGTGACTTAGGGGCGGTGTCGGTGACTTGACACTGCGACTCGTTGGAGTCTAATGCCTGGCAAGGCAGAGGTTTGCGGACTTGTGTCCACATCTTTAGGTGCTTGAAGTCTATTAGAGGTTCGAAACGATTAAGCAGATCTTTCCTAATGAGGAGTGGATATGCTTTCAGTGGTGAAACATATATGGGATGGATGAGGTACATCGATCCCACCGTTAGGTGAATTGGGGCCACATTTTTTAGTTGTAGGCCCGTGTGGGAGAATGCTTGAAGGTTTAGTTCACACCTTTAGAGTTTGAGGGTTCTGTTAAGCTTGTTGAGCTTGGCCTTAGTACATTACTTCTGTCTAACTTCACAGACAAAACACATTGGATTTATCATCACACAATTTATTTTTGATCAAGATCAATAACTATTCTCCCCAGAACGCGTTTTGGCCACTCCTTCCGAGCGCTGCGTCTTAAGTTCACTGTTTTAGTGACACAAAGTGGCAGAGAAATAAACAGGTAGCTGATATTCTCAAACCGGGGGGTTTAATAGCATAGGTGAGTCCGGAAGTGGAAAACGCACCAACCAGATCACGCTATGAAGGCCTACCTGTTAACATGCACCAGGACTAGGGTTGGGTACCGATCTCGGTACTTTTAAGGGTACATACCGATTTGCGTCGGTACTACCGAGTATCGATTCACATTAAATCATTCGGTACCCAATTTCGGTACCTGAGAACGCATTTGGGCGCATACGAGAGAGAGAGAGAGAGAGAGAGAGAGAGAGAGAGAGAGAGAGAGAGAGAGAGAGAGAGAGCGAGAGAGACAGAGAGAGAGACCCTGTGACATGATGTCACCCCTGCAACTCTTTAAAACACAACACACAGGGCAAACCGAAATGTTCTGAAGTGTGCTTACATTTCTAGGGTCATATGGTTTCTGTGAAAACGCAGACAGGATCGTGGAGTCCATTCATAAAAACGGAATTTACTCTAAAGCGCGGAATGCCACGGAATTCGTCAATTTTTGGATGAATAAAAGAAGGTCTGTCACTTAATTCGAATCGCGATATGAACTAGTGTATGTGAATATTAAAACGCAAAAAGACGTTTAAATATGAATCCTCCATGTTCCGTTAGCCTCGGTGTGTATGAATGGCGGAGACGCGGTTTTGTTAACTACACAAATACTGAAGCACACGTGAACTCGCGGTGATTTTCGGCCTCTGCTCTCATGACATGAACACATGAACTTACAGGCTGTGAGTGTCACTTCATGACAATTTTACAGTTTCATTTGAGAAAACTAGCATCATATCATACTGTATACACACAGAAACTTCAGGGCAACCTGTCAAAATAAAAGTGCGGTTTAACATGAAAGAGATATATATTAGCCTACTCTTGTATTACTTTTGTACAGTATAATGTACGTCTTTATATATTCCATTTACTGTCCAATTTAAATAAAACAATTAAATTATACAAATAATTATTACAACTACATTAACCACTTAAGTGTAGAAAAAGTACAATTATTATTAAAAATTTTAAAAGGAATATTCACACAATTTTTCTACCATTGAATCATTTTAACCAAGGTTATTTTCGTAAATGAAAACTAAAACTAAGACGAAAACGATTGATGAAAAAACAATTTCGTAAACTGAAATAAAATAAAAATGACAAAATATTTGATAACCTAAACGAAACGAAACTAACAACAGTTATTGAAAAACTAACTGAAATAAAATAATAATTAACAAAAATAAATAATCGTTCTCATAATTATTACGTTCTCACCCCTTGCCAGAAAAATATATGAGCTGTGTGGTGGATTGCCGAAACACCTGTAAATGGCGCATCAAACGCATGTTATCTGACAGAGAGACGCAAAGCGGTTTAAAGCAGAGTCCTGCACCGGTCCTGTTTGATAAACGTGCACCAGCAGTACTTAACAGAACACCTGACCCGTTATCCCACAGCAGCACTCATTTATTTCTGTACCAGACCTGAACCTTTTGACATAAAGACCGCGAGTCGCGAGCCGAACCGCACCCGCATTAATCTACAACATCAGGTAGGCAAAATTATTTATTTTCTCGTGTAACACAAGCAATCAAACCAACATTAGGCATTCTAAGTTGGTGCTTTGACGAAAAACAGACACGCAGAGCAACGTGATAATTAACAGAAAAAGATGAGAACGCATCTTTCTGTAAACAATGCAACACTTCTAGAATCTTGTGATCACTCTGCCAGTCTTTCGAACAAACATGCATAGGCTATATCACATCATACACATGCTTATAATTCTTCAAAAATAAAGAAAAGAACATATTCAAATATGAGCCTTTATTGTTAAATACGATTGCCGTTATTATTGAATTTCATTAGACCCAGTTATGTATTTTTACGCGGCGGAAAAGTGAGCAAGACACGACAGTTACAATATCATAAATATGGTAAATTAAGAAAAAAGACATCTAATATAACCAAATTAGGCTACATTTATTTTCATAAATATTTCAGCACACCATTAGATATGACATTAAGCGCAACTTGTGTAAATTTATTTACTAAAAAGGCCTGACTCCTTCCTTTGGTGTATATTTGTATACTTTTACCATCTAATTAATCTTAGCATGCGTTCATTTTGTGTAGCTAAATGTTTGCCTTACTAATTATGCCTAAGTCTTTCTTTGGCCTTTGCTCTAAACTTTAATTAAAACAAACTAAAACTAAACTATATAAAAACTAAATAAAAATGTGTTCACAAAATAAAAACTAAACTAAAACTAACAAAAATATGAATGAAACTAATAAAAACTAAACTGAATTTTATAGCAAATTTGAAAACGATATTAAAATGAAACAAATTCAAAAATTCAAAACTATAATAACCTTGATTTTAACAGTAAACCTCTGTTTGTTTGCCAAAAAAATAAAAGGGTTTAATTTTCATTTGATTAAAAATAAATAAATATTTCATGCCTTCATTTGATTATTAGAAAAAAATAAAACAAAAATTTCTGGAAGAAAAAAAAAATAAAAATTGTAGGGCCCTATTGTTGAAAATGTTGAAATTGAGAGTTTTGGACTTATTTTTTCACTGAAATAAATGTTTATGTTATTACACAGAGAGTAAAGTACCGAAAAAAGGTACCGTTGGGTACCGGTACCGAATTCCAGGTACCGATACCGGTACTGGTACCGGTTCAAATGTGAACGGTACCCAACCCTAACCAGGACGCGGGCGCACTGAAAGCTCTTTGAAAGCTCTTTGTTTGCACACGTCATTGTTTTCAAACAGATAAAGTAAAACAGGACAAAATGAATCTTGACAAACTATATATCATTTTGAAGGTCTAAGCCTCTAGCATCGAAGACCGATCGCTGTTTTTCGATAGAAAGCTTATAAGGAATGTATTTGCTAAATTTGTGTAAGCAGTACACATCAAAACATGTAGAAATAAACCGCAGTACATACCATATTCATCCTGATAACGACTCTCAAATGTATCCACTGCTGTAAATCCTGGTTTCATTTGAAAGATAAGGGTCCAGTGAACAACATTCCATCGAGCACTTTTAGTCCAAAGAAACAACAATGCTGTAATTTAGATCGTTAATCCTTTGTTTACGTCTCATCTCTTGAGGGAGAGTTATTGTTTGTGTCCGTTATGGAACAAATTACGCTCAAAAACAGCGTCTTGGTGGTAAAAAAACAGCACGATTTTGTAGCAGACAATGTCCCAAACAGAATGAAATCATCCAAAAATAAAAAAGTCAAAGATACACGGAAGATTGTTTATTTGAATTCTGGCGCTCCCTCGCGACGGCGGGTGACGCACGCTGTGACGCACCTGTCATCTGATGGGGCGTAACTTAACGATCTTTTTAGCACAATAAGAAAAAAAGAAAAAACATTTATTTTTTTTCTTCTTCAGCAGTTTTCATATGTTTGCGTGTTTTGTGGGGAATTGCCTGTATCTATGATTAACATCTCTATGACTGATAATGAGCATGTAATTACTGACTGTTCACAGATATCAGTGTGAATGCAGTCTATATAAAAGGCCATTATAATGTGAATATTGACTATATTGGGCAGCCATCAGTATGATTAGCATCTGTATGAATGATCTTCAGCATGTGATTACTAATGTATGAGCAGGAGAGCATCTGCTTGTCATGAAATCAGCATGTAATTAAGTTATTTTTTTTTATTATTATTGTTTTTTTTCATCACTCAAAAATTATTATTATTGTATTTTTCTAGTGCTCAAATAAATCACTTATACGATTTCTAAGATTCTGTCTACTGTTTTATAATTGAAAAACTGCAGTGGCATGTATAAAGACTAAATAGTGTGTAGGATAATTCATGTTAACACAGAGAATATGATAAAAAAAAATTTTTATCTGAAATCACTGAACTGATGTTTATGATGAACTGATTCACCAGAAATGTTACTCGTGTGTGGACGCGCTTATTTACTCACAAACAACTGTTAATATATATTAGATAACCAGGGGCGTCAGTTTGTGTTGAAAAGTGGTGGGGACAAAAGATCAGATGAAAAAACATTACAGCAGGACGGGGAAAATATTGAATAACGGCGCATCAAAAATGGGCATAGCGTATGATATCACCGGTGTGATTAGAACGGTCAGTGCATCACGTGATCAACTGCTAAATTCAAATGTGCTTTCGCGCGCTGAGCCAGAGACAGGCGCACTCAGAGCTGTCATATATCACAACTTTTCAGTGTTTTCAACAACATAATGTTTATTTTAGGTTTCAGACATATAAATTCACATAAGTACTAAAAAAACAAAAAATTTGAGTTTGTAAAATACACACTGATGTCTATGGAAGAAATAATAATAATGCTTTCCATTATAATTGGACACGTTTTATTCATATCAGATACACATTGTGTAAGTAACTTTAAAGTTTACTCTATTCTTCTCCCAGTTCACCAGCCACTTACTTTTATGTATTTCGGGAGAAGTGGATGAATTCACATGTTGTAAATCCAACAGATCCGATTCTCTGAACTGCGTCTGCGGCACAAACTAACATGGCGCCGCCCATCGCGCATACAGCTCAACTAACGCGATCGTTATAAAGGTGTTTAAACAACAAAACACTTCCACTTGCATATATTTGACAATAAAAATATCAGATATTTCATGCCATAGCTAACAAATGTGTGAATATTTTGAATAAAAAAGGGAAAATGACATAAAAGCAAATCATCAATCATTCAGCGCTGTTGCTGCTGCGGTGTGTCATGTCAAAGCAATGACGCGTCACCATGGAAACCATAAAGTGACAAGTTCTAAATAACGGTCGCCTTGAAAAACTCACGCTGGGGGGTCAGCCAGAATATTTTAAATTTACGTGTGAACTGCAGTAGCCTAATTTACAGCAACCCAAACTGCACAATGTCCAAGAGGAAGAAGGGAGAAGACATTAGAATCTACTTTAGCAAACAGCGCTGTACTGTAAGTGATGATCTTATTATGGAGGCCTACTGTAAAATCCAGCAATAAGAAAGAGGCACTTATCTTAATATGTTTGCAAAACTAGCTATTCTAGCTGGCTAGCTAGTTAATCAGTCCATCTAATCAACGTTACATTATGATTTAACAGTAGGCCTGCTGATTACCTCTATTATCTAATGAACAATAACAGTTTTCCTGCACATGTTGTAGACTGTTGCTTAGCTGTAGTTGATAGTGTAGCCTACTGTAAGGATTAGGTCTCGGGTTAACGTTTTTTCATAATTTTGCATTAGAATCAGCAGCAGCCAGTTGCAACTCCAGGAGCTGATGGAGAGCAGGAGAAAAAGCCAGAGAGTTTAGAGGTGAGATTAACATACTTTAGAAAAAGTAATGTATATTAAGATTTTATTTTATCAATTTAAAAAGTGGATCTTACACTTTAAAAGTATTTGACAATTTAAAAAAAATTAAGATGTTGCAGACATTGTAGACTGTTGCTTAGTTTATGGTGTCTTATTTGGTTGTGGGTTAATATGTCATAATCTCACACCAGCTTCAGCAGCAGACGGTTTCCACTGTAAGTGCTGATGGAGAGCAGGAGAAAGAGCCAGAGAGTTTAGAGGTGAGATTTAAATAGGCTACTTCAGAAAAAGTTATTTCAACTGTGTTATAACATGTTTACAAAGTGCATCTTACACATTAAAAGTACAAGACATTCATATTTATTGTACAATTACATTTATTTCAATAGGATCTGCAGCAGGCAGTGGTTGGTGCTAGGGCTGATGTCAGGGAGAAAGGGCCAAATCCGAACAATGAGTATGAGGAATCCGAGCATGAAGGCACTGTAGATGAGGAACAAGTAGAATCTGAGGCAGAGCAAAATTACCCTTTGACTGAGCCACATCACCCTCATCCCAAGTTTATTGAGGTGCAGAAGTTGGCCAACAAGACGCTTCGATTTCAGAAGAGCTGGTTCAATGATTTCCCTTGGTTACACTACTGTCCTAGACTGAAAGGAGTTTTGTGCTTTTATTGCACCAAGTCCTTTTCAAAGCAAACATCTTCACTAGCCAAAAATACAGAGCCAACATTTATTTTGACAGGCTTTAGGAACTGGAAACGTGCTGTGGAGGGTTTTGAGCGACACTCAAGCAGCAAAACACACAACATTGCAGTGACTACGCACATTTATGAGCCAAAATCAATTAATGCCCAACTATCCAGTGTTTTGGCAACTGCACAAGAGGAGGCCAGGTCAAACTTACTAAAAATATTAAGCTCTGTTAAGTACTTGGCCCAACAAGGCCTAGCTTTAAGAGGGCATGGAAATGAAGAGGGAAACTTCCACTACCTTCTCCTTCTTAAGGCAGAGGATGATCCTGCCCTTGGACACTGGTTAAAACGGAACCACAGCTACACCAGCCCTGTCGTTCAAAACGAAATGCTAAGTTTAATGAGCAATACCATCATTTGCAACATTGCAGAGGAAATCCTGGCTTTACCAGTGGTCCAATATTCAGTAATAATTGATGGAACACAGGACGTAAGTGGCACAGAGCAGGAGTCCATCTGTCTCCGCTACGTTGATTCCAACTTGGAACCACGAGAGGAATTCATTGGCCTCTACAAAACTTCTTCCACCACAGGTGAGCAAATTTCTAAGATTGTCTCTGATGTGCTACTCCGTCTGAACCTACCCCTTTCAGGACTGCGTGGCCAGACCTATGATGGAGCAGCCAATATGTCAGGACATCTGTCGGGAGTACAGGCTCACATCAGAAAAGAACAGCCACTTGCTATTAGGGATGCAGCGATTAACCGGTTTTAGTATTAACCGCGCTTTAAAACGTCACGGTTAATTAATCGTAAAGGCTCTGCTACACCGAGTGTTTCTGTTGCACGGAACGGAACTGTTGCAACTTGCGCAAAACGAAAACAAAGTTACACTAGCGGTGCACCAGCTTAAAATGCCGTGTTTATCAGAGACACGGAGGCTACTATACACACTAGATTAACTATGACAGAGGAACCAAACAGTGATCCTTTATTTCCACCAGAGAATGTCTGAAGTCGATAGTGTGGGACCATTTTGGGTACACCAAGAATGACCAGGGCATCATTTAAATATTGCCGTAAAAATTGCTGTTAAAGAGAATAAATGAGGGATAATGCACGGCTAGCCAACCTGTTCTCGCTGTACAATAAACGATTTTAAAGCACGACGTGAAGGCAAGGACCACCTGATGCGAAGTTCGTTATCTCTAGCATTCTGCCCGCTTCAGACAGAGATTAAATATGCAGAGAGAGAGAGAGAGCGCGCGAGAGAGAGAGAGCAAGAGAGAGCGAGCGAGCGCACGAGAGAGAGAGAGAGAGAGAGAGAGAGAGCAAGAGAGAGAGAGCGCGCGAGAGAGAGCGAGAGAGAGAGAGAGAGAGAGAGAGAGAGAGAGGTGACAGTTGCGTGCGCGAATTAGCCTACCTGCATCTGCACGTCACTGCAAACAATGTAGATTTGAGTTCAGTTATTTAAACAGTCATTTTACCGCCTCTTTGCTGATTATTATAATGTAGATCCAGTATCTAATTATTTTATTAATGAAAGTCGCTGGGCAGCGTTGACAAGTTTCTGTCCTCCTAAATGTTTGTGTGGGCTGCTCGATCTCGATCTCACAAACCAAAATAATAGACATGATTTTCTCAGGCCATATGTAAAATCAGATGAATAAAGATTATTAAAATGAATAAGTATGGACGACAGTTGATTAAAATAATAGTTTAGTTTATTCCTCTCATTGGTAACAGTGTCCTCTGTGGGATAAATAAAGTTATTAATATAAGACTAATATTAATACTTAATTAACATTGTGATTTATCATCCCTGTTATAGTATTATTCATAAGTCAAAAAAATGTTCACCATCTTTCCAAGTTCAGTAACTCAGGTCCAAAAGAAATGTAGAAAGAATATACAAAATGAAAACACCAAATGCATTTGTGATCCATTTCCATTTGTTATATTCAAAAGAGAAATACTGACATGGATGTTTACAGAGCAGAGGTCACCTTTTTTAATTCCAATAGGAGAGATGGACTTTTTTTCTTTAGTATTACTTTGTGCTGTATTATTGGTTACTGTGTTATTTCTGTTTCAAAAGGCAGCAATAAATAACACTTAATATCTTAAGTGTTTATGTGATTTTATGTTGTGAAATGAATAAAAGCATAATAATCGTAATAACCGTGAAACCGTGATTATTCCTCAGACTATAATCGTACCAACAAAATCTATAATCGTTGCATCCCTACTTGCTATTTATGTTCACTGTGGGCCTCACTGCGTCAACCTGGTCACACAAGCAGCTTGCTCAACCACACCGATTGTGAGGGATGCATTGCAGTGGACCCATGAGTTGGGGTGCTTGTTTGGACAATCAGGCAAATTTAAGACCATTTTCAAGTCTGTTGCAAAGTCCACAAGTGGTTCCTACATCACACTCAAACCTTTGTGCCCAACACGATGGACAGTGCGCACCCCAGCCATTGACGCCATCCTTGGTCAATATGAGGCAGTCTTGACTGCATTGGAAGAGATGGCTTCGTCCAACACATCCGACACAGCTTCTAGAGCTAATGGCCTTCATGAGCAGTTCCAAAAGGGCACCACAGTCCTTGGCCTGTTTCTGGCAAAAGAGGTGATGATGGGGTTAGAGGGCCTGAACACTTCACTGCAGGGGAGAGGGAAAACAGTTGGAGGCATGTTAAGTGCAGTTGCCTGTGTGAAAAAACACTTTCAGAGCCAACGAACCGAAGAAGCATTCATCACAGTCTACACCAGTGCAACTGATCTGGTTACATCTTTGGACATCGAACCAATAAAGATGCCACATTTACGAAAGCCACAGAGGAGACATGCTGGCCCAGCTGAGCCCTACGTTCCATCCACAGATCAGGAGTACTACCGTGTACAGTTCTTCCAAGTCCTTGACATTGTAACAACACAGCTGACAAAGCGGTTTGAACAGGAAGGGCTACAGCACCTGGTCAAGCTGGAGAAAGTCCTACTCTCTGGTCAAGTTGATGACGTGGTTGACCTGTATCCAGAGCTGCAGTTCCAGTCCCTAAAGGTGCAGCTGGCCATGTTCACTGCCAATTACACCTACAAAACCTGCTCAGAAGTGACAGAAATCATGAGGAACATGGTTCCCGAGGTCCGTGGTCTCTTTAGTCAAGTTGAGGCACTTCTGCGTTTGTTGCTCGTTGTTCCTGTCTCATCTGCTGAAGCAGAGAGAAGCTTCAGTGCCTTGAGACGCCTGAAGACCTGGCTGCGCTCTTCAATGTCACAAACACGACTCAACAGTGTGGCTGTTTGTCATGTTCACAGAGAGAGAATGTATAACTTGGACAAGAAGAAACTGTGTCAAGAATTTGTTCAAGTTATTGATCGGCGCATGCATGTTTTTGGGTCATTTTAGAATCAGTAATAGTTTATTTTGTTTAAGTTACTTTTTTTGGACAATGTACATTGTTTCTTTCTGTATCTAAACTGCATTGCATGTTTTATTTTGTGCAAATAAACCTTTAACATTTCTTGGTTCGCTTGATTTTTCAGAACATTTTAACCAAATGCTTTCAAAAAGTGGTGGGGACAAAATCAGCCATTTCAAAAAGTGGTGGGGACATGTCCCCAGCGTCCCCAGTGTAAATGACACCTATGTAGATAACGCATTAATATGTTAAGTCAACAATGAACAATTCATTTTCCATCGCTTGTAAAACTTTCGAGTTGACTGAACGGGGTTTAAAGATGCTTTAAACACAAACCTTTCTTCAGTCGAGACTCAACAGATGCAGGAGCGCGGCGCATACTTATGACGTCACACCATAGCGCCAAAATAAAAGTCCTGTTCACGCGCTGCTGTCTAAAAACATTCACACAGAACATGATATACACATAATTAAAGAGTTGATAGAAACTCAGAGTTTAATGTATGTGTGGAAAACATGTTTAAATGTATGTTGTCCAATTATGTGCTGAAAATATTAGGAAAAGATTAAAATACAAATGTGATTAGAATAAAATAGTCTGAGTTCATAAAGCAGGTCATTCTTGTTTCAGTATTTAAACAAGTTAGTGTTTTTCTCATTTTAACAATGTGTAAAAGTTCATTCGAGTCTAAAAATACCTGAAAACAGGTATACAAATGTCTAAATTATGATTGATGAGATTTATTTCCAATATATCTTTATAATCTTTTAACAGCTATTTACATTATTTGGGTCACTTTTTCAGTATTAAAGCCATAAATTGATTGATGATAAATGATAAAAATGACCAAAAACGTTCATGTTTAAAGTCGGCATGAAATCAAAATTGAAAATTCTTATTTTTTTAATGTAATACTGTAGTTTATTATAAATAATTTATCCGTGCACTTCATTATTTTGTTTTTAATTCATGTGCCCTCGTAATCTTTAATCAAAAACATTAACCTCCCCTCCCCCTCAAAACGACAACTCTACTCTTCTGGTCACGAGTGATGGTGCAAGCAGGGCCGCATTAAGACCGCACTGGGCCCCGGGGCTATGACTTATGCAGGGCCCCCCATCACAATAATGATATATATATATATATATATATATATATATATATATATATATATATATATGTATGAAGAGTTCATTTGCAAAAACCGGTAACTCCATTTTTTTTTTTAAAGAAATCACGTTTATGTTTTTTACATATTAAAAGTTTGTTTTTTAGCAAAAGCAGATAACTCCACATTTCATGTTTTAGAGTTTAAAAAATCTTTGTAATCTCCTCAGATGACAATGTAGATGCCTGACAAACGTTGTTGTTGTTGTGATCATAGATTTATGGATGTGATTACACACAATACACAGAGCTCTTTCCCTCACCATTGTAACGTGCTGCTTTCGCAAGGATCCATGAAAACGTTGCAGCTTTTACTTTCCTTTTTCGCCCTGAAGAAGATATCACAGGTTCATCAAGTTCGTCAAAATTATCCATCCTCGATCACTTTTAGTCAGCTTTGAAGATACTCCTGCTTGCACATCTTTTCAAAGTGAAAGTAGCCTTGTCACCTGACCTGAATACAGCGCGCTGATTCGCTAGAATGGACTTATCACTTCTGTTCAAAAACAACAAGGGCTCTTGTCGGCTTCTGTAGTAAAACGTGTGGACAGTACCAGCTTTTTGACAAAACCTGTTTTGGGTTCAGATCGCGCTATATGTGGAGGGCAATCAGCTCTTTTTTAAAAGTAGTGTTTGTCAGTTTTTGCAAATGAACTATTCATATATATATCATTATTATGATGGGGGGGGGGGGATATAAAGCTTTAAATTGGATTTTTACCCCATATCAAAATACTTGATGCACTGAAATTTCATAATTTTTGTTACCAATTTCAATATCACAAAAAAATAATACTAGCCTAAGAAAAAATATGTTTACTGCAAGTAATCAGTCGCAAATTAGGCTACAACAGAACAAAGATCATACGAAATCGACCTAAAAACTTAAAGCACTGAATAATAAATATTATATTGTATAAAGAAAATGTACAAATAGACTGAATAGTCTTCACCATATAAATTCAATGTACATTCATTCTTATTTATTTAAAAAAAAGTGATTCAGTCAAGGACAGTAAGTGATGTTCTTTCCGATGTTTGATTTACATTGTAGAAACAATTCGAGGGTAAGTATATGGTGACAGTACCTTCATTTTTTGTGAAAATTGTAAGATTAAGATCTCATCATGGCCAGGATCTCATATAGCCTAACACTACACGCTTTATCTTTAACTATTAATGTTAATTTAAGACACAAATAACTGTGTTTACGAGGATACTCACAAAGACGGGCATTTTGACACATAACTATGTGTATTTGAACGTTTAAGCACAAGGAGCGAAAAGTTTAGTCAGTCGCTACAAGCAGGTGCGCGCCGCGCGTATCAGGCTGAAACCGTTTTAACGCATGTATTTACCAGAATGAATTCTGCCCCGCTGCTTAGGCTAATGTCCATGAACAGTTTAAACCATTTGTTTTAAAACCTGCTTAAAACGCGTTTAAATGATAATCTTAGCCTACATCACGCTCAAAACGACTGATATATTTCTACCGCATTATCTCTCCACCCTTAAATGAATAGCGTTTGTTCAAACACAAAAACAATAGGCTATATATCCAGTTAATAATCAAACTAACCTAAAATCTGTGTGGACGATGACCCTGTTTTTTTTTTTTCTTCTGCTCCACGTGCCCGGTTCACTTTCACTCCATCATCAGCTTTAGTAAAATAACGTGATAGCCAGGGATTTTACTGACTAACTTATGATTTTTCTGTTGTTTGTATTTGAAGTTTTTCATTTTTGAGCCCCTCTCTCTCTCTCAGAATTAGGCTGACATTTTTACTTATGAAATATTGTTCGTTGCACGACCATTTCCAGATTATTCCAGAACGGAGAGAGGTGAATGCAGATACTGGGCAGCGATCACCTTATAGATACCTGCACATATCGTTCAAAAGTCAAATATAGAATAAATGCATTTGATTGGTAAACCAAATTCAGACTTTACGTTTCAATCTCAAATGGTAATGCATGGAATTTACGGTAAAGCTCAACTAAATAACAGCGCTAATAAGTGGGGGGGCGTGGTGGCTTTGGCGATCGGCGCTCCAGTCAGTCTACTCCACAGCCAATCACGGGCCCCCTCCTTGCTCGGGCCCCGGGGCTTCAGCCCCGCCTAGCCCAATGGTTAATGCGGCCCTGGGTGCAAGGGCGGAGCTAGTGATGTGAGGGGTAACTGGGATAAACAACAGGAGGAAAGCTGCTGATGCTTCACTTTATAGAAATCACTGCATTGACCACTGCTGACATGAGCCATGGGGGAGTACACTACCCTTAAAAATTGAAAGGATATTAGGATATCATCACAACATTACTCTTAGGACATCACAAACAATTTTTGATTTTTTTTAATGAATGGCTTAACCTGATGGAGTTTGCGCTCAGTCATTCAGGCAGTCTCTCTCTCTCTCTCGCGCACGCTGTTAAGCATGTTTTGTGCCGTTGATCGTCCTCGTCAACATCATCCTCAATAAATAAAACATTTCTTCATGCTAGGGTGTCAGCGGTGAATCCAGTGGAGAGAAATCCCCCCCAGTGTAATGCATACTTCAGTATGTAGTACTACAGACTAGCCAATGGCAGTCGAGTATCAGTTGCACGGGAAGCAGAACTCGGACATCTTTAGGTTTCAGCGCCATAGAGAAACATTGGAAGATCCAAAGCACGCATCGGCTTGATGGTGTTTATGCTACAAAAATGCAAAAAATGATGTGCCTGTGGTACTTGTAACACTGATTACAGGTATCCTGAGAGGATGGGCAATATAATTTATTTTATTACATTTCCTAAATCCAAACAAAATGTCCCTAAGCATTCACCCCCAATCCCAATGAAGACAAAAAAGTTAATTTTCTGATTGTCATACTCTTATTAAGTTACAATTTTCATCTGCTCAAGCAGAACGTTAAAGCTGCAATAGGTGATTGTCTTCAGAAACTTTTTTTGTTATTCTGGTTGAAAGTCTCTTCACATCCTGATAGCAATCATTAAGTTAAGTGGTCTAAATGTATTTATCTGTATTAATATATTCTGTGGAAGGTGTAGGACCAAGAAATGTTCATCCAATCAAAACGCTCGGTCCCAGCCTTTTAATTGTCTTTTCTACCTGTCTGTCAACGTATGTATTTGCATACCTCTGCACACCCTGTTCGCGCAGACATGATACGCCATCAGCGTGTTCACTCGCGCTGTGCAGACAGAGCAAGAACGGCAGACAAACATCAACAACCCGATCTTCCTTCCTGGTATTGTAGTACTTTTACTAACTGTGCTATAAAGTTTTCTTACCGGTGAATGACACATGATGTAGCCCAGCGGTGCCCAATTCCAGTCCTCGCTCTGCATATTTGCCCCCGCTTTGCATGTCTCGCTTAGTTAACACACCTGATTCAGATAACCAGCACGTTAGAAGAGAGCTACGTGCATGAACTGTGTTCCGATTGACATGCTCCCTACACAGTGTTCATTGCTCCCTACTCCCTGAGCAGGGAAAATCCATTGAAGTTTATTTCACTTCGGAACATTCATTCACGGATTTGCGCTGCGCAGCATCTTCACACACAGACGAAACTTACTAGAGAAGTGTGACATAATATACCTCTGTAAATAAATACAATTTAAATTCACGTCTCACACACTTTATTGCCCTTTGTATGGAACATATATGCTTGCTTTGAACTGGAATCATGGCGGAATATCTGGTGATGTCCACTTCGCAGGGCACTTGTGACTTACGGTCGAATAGAACAAAAGTCAGACGTGATAAGATATACATATGAAATGTGCAGAGCGGGGAGGGCGCGAGGACTGTAATTGGAAACCGTTCGATGTAGTAATTTAATGTTGTCTCTGGTATTCTGCTCTCTGAGCGTATGTGCGTTCAGGGGGCGTGGCTTTGGACGGCGATTGCAGGGAGGGTGGGACGTTCGCTTTCAGTGCTATCAGGCTAAAGTTAGCACTTTCTGAGATGTCCCACTACAGCTTTAAGTTAGAAATCGGCAGCATTTACAACGCTATCGCACAGCAATTCGTACGTATTTTACGAGGTGGCTAATTCGTACGAATTTGTACGACCTCACTCGCACGATTTTGTACGATTTGTCTAAACCCCAGTGATGGGTAGGTTTAGGGGTGGGGTTAGGTGTAGGTCATTCGTACAAATTCATACAAATTGGCAACTCGTAAAATCCGTACGATTTAGCAAAAATCGTATGAATTTGTACGAGTGAGGTCGTACGAATTAGCCACCTCATAAAATATGTACGAATTGCTGTGAGATCGGGCCCATGGATTTACTGTAACACTGTCTGTGTTATTGTGGCAGAAATGTAGGATGTTCACATTTAATTTTATTAAATTCTGAATGTGTAGGCATTAAATGAGTAATGGAATATAATTACAGTTATTAAGCTATATCAGTTTTTTTGTGTATTTGTGTTATTTGTATTGCACTTGTATAGAGTAGTCTATAATAAAAACATGTCTGGTTACTTTCACAACTTTCACCCAGGAGCAAAAAATCTGCCACTAAACTTGAAAGAAATAAAGATTTGACATTTATCATAGCAATTATCAATATCGACTGATGTAAAAATTCTATAGTGTTTTTTTTTTTGGGCTATATCGCCCAGCCCTATTTCCAAGGTATAAACACGTTTGAGATACTAACTTCCTGTAAGAACATTGGAGTGGTGTTCAATTTTCTGTTTTCCTCCGACAGCAGGACTAGCAGACATGCAGTCATCCTGAAGCAGGGAAGAGAGCCTAGTGATAAAGACTCATTGAAGTATGCTGGTAGGTTAAAGGGATAGTTTACCTAAAAATGAAAATTTGCTGTTAATTTACTCACTTCGCTTCATTAGACCTCGATGTATCATCAGGAGCCACAATATTAAATTAGTTTTTCCTGTGTATGTTTTTTTGACTTTCATAGTGCTGGTAGTCATTGACTTGCATTATATGAATCACCAAGGACCATAGTTCCAGCTAAAAATCTTCTTTAGTGTTGAACTGAAGAAGAAAAGTCACCTACATTTGGATGGCTTGAGGGTGAGTAAATTAACAGCAAATTTTCATTTTTGGGTGAAATATCCCTTTATTTTGCACCTTTTGAAATGTACGTGAGTTTGGATGCATGTGAATTAATTTTAATTTGTTGATGTTTATTCATCTTCTCTAGATGTCCGATGATCGCAGCATGATGTGGAAGGAAGGAAGGAAGATGGCGGCGCGTTCAGACGCAGCGGCTGCTCCAGGTCCCAAAGACGGTGCTTTTATGTCTTTTAATGTCGTCTGTTCGTCTCCAAATAGTGTAAATTTACCGCTAACTCATAAGGAAAAACACATATACGATCGCCGAAGCCTTTTGGACATCGGCAACGCGTACAAACACCAACTCTCGCAGGCGGCTACTGAGAAGCTACGAGGCCTTTGTTTACTGCTGGAGCCGGACCTCGAGACCGCGGCCTCGCCTACTGACGCTACCCGCACAAGGCAGCGTCGCAAGCGGTGTGAGAGAGGACGGAAGCGCGGTAAACGCGGAGGTATACGAGCCAGGCTAAGGGCTAATCCCACAAGACCGGCTCTTCCAACACTCATGCTCTCAAACGTTCGCTCTCTGGAAAACAAACTGGACTTAATTCAACTCACTCGGTCTACACAGCATGAGGCAAGGGATTGCTGTGTGTTTGTTTTCACCGAAACATGGCTAAACAACAACATCCCGGACTCCGCCATTCAGTTACACGGATTAAACTGCTACCGAGCAGACAGGGACTCATCACTGTCTGGTAAGACCCGCGGGGGTGGCTTGTGTGTTTATATCAACAGAGAATGGTGTAACAATGCTGCGGTAATATCAAAACACTGTTCATCGCTGGTGGAGTTTATGTTTGTGAAGTGCCGACCGTTCTATCTGCCGCGTGAGTTCACGGCCATTGTTATTGCCGCGGTTTACATTCCACCGTGTGCAAACGCTAAGGACGCGCTTCGTGAACTGTACAGCGCCATCAGCGAACAACAAACAAATAAACCCGACGGCTTTTTCATCATAGCCGGTGACTTTAACCACGCAAACTTAAAGACAGTTTTGCCAAAGTTCTACAAACATGTGAACTTTGCGACAAGGGGAAACAATACACTGGATTTTGTTTATACAACAGGGAAAAACGCATACAAAGCTGAACCCCGCCCCCACCTCGGGTACTCGGATCACATCTCTGTTATGCTAATCCCAGCATACAGACCACTTCTCAAGCTTGCCAAACCGGTTCAAAAACTCATCACAATTTGGCCAAATGATGCTACCTCAACACTACAGGTTCGTGGGCTGCTAAAGACCAGAGACGAATCATTCAGATCAGGAGAAAAAGCGGCCCTCAAAACAGCAAGAGCCAATCTGTCCTGTGGCATCAAAAATGCAAAACGGTCACATGCTCAAAAAAATCAACAATCACTTCACAGACAGCAGAGACACACGGAGCCTGTGGCAAGCCATTCAGACCATCACTGACTACAAGCCGCCGCCACAGGCCTGTGATGAGGACACATCCCTCCCCGATGCACTCAACCACTTTTATTCACGGTTTGAAATGCAGAATGATACACCTGCACAAAAACTGCCCACACCTCCCAACGACCGGGCGCTTTGTCTGTCTCCAGCCGACGTAAGGAAGACCCTATCTAGGATTAACCCACGCAAGGCTGCGGGTCCTGACAACATACCTGGCCGTGTACTGAAAGACTGTGCTGCACAGCTGACGGATGTCCTAACAGATATCTTCAACACCTCGCTGAGCCAGGCAGTCGTCCCCACATGTCTCAAATCCACAACAATCATACCGGTACCAAAGAAATCACCTGTGTCCTGTCTAAATGACTACCGTCCCAAAGCACTGACTCCAATCATGATGAAGTGCTTTGAGAGGTTAGTCATGCACAACATCAAAAACAGCCTCCCCAACACACTTGACCCGCTACAGTTTGCATACCGTCCAAACCGCTCTACGGACGATGCAATCTCCTCCACCCTCCACCTGGCTCTTACCCACCTAGAAAATAAAGACTCCTACGTTAGAATGCTGTTCATCGACTTCAGCTCAGCATTCAACACAATTATCCCACAACAGCTCATAAATAAACTAAACCTGCTGGGCCTTAACAATTCCCTTTGCAATTGGATCCTGGACTTTCTAACCGGAAGACCTCAGTCAGTCCGTGTCGGCCACAACACCTCGAGCACTACCACACTGAGCACAGGTGCCCCACAAGGCTGTGTGCTTAGCCCGCTGCTCTTCACGCTGCTGACCCACGACTGCACTGCCAAGTTCAGCTCCAACCACATCATCAAGTTTGCTGATGACACAACAGTGGTAGGTCTCATCAGCAACAACGATGAAACGCACTACAGAGAGGAAGTGACACAGCTGGCGGAATGGTGTGGCACTAACAATCTGTCCCTCAATGTGGAGAAGACAAAGGAGGTTGTGATGGACTTCAGGAGGAGGAACTCCACTGACCACCCCCCACTGACCATCGACAGTTCGACTGTGGAGAGAGTCAGCAGCACTAAATTCCTGGGGGTGCACATCACAGAGGATCTCACCTGGACCACCAACACCATGTCACTCTCCAAGAAGGCACAACAGCGCCTACACTTTCTCTGCCGGCTGAAAAGAGCAAGTCTCCCACCACCCATCCTCACCACATTCTACAGGAGCACCATTGAGAGTGTGCTGACCAGCTGCATCACTGTCTGGTACGGGAACTGCAGTGCTGCTGACCACAAGACCCTCCAGCGGACAGTGAACACGGCTGCAAAGATCATCGGTGCCCCTCTCCCATCCATCCTGGACATGTTCCTTGCACGATGCTCCAGCAAAACCAACAGCATCGTGAAGGACCCCACCCACAGTCTCTTCCAGCTCCTACCATCAGGAAGACGGTACCGGAGCATCAGAGCCCGCTCCGCCAGACTGCTCAACAGCTTTTTCCCCCAGGCTGTGAGAACCCTGAACTCAGATCACCCCGCCTCCCTCTGAAACCCCATGCAAACATTTACATTTATGCATTTAGCAGACGCTTTTATCCAAAGCGACTTACAGTGCATTATACATGGTTATACATTTTTTTATCAGTATGTATGTTCCCTGGGAATTGAACCCACAACCTTTGCGCTGCTAACGCAATGCTCTACCACTGAGCCACAGGAACACCCCTACAAACCTCTACCTCCTGAAACATGGACCCCCCCCCTCTCCAAACATCCCCCAACCTTACCACACCAAAGAAAAAACTGTAAACTGTTTTGTTTTTTTTGTGCAATCCAAGTGTGCTACACACAGGTGAGTGGGCCTGTACAAACCACCTGTAGTAACACTCTCCTCTATGCACTAGACACTTTTCCTAACACTGCTATGTGTACACAATCCCACAAAAGACTCAGCAATATATGTATGTTTACATGCTCATGCACCACTACAAATCATCTTGTACTGTTCCCCAGCCAGCTGCTGACTCCCAATTTTTCTCTCTTCACATGTACAGTATTTATGTTAAGCATTCGTATAGTTTGTATAGTTTGTATTTTTTATCTTTATCTTTAGTTGTATAGGATAAACATTTAGGGTAAACAGTTTGTATAGTTTGTATTTTCTATCTTTATCTTTAGTTGTATAGGGTAAACATTTATATATAGTATACCTAGTCAAATCTGTCAGTAGGTTAGTTTTGTGTATAGGTTTATAGTGTTTTACTTCATTGTTGTATGTCTGTATTTATGTAGCACCGTGGTCCTGTGAGGCACGACATTTCGTTCCACTGTATGTCCCCACATGCAGCGGAATGACAATAAAGCTCAACTTGAACTTGAACTTGAATGATCCTTGATGTGTTCAATGTATTCTACTTTCCATGGGGCAGAAAGACCTGGAGCCTAAAATACAGTCTTTGACAAACCTATTTGGTTAAAGTAAAAGTTTTTTGTTCTTTTTTTTGCACCCTTTGAATAGCTACTACCATTCACAAATAATGTGCAAATTTCTATGCTCCATACAGATTCACATTTTGTTGACTTAAAATGTTTCTGTTGAAAATGTGACTTAACAATATGAGATTACTCTCATAAAAGCCTTGTTTCTGTTAAATACATTAATGTAGGTGACACACATGTCTGTTGTTGTTTAGTGTGCTTTTAATTGTTCTGATACTACATGTATTGTAATTGATTTTATTTTTTATTAATTGTAATTATGTTGCTTTGTCAGTATACATTATCGAAATTCATGTAGTGTAACCCAAATTATAGGTTATATTGTGCTCAGTTATTAATAATGGTTCTTATTATTATCAATACTGAAAACTGTTTTTGTTTCTTAATATTTTTTTTGCGGAAACTGTGACACTTCAACTTTTTCAGGATACCTTTACTGCCACTTAAATCAATTTAATGCAACCTTGTTGAATAAAAGTATGATTTTTTTAAAAAAATCTTACTCCAGATTGAATGGTGATTAGGGTGTGTTAAATTTGTATGAAAGTAAGTGGTGTTAAAACCAGCTTGAGCTGGTGGGTTTATGGTGTGGTGGGACGCTCTGTGCCAAAAAGTCCAGGGCCACTTTTTAGCCCCAGTCCGCCCCTGGATCAACCCCTAACACAGGTCGTAACACTGACAGATGGTTCTTTCAGACCATGGGTTTTTCTCAAACGGAAGGCTGCATCCTTCCTAGTTCAGTCCTTCAGTCTTTTAGGCTAGAGTCCTCATCGGCATATAAACGCTAGAATGAGACGCTCTAGTAAGTGCGCGTGGCTACGTCACATAGGTTCCCGCCCTCACAGTCACGGCACGAAAACACTAATAAAACTTAGTTTTGGAAAAATACTTTGTATTACAAATCTTTATATTATTTGGCTTTCTATTAATGCAATACAATGAATCACAGCCATCTACAATCTCCCTGTGGCTTAAGTTATTGGCAGTTTAGCTTTTAGTAAATAATTTACACCAAAACAAAATATAACATCTATTCTTTCATGTCCGAAAACATTATTTTTGTCTTAGATTTCATAATAAATTAAGACAAGCTCAGTACTGACTCGTCTTTCATCAGTTTATTTTCATGAAATTGAATGGGTACAAAGGATTGTGGGTGATTGAAGGTCGCGGAGGATACATCCCATGCATCCTTCAAAATCAGCTGAATGAAGGACGTGAGACGAAGGTTGCCTTCCAAGGATCCTTCTGATTGAGATGGCCTTCTGCGACGTTTGATGACGTGGCAGCCGAGAAATGCAGCCTTTGTAGGATGCAGCCTTCCATTTGAGAAACACCCCAAATGTCAGACAAATATGTGCTGGACTAAAGGAAAAGCAAATCCATGCTTGTTCAACAGAGAGCGCTTTATGTGCTGCACTTTCTTTAATCAAAAAAAGCATCTGCCAAAGGCATTAATGTAATTATCTCACATGGCAAAAGTGTGACTTTGAATGGACTATTTAACACAAACAACTTGCTAATCGTGGCTTACTCATGTAGTTCAAAGTGTTCATGAAATGCTAATGTAATTCCAATCTTTAATGATGGTTTCACTTGTGCCACCAAATGCTCTCAAATGTGTATCTACAGCAGCTCTGGACATGAGACACAAAGTTATCTTATTGGTCAGCACATTTCTTTGAATGGCAAAGAAAATAGCTGAACTATTCTCTGAGGAAATAAGCATTGCTTCATTATTGAGTGAATATTCCAGCCCAGTATGAACGTCTGTTTCTATTCAAAATCAGCTTGAACCAAACATTTGATTAGTGTGAAAAGACCTTCAGATTTCCCAATTCACCAGCATTTGAGGCTTTTCCTGGGTCAAATTCATATAAAATGTCATAAGCAAGTAAGTTCAATGACAATATAATTAATTTAATATGTAATTAATTTAATGTCTTTATGTTACTCTCGACCTGAAACAATGTAACTCTAGTTAGCATCAGCAGGTTCTTCAGCTTGATAAACGAGGAATCAAGAATAAACACCAAACTCTTTGTTCTTCAGTATTGTGATGTTTTATTCTGGATCACTCGTGTTCTCCGTCCTCTCCTTCTGACAAAAACAAACAGGTTTCATTTCCAACAGACATGATGCAATTTGAATAATCAATATTTCAGATTTCAGACACTGTACAGATGAGTTTAATGAGTACAAGAGTCGTTTAATGTAACTTGAGATGTGTTTTTCCTATTGCATAACTTACATTTAACAGTTAAAACATACTCTGTAAATGTTAGAAAGTCATGCGAGTGGTTGTATTATTTAAATGCTCTTCAACTTTACAGAATGAGCTCCAGCAACTCAAGCAGATGAAGAACAATAATTCTGACTAAAATATACATTTGTTGTTAGACCTTAAATGTAGGTTTCAATGTTAAAACAAGTAAATTGGTCTATGACAACAGCAACTGTAACTAACGTGACAAATTTTACTGATTTGATTTATTTTTTACTAAGGTGTTCTAATCTCTTTTCTATCACACTGTGAAAAAGTTGACCAGCCAATAAGATGCATGCTTTAAGTCACATGTCCAGAGCTGCTTTGTTTGTTGGTTATTGTATGAGTGACCTCTGGTGGCAGGATGGAGATAATACACCCATTTTATTATTTTTATTTTTCCTCCAGTCAAAACAAATATCATATCAGGGCTGTACGTTAACTTTTTTTGCATATAACACTGGTGCTACAGACGTTGAATGTCTTTACATCAATGTTCTGTACAGGGCACACAAAATCCAAACCTTATAGACCAATTTCAAGTAGACGTCACAGTTACGTCACTCACAGCTGCGCACGCATTGTGGTGGCAGAAACACACGGTAACAAGCGGAGTGAAACGGGAAAAATCCACGGAATAAGAGATAAAATGTACTGTTGTGCCTTTGGATGTCAGAATCAGAATGCAAATATTTTTTTATAGAATACTGTCGTCAAAAACGCCATTTGAAGCTAAACACAAGACGTTTAAACGGACAGACTAATGAAACCTGCTATGATTACTCTATTTTTAAAGCATAAATTTGATTTAAACAATTGGTCTACATAATATTCACATATACAGTTCATAGGGAATATATTATATTTGCCCTACAGTTACAGCATGAAATACTATTTAAACCTATAACATTTTATATTTAACGTTACCTATTTTTTCTCAATAATTTTTTGAGACTTTTTTCTCGCAAATTTAAATGCAACTTTATATTTCGTATTTCGGACTTTATAACTCGATTTAACTCAACAATAGCGAGTTTTTCCATTCTGAGGGGGAAAAAAAGCCAGATATGTGGTATATAACTCAAAAGAGAGAATGACGAGTTGATTTTTCTTATCAGAATTGTGAGATATAATCTTGCGAGAATAAAGTCAGAATTTTGAAATATTGAAATTGAAATTAACGCTGCTGCCACTGCCAGAAAAAAAAAAAAAAAAAAACGATGACAGCTGTGGTGAAACGAGATAAAACGAGCGGACTGGACAGACACGATCATCAAAAAAGCTGGCGTTTGCAGGCAGCGCACACTTCTTATCGGAAAAGGTTCAATAAAGTATTGTCTTTTGTTGTTATGGGCGCGTCTGAAGATTTCTTATGGATCTCACTACTATATCGTGTATGAACTAATGTCTGTGTGCATGTGTGTAAAACAACAAACTGACGATTTATATGCTTAATCAAGTGTAATTGTATATACATTGTCATGAGTAATTGTGGCTGGAATAATAATGTAGCTGTAAAAATAGTTGCCTGCTGAATTTGAAATATACATTACATCTTCATGACTAGATAGACACGGTGAGTTTGTCTTAACTATACAGGGGTGCGTTTCCCAAAAACAACTATGGTCGCAAGTTCCGTCGTTACCAATAGAGTTCAATGGAACTAACGACCATAATTAGCTAACGATGCTTTTGGGTTGCACCCCACGTTAGATGTGAGTCACTCAACTGTAGGGAATCCTGTCAGATCGACCATCCTTTGAGTGAGTACAGGTCGGCCAGTTTTGTCCGTTAAAGTTAACCTTTTCAAATAACGCGGTCCCGGACAGTATGCAGGTATATTATTATTACAAAATAAAAACATTAAACAAAATAAGGAATATTACTTCTTTAATAATGCTATTTCACTATAATATACAAAACTGAGTGTTTAAGAATAAATATAATAATAAATATAGCTGCAAGATGTCTCCAAAAGAACAGGAAGTAGTTGTTATTCTGTTTTTGATATTATCTATTGAGTAATGACTAGTGATTATTCCAATAGTGACTAGTATTGTTACGGGTGCTATGCTATAAAGCACACGACAAGGGAAGATATCAAATAATAGTCTTTTTAATAATAGTCCACAGAAGAAAACAGAATAAATCCAGGAGCATGGGGTAGCATAACACATCAGGAAACCAAACTAATAGCAGACAAAGAAACCAGGGGAGAACACAGGCTTTAAATACAAAACGTAATCAGGGCTGAAACAGAAACAGGTGTGGAGCTAATTAACTTAATAGGGCAACTAAGGAAAACTAGGTCAAACACAACAGAAACGTAACATATCGCCCCCTCCCGGAACGGTGCGTCCTCGCACCGACAAAGGTCCAACAGAGGAGGGAGGGTGGGGGTTCAGGAGGCGGGCGAGGAGCAGATGAGGGGCAGGCAAAGGGAAAGGGGCAGAAACAAAAATAGTCCAAAAAATAAGTCCATGGGGAAGTGGAGGGTGGGAGGAGCCAGGGAGGAGCCTGGAGCAGGAGGCGCCAGGTGGAACTCCAGAGGCCAGCCAGGATGGTGGCCCACGGTGGAGTCGACGGCGGGAGGAGCCATGGTGGCGATGGGACCGTCGACACCAGGGGGCCGACTGACGGAGATGACGCCGATGGAGTAGGAGCCCAGGTTGGAGCAGAGCAGCCGCAGAGCCTGGGTGACACAGAGGATCCGGAGGGCCTAGGCGGAGCCAGCGGCTCGGGCGACTGAGGCGGAGGCGGGGCTCCGGAATGACGCGGCGGAGCCGGAGTGACAGAGGACAAAGGTGTAGCCGGAGGGAGGGAGGAGCCCGACGGAGCCAGAGGGACGGAGGGATGTGGCAGAGCTGGAAGAGTGGAGTCCCGTGGAGAAGGCAGGGGGACGACTGACCAAGGCGGAGCCGGAGGGACGAGGGAGCCCGGTGGAGCCAGTGGAATGACGGGCCACGGTGGAGACGAGGGAGCCAAGAGCCAAGGTGGAGCCGATGGATCGGAGGGCCGAGGTGGAGTCCGGGTCTCGAAGGCTGGAGGTGGAGACTGGGGATCCTCCAACCCCGAGGAAGATGGTGACAGGAAGTCCCGAAGCACAACCGAACCACCGGACATGGCGTGCTGAGGGTGAGCTGAGGGGCCTTCCTGAGGCAGCTGAGAGAGGGCTGATGGACTGGCTGGATGGTACAGAGGAGGGAGTGGGAGGCTGGGTGGGAACTTTCCAGAGTTAGAGGAACTGGCTGAGGAAGGAGTACTGGACGGAACCAGTAGGGGCTCTGGAGAGCTGGACGGAACCAGCAGGGGCTCTGGAGAGCTGGACGGAACCAGCAGGGGCTCTGGAGAGCTGGACGGAACCAGCGGGAAAGGGAGAGGCCAGAATTCCTCCTCACTCAAACAGTCCCAAATTATAGAGTCCAGCAACAGCTCACCCTCAGTGGTGGGAGTGTGGGCGGGGTTATCCTCCATTCCCTCGATCTCCACAATGATTCCCAAAACGCACGGTGTTGCTGGCTCACACACTTGGTCAGTCGCGTTGAGTTCAGGCTCCGGGGCGATGAGTGGCTCTGTCACTTTAATTGGTGTAGGCTCTATGATCGCGGCAGGCTCGGGCTCTGCGGCTGCGGTGGGCTCTGGCGAACACTCCGTGCAGCGAGATGGTGAGGGCTGGCTGGGCTCTGGATCGGGAGTGGGGCTGGAGTTGTCCTCGGCAGGGCAGACGGAGAAAAACAGTTCATTATTCTCCAGCACCCACTCCACACAAGCGGCGAAATCCTCTCTGGGACCGTTCGCTGGTAGGCGTGCCTTACACCGCTCACTCAGGCTGGAGATGTAGAAGACGCAGAGCGAGCGGTCCAGGTAGTGTGTAAGGCACGCCAGATCTAAAAAGTCCCTGGTATGGTCCTCCAGCGAACGGTCCAGTTGCTCCAGGCATAGGAGTTGGAAGGCTGGGTCCACTCCGGGAGAGGAATGAAAAAAAATAAAGAAAATAAACAAAGAAAAACGCCGCTAATTTATTTCACTTTGTGGGTCTGCTATTCTGTTACGGGTGCTATGCTATAAAGCGCACGACAAGGGAAGATATCAAATAATAGTCTTTTTAATAATAGTCCACAGAAGAAAACAGAATAAATCCAGGAGCATGGGGTAGCATAACACATCAGGAAACCAAACTAATAGCAGACAAAGAAACCAGGGGAGAACACAGGCTTTAAATACAAAACGTAATCAGGGCTGAAACAGAAACAGGTGTGGAGCTAATTAACTTAATAGGGCAACTAAGGAAAACTAGGTCAAACACAACAGAAACGTAACAAGTATCTATTTAAATATTACTAGTACTTATTTATAAGATTCTGATACTTATTTGTTAGATACTAGTACCTGTTTAATAGATACTAGTAGTTATTCATTAGGTACTAGTACTTATTTATTAGACGCTAGTATCTTTTGTAATTATTACTAGTAACAATTCTTATCTTACTAGTCAGATCTGCTTTTTTACTCATCTTATGTTATGACTAGTCGTATGACCACAGTTCAATTAAATATTTTACTAGTAAAATAAAAAATCTTACTAGTAACATTTCGAATTATTACTAGTATCTAAAAAATGTGTACTAGTATCTATTGAATAAATACTAGTAGCTAATCAATAAGTACTAGTATGTAACAATTAAGTATCTGTTTAATAGGTACGAGTAATAGTATCTAATAATAAGAACTAGTTTCTAATGAATAAATACTAGTTTGTAATAAATAAGAACTAGTATCTATTTAATAGGTAAGAGTATCTACAAACCCGATTCCAAAAAAGTTGGGACACTGTACAAATTGTGAATAAAAACAGAATGCAATGATGTGGAAGTTTCAAATTTCAATATTTTATTCAGAATACAATATAGATGACATATCAAAAGTTTAAACTGAGAAAATGTATCATTTTAAGGGAAAAATAAGTTAATTTTAAATTTCATGGCATCAACACATCTCAAAAAAGTTGGGACAAGGCCATGTTTACCACTGTGTGGCATCCCCTCTTCTTTTTATAACAGTCTGCAAACGTCTGGGGACTGGAATAGGAATGTTGTCCCATTCTTGTCTAATACAGGCTTCTAGTTGCTCAACTGTCTTAGATCTTCTTTGTCGCATCTTCCTCTTTATGATGCGCCAAATGTTTTCTATGGGTGAAAGATCTGGACTGCAGGCTGGCCATTTCAGTACCTGGATCCTTCTTCTACGCAGCCATGATGTTGTAATTGATGCAGTATGTGGTCTGGCATTGTCATGTTGGAAAATGCAAGGTCTTCCCTGAAAGAGACGAAGTCTGGATGGGAGCATATGTTGTTCTAGAACTTGGATATACCTTTCAGCATTGATGGTGCCTTTCCAGATGTGTAAGCTGCCCATGTCACACGCACTCATGCAACCCCATACCATCAGAGATGCAGGCTTCTGAACTGAGAGCTGATAAAAACTTGGGTTGTCCTTGTCCTCTTTAGTCCGGATGACCGGATGGCGTCCCAGTTTTCCAAAAAGAACTTCAAATTTTGATTCGTCTGACCACAGAACAGTTTTCCACTTTGCCACAGTCCATTTTAAATGAGCCTTGGCCCAGAGAAAACGCCTGCGCTTCTGGATCATGTTTAGATATGGCTTCTTTTTTGACCTATAGAGTTTTAGCCGGCAACGGCGAATGGCACGGTGGATTGTGTTCACCGACAATGTTTTCTGGAAGTATTCCTGAGCCCATGTTGTGATTTCCATTACAGTAGCATTCCTGTATGTGATGCAGTGCCATCTAAGGGCCCGAAGATCACGGGCATCCAGTATGGTTTTCCGGCCTTGACCCTTACGCACAGAGATTGTTCCAGATTCTCTGAATCTTTGGATGATATTATGCACTGTAAATGATGATAACTTCAAACTCTTTGCAATTTTTCTCTGAGAAACTCCTTTCTGATATTGCTCCACTATTTTTCGCCGCAGCATTGGGGGAATTGGTGATCCTCTTCCCATCTTGACTTCTGAGAGACACTGCCACTCTGAGAGGCTCTTTTTATACCCAATCATGTTGCCAATTGACCTAATAAGTTGCAAATTGGTCCTCTAGCTGTTCCTTATATGTACATTTAACTTTTCCGGCCTCTTATTTCTACCTGTCCCAACTTTTTTGGAATGTGTAGCTCTCATGAAATCCAAAATGAGCCAATATTTGGCATGACATTTCAAAATGTCTCACTTTCAACATTTGATATGTTATCTATATTCTATTGTGAATAAAATATAAGTTTATGAGATTTGTAAATTATTGCATTCCTTTTTTATTCACAATTTGTACAGTGTCCCAACTTTTTTGGAATCGGGTTTGTAATAAATAAGTACTAGTATCTAATGATTAAAGTACTAGTACAAAAAAACATGTACTAGTTACAACTGGAATACATACTAGTCAAAACTAAATAGTTGATATCTTAATGGCAGATCCCCATAGAAGCCAATGGCAAAAATCTTAAATTTGTTACTAGTATCAACAGAATAGTTACTAATCATTATTGAAATAAGTACTAGTAGTATCTAAAAAATAAGTACTAGTAGCATGAAAATGGGTACTAGTACTGTTTATTGATTAAATGATAAAAAAGGCTTGCCATACAGCACTGCTTTGTATCAAAGACTGTAGATATACAAAGACGGTTCATTCCTATATTTATGAATGGGAGAAACTGCAATGTGCAATATGGGGGAATAGCTCCGCCTTCTGAATAAAATAGCCAATCGCTGATTGGTAAAGTCATCACATCACTGCAGCAGCTGTTGCGCCTATTTCACACATGCTCCGTCTGCAGAAGCAGCACGGACTCATTGTGCTTTCACACAGGACATGTTTGCAGTCCGCTCCTGATCCGCGGCTGTTTACCACAAACACAACATTTATCCATTATTTTGATTTAAAATCCAAACGTTGTTAGCATATATACTTAAAGTGCTTTTTCAGCATTGTGATCCAGTACAGTTACACAATCTTTCATAGACATATTCATGTTTAAACTCAATTAATATAACTTATTAAATGCATTTGGCTTCTAGATTCATATATTAAGTTGCTCAAGCAAGTGGAAACAAATTTAAACACAGCATATAGCCTACTTTTCACAAATTGTTTTAAATTAAAACTTACCACTGACAGAAACAGTCGGCTCTCATGCCTTTTACATTTAAATCTTTATTTCAAACAGTCCAGCGCGGGTCTTAAAGAACTTTGTTTTTCTAACTCCACATATGCATATGTTGCCTTGTTTATCTAAAAGTGCACTTTTATGTGTTTTAAACCTAGCCAAAAAGCCTGTGAAACACAGTAGACATTAATTATGTCTATTTATTGTGAAATTACTGCATTTCCATGTCAATTCATGTTCATTTTTACCGTGAACAAAGCGCTGTCACTTTTTATTCAGCGCGTGGAGCACAGCAAAAATAGACTCGGTGCAGAAACGATCTCTGCACTGCTGCAGACTTGCGCTCCTGGAACGCACTGCTGGACCGCAACCGCGTGCAGTGTGAACGCTCTGATCCGTTAACATGGGTGCGGGAGAAAAAAAATGCACCGCAAACAGAGTATGTGTGAAACAGGCATTAGAAGCTCCGGTTCCCATAGAAACCTGAGACTCGCGCTGACTGCACATGTGCATTAGCTGGTCTAGCCTGAAAATTTTGCTTTTTTAAGGCTCTTTGAGCAAAAGAAATAGCATTCGTGGGCAGTTGATTTCTGATTTTGTTGCTGGTTTGAAATATGTAATTCAATTCAATTAGATTTCAGGATCCCCCCATTCATTTAGGTAGGACTTGGTCTTGGATGCCAGAAATAGCTGCCCGGAGGCGTTGCAAATATGGCCACCAAGTGAAAAGACTTTCCTTGAAAGGGACTTTGTTTGTATTTATCAGTTTCATTCATGTGACATCAAAATCTAAAAATATGAAAGTAAAAATAATGAGAAACTATCTCATTATAATGACTTAGATCTCAGTACAAATTATAATAATAATACAAATAATAATAATAATAATAATGATACACTTTCCAAGCAGATACCAATCAACCAGCAAACTGGTCGACATAGCTGTTGGAAAACTAACTTTGTTTCTCTGCACATAAGGATGAAATTATTACTGTGATTTCAGACTGAGGTGATCTGGTTTCTCCACTGCATGGATCCTCACATGTCGTTTCAGGTGACTTTTAATAGCAAAACTCTTTCCACACTGATTACACGTGTGCGGCTTCTCGCTGCTGTGGATCGCCTCATGTGTTTTCAGATTTGATGACTGACTGAATGTCTTGTCACAATGTGAACACTTGTAAGGTTTATCTACAGAGTGAATAATCTGGTGCCGTTTTAAACTGTATGCTGAAATAAAAGTCTTCTCACACTCAAAGCACATATGAGCTCGTACACCAGTATGAATTTTCTCATGTTTACCAAAGTATGGCAGCAGTGAAAAACTCTTTCCACATTCAGAACATGAATGTGGCTTCTCCTTTGTGTGAACTTTCAGGTGCGTCTTCAGGCCTGACTCCCCAAGAAATGTTTTGCTGCATTGATCGCATGTGAACAGCTTCACTCCAGTGTGGCTCCTCATGTGAATCTTAAGACTGTATTTGTGTGGGAATCTCTTTCCACACTGATCACATGTGAACGGCTTCTCTCCTGTGTGGATTTTCATGTGTCTCTTAAGGTGTGAGTATTGCATGAAACTTTTCCCACACTGTTCGCAGGTGAACAGTTTCTTTCCAGTATGAACTCTTAAGTGAAGCTTAAGATTTGGTTTGCATGTGAAACTCTTCCCACATTGATTGCATGTGAATGGTCTTTCTCCAGTGTGGATCCTCATGTGATTCTCAAGACTATGTTTGCTTGTCAAACTCTTTCCACACTGAGTGCAGGTGACAGATTTCTTGGCTCTTCTTTTCTTTAAAAATGTATTTTTTAAAAAGACATTCATTTCATGATGTTTCTCCTCCGCTTCACTCAGTTCTTCACTCTCATCGTTCTCTTCCATCAGCTCTGAAATGAAACAAAAAAAAGCTTACGTTTATTACCAATGCATCGAAACAATTCAAAGAGAGATTTATGAAGTGATGGGACAAAAAAGTGAGCCCTGATGTAACAAAGTAGGCAACTGATGTAAAACATTATGATCACTTTTATCATGCATTTTTATAAATTAATTATATATTCCTGAAACTTCTCATGAATGAGGTACACTGATCTTCCAATTATTATTATTAAAACATTATAGACACAAATCACACATATATCACAAATATATCACATATATTTGATTAATGATGTGGTGACTTCTGCTGCTGCTATGAGAAATCACTCTCGAAGTCTTGAGGTTTTGATGCCAGAAGATAGACTTTATTATCTGAGACAATGAAGCCGAGATACTCTGCAGAGAATCTCTAGAGTCTGTGTCTGCACACTCTTTATACAGGTCTCCATATACGATACATATCATACAGGCCCACTGATCTATAATAGAGAACTGGACGTCATAAAAGTGAAGCCGCAGCGCAGCCATATTAGTGTGCCCCAGTATTCCCATACATTCTATTGAATTAATAGGAAATCGTACGATTTTATTGAGAAAATATCACCTAACAAGTCAGTGTTTTAATAACTTATGTATCCTTGTACATATTCTTGCAATGTAAACGTCCTGAGCATGTAAAATGTTATTTGTTTAATGTTGGGAATTACCCGTCTATTAAAAAGTTATGTGCATACATTACAGTAGCGTACATCAGATGAACATGATAAATGAAAAATATCTTTCTCTCCTTCCCTTGCTAGCTTGTACTTATTTGAACAATGACTGAGACTTGGTGTTACGAGCAATTCCTCTGTCTGATTGCCTCTTCAAGATGAATCGCTTTATGTATTCCCCAATTGTAAGTCGCTTTGGATAAAAGCGTCTGCCAAATGACTAAATGTAAATGTAAAAAAATGGCATATCTGCGCGATCTTGGAGTCTGATATAGATGTTGCTCAGTCAGGACATTAAAAGTAAACATATAACTTATTCAGAGAAATAACGGCGACTAGATGTGGTACGGACTTAAAGACATGAAGTTTAATTTCCAAGATGATGCATGGTAAGCTTTGAATTTCAATACAACAGAGCAATATAGTAACAGGCTTGTATTGTACTCATTGTATATTTGAATCGATTTTAGTAACAGGCTTGTATTGTACTCATTGTATATTTGAATCGATTTTGGATTCCAATACCAAATATATGTTAATGTTTAAACACAGACATCTAAAAAAATATCACAATGTTCTAAACAATATTGAGAAATGTCCAACAATTTTGGTAAAACATTTGTGAACCAGATCTAAAATAAAACAGTTAAAGTAATATTCCGTCTGCCCTGTACGACGGCGTTTTAATGCCATGTTAATTTTTTTTTTTTTTTTTAAATCTTAGATTACGAGATTAAAGTCGTAATATTTCGAGAATAAAGTCAAAATATTATGAGAAAAAAGTCGAAATGCTACGAGAATAAAGACGAAATATTTTGAGAATAAAGTCTAAATATTATGAGAATAAAGTCTAAATGTTTTGAGAATAAAGTCGAAAGACTACAAGAATAAAGTTGAAATATTATGAGAATAAAGCATTATTGAGAGCACTGGGAGAAGTTGCCAGGCCACCAGAATTTGGGCTTAGATGAAAATAATATCAAAGGTGCCTTTTACCCCGGGGGCGCCTTTAGCCCCGTTGTACCCTACATATTGTTAGTATTTCACTATAAAACTGACAGATTCTGAAAGCTGAGACTTTGGAGTATCTCCCGGTGCGCCCAGTCCAGACCATTTGCATGCGCAAAAGGCTAGAATATCTCAAAATATTATAACTTAATCTTTATTCTCGAAATATTTCGGCTTTATTCTAGTAGTATTTTGACTTTATTCTCAAAACATTATGACTTTAATCATAATTATTAATTGTAAATCATGCAAAAAAAAACATTGCAGGTTACATTGTTATGCCAGTAGGTGGGAGCAAGAGACTTTCTTAATGAGTTAGTTAACCAATGAAAGAATACTATGACAAATATATCACTTTATGGATGTACAGCAAATGTGGGGGGAATTATGATTAACACTGATGCATTTCTGAATAGATGTATTATAAAAAAAACAAGTGTAATGAAAACTCGGTTCTGTTTTACCATTATTAATTCATTTCATAGCACTTTTTTATTATCATCTGTGTCTCGTTTTGAATTATGTTGTACCCCTCTGTAGGTTGTAGTGTCCTCAATACAGTGTTAAACAGGATGGCCTTGTAAGACATACAGGACTCAAAAAATATTTTACATTTATTTAATATATTTAATTTATTTTCTGATAAACTTTTGAATGTTTGAGGTTTTACTTACTAGCCAGATGGTTCATAGTGCCTTGGAGATGTTCTTCGACAAGAGGTCCCCTCCAACTCTGCTGCATCAGCATGGAAGAATATAGGAACATAAACAATCTGTCACAGAGCCAACAATATGTAATATACAATGTCAGGTTTATTAGAAATAAACTACAGCAGAGGTGAAATGCAGAAAAGAGAATAATGTACAGAACATACAAAAAAATGTTAAGAAAAGAGAATTTACGTTTTTAGGTTTTAAAGATGCATGATGATATAGGTGAAATATATTGTGAAAAATGCATATGAAATTATTTAATAAGCTTTCTCAGATCAGCTGTGTTTCATATATCTCTGTCAGCAGCTCCCATTAGAGGTTTTTTTTCTGAAATCACAGTACAATTCTTATCAATATGTATCTACAATGAAAGAAAAAAAACGTGCTTGGAATAGTTTCAGCCCATTTTAGTTCATGTAAGTGGATTAACAGTAACTTACAGTGCATACTTTTAGGTTAAATTAATTAGCTTATTTCAATTCATCCATTAACAAATTGCCAGCAAAACATTTACAAAGCTATCAAAACCACTCATCTACACATAATATGTGATTAAAATCCCAAACTTTCATAAATAAGAGCTCAAATGTATAGCTAGCTTACCTCTTATAGTTAGCTCACGGTTGTGATGCTAACAGACTTTTTTCCCTTTGACACTGAACCATTTCTGTGAAGTAAATATTCGACAGAAGCGTGTCAATTACATGTAAGAAAGTGTCAGGAACAGTTGTATGTATTATTTGTGTAATTTTAGGGACTAAACTTACCTGAAAACAGTAAAAACAACAGTGAGAGACTGATGAAAAAAAATAGTCATGGATAATTCTGACTAAAATAAGACTAAAAAGCTCAGACTTTTAGTTGACTGAAACTTGACTAGACTAAAAAGAGTATGAACGTGACTAAAACTAATAAAAACTAAAATGACAGCTTCACACAAAGACTAGACTAAAACTAAAATTAAAACAGGCCGCCAAAAACAACACTAGCAGACAGTAGATAAGGTTGAGATCATGTGCTCTTAGCCTCATTCCAGCACAAGCTGGTTATGATGAGAAGATGAATGTGTGACATTTAAAGCATGCTGTAGTTATTAAGAAACAGGAGACATAACACACTTTCTGGCTTTTCCTCAGGTGTTACATACTTTGACAGTAGTCCAACTCCAAGCTAATATGCAAATTGTGCTTATTTTAAGGCATTCTCACTGTTTTTCTCATGGTGAATCACAGAAAAGTTGTTCTCCAAGCTTTCGAAACGGTCCCATACAATAGACCTTGGTCTTTTTACTCCACTCATCTTAGGGTGCTTTCACACCTGCCTCATTTAGTTCGGTTGAATCGCACTAGAGTTCGTTGTCCCTCTTGGTGCGGTTCGTTTGGGCAGGTGAGAATGCAGCAATGGCACTCGGGTGTGCACCAAAAGCGGACCAAACAAGCGTACCGAGACCTCCTTGAAGAGGTGGTCTCGGCTCGATTGCAAACGGACTCTGGAGCGGTTCGCTCGTGGTGAGAAAGCAATCCGACCCAACGGACCAAGCGGTATCATAATTCATAACGGGAAATATGTTATATAAAAAGCAGCAGTCAGTGTCTTTTGTGAATGCGAGTGAGAATTTGTGAGAAACTGTGATTTTGTTAGTGAGAATATTTGTTATTGCAGTTGAAAAACAAAGAGCACCGACCTCTTCATATTAAAACGTTGTGTAATTAATTGCTCTTCTCTGCACATTACAAGAATGCTGTCCGGACGAAGCCTTGATTCCTGCATATATACTGTATATATACAATATATATATTAGTGAAAATATAATTAAATATAATTATATAGGCCTATAGATAGATATATTAGAGTGGAATGACGGCTACATTCGTTTTGCGTTTGTCAGGACGGCTATAAAGCCACAATAAGCCCGCGGAGCAAACTTGTCAATCCATCTTGAGGAATGACGCAGAGGAACGTAAACAAGTGAACTCTGACCAATAAGAGGACAGATTTACTCACATGTGACTTTGCTTAAACACAGTTTGGTACGCTTTGCAATGTTGCCGTGTGAAGTCGAACCGAACCAAGAAGAAAAAAAATAATCCCTGTTTCGGAACAAAGCAAATGATCTACAGGTCTGAAAGCACCCTTAAAGATGTCATGTATGTCAAATTATAGGGCTTTCAATTGATTAAAATGGTTCATATAATAAATTGCACAATGTGGCAATTTATTACTTTAAGTAATCACAAATAAGCCACACATGGGCATCAATAGACCCTTCTTACTGGGGCATGACTGTGTACGCTGCACTGTGTGTGTGTGTGTGTGTGTGTGTGTGTGAGTGCGTTTCATTCTCTTCCCATGATCATGTCTGAGACTCTTTGTTTAGTGAAAGTCATTCTGTAATCAGAAGGTTTTTTAAAAAGAGACACTAGAAGATTACAGCTGGCTTTTATTTGGGACAGATTTTTTATAGAAATAATTTATTAAATGCACATCTCAAAATTACGTGATGCAGAGAGCATACTAGTCACCATCTGTATTTTTATGCAAATTTGTTCCTAATGCAGAACTTAAGTTGTTGTGTAATTACGACTATTTATTAATTGATTTAATTACTTCTCCGATCACTTGATATGTTTGTTTATATAACTTTCCTTTATTTGTTTATCTGAAAGGTGGATGTTACAGTGGAAAAAGAAAGCGAATGAGGATTGAAGCCAGCTTTGATGCCTTGACCAAGGCCAGTTTGAAGAAGAAGCCGAGATACAGATTCAAATGCAGGCGGAGCAACATGAACATGAATGAAGGCTCTTTGAATGCTTTTGCCACCAGTCAACACTCATCGCATGCGCACCTTGCACTGCTTTAAATCTGCTCTAACCGCTGGTTGAAGTACTTCTGCTCCCTTGTTAGGTGTCTATTGCCATGGTAAGATTTAATGAGTCAACTGGGATCACCCAGCAACATTAGGGGCACGGCGGTTCCTGATATGTTTTCTGTCACCTTAAAAGTATACAAAACAAACAACCACAGGCTAGTGTTACAATAAAACAGAACTCTGAGACAAAATTTCATTCCAAATCTGACGGAAATGCATGAGAAAGCTCTCCACGTTCCACCAGATTAAATATCACAGTGTTTATGTTTGTGAACCTGAAAGTATAAAGTCAAGTCAAGAGATCCAGTGAGATCCAGATACAGAAGCCACTTGATGTTGACAAGTGTAGATGTGTCGTGTCCTGATTGGCTGATGATCCGATCTGCTTGATCAGATCACAGTTCAATGACTTCAATGAGTTTAGCAGTAGTCTGTGTTCTTTAGCAGCTGTCATTGACTAAGGATACGTTTGGCTTCATATCACTGATCTGTGCATCATATTAGGAGCATTTCAGAGTATTTTTTACATATATATTTATTGATATCAAGAGAACTGAATATTTTAAAAAACACTTTTAAAGGCAGTTGAAAAAGCTTCAGAAGTGAAAGTGATGTTGTACTGGAGCTCAGTAAACTCTATTAATCTACACAACTCTTCAGTCTTCTTTATATCTAACAGTACACTCTTTAAAGGAGTGATTTTCTTTCAAGTTTTGGACAGCTAAAAGCCTTTTTGCATTTCATGCTGCTCAGCAGGTCTGAATTCTTTCTACTGTCTTTTCTTTCATCTGTACTGTAAGGGAATGAAAAGAATCTTTGAAAACCGGTAATATTCTAGAATTGTAAGAACTCTGACGCCTCTTGGGCTTGAAGGCACTCGTTCATGACAAACTGTCACATCTGTCTTGTTTATCTCATGTAGGAAGGCAGAGAATGAGGAAGGGGCAGCATCTTCTGTTTCACAATCCTGTATTACACAAACGACTTCATGCCTCCATCAGTAAAGTCCCTCACACATAGGCGGAGGGTGAACCAACTCCAGGGTAAGGCTGAAAAAAGACAAATGTATTAAACATCATAAACCCGTCTTTTTAGGCAAGAACTAGACATGGGTGTCATGTAAGCTAATAAAATATGTTTACTGGGACTGAATTTGTATTTAAAATGATTAAAATTGAATAAAAACATTAGAAATTGATAATTATATAACTTTTCCTTTCCATGGCAAATATTATACATAGAAAGTGACATTATCACTGACTTTGATCGCGAGTTTAAGCACTCAAAAATCATAATAATAATAATAATAATTCGTTACATTTATATAGCGCTTTTCTGGGTACTCAAAGCGCTTTACATGGAAAGGGGGGATCTCCTCAGCCACCACCACCAATGTGCAACATCTTAATTTAATGCAACAATCGACACTGTCTTTTCATGTTCACTTTGTTAGCAACAGACGTAATAGATTTAATTTGTTTGTGCAGGGGGATTTTTGTCCAATTTAGTGGCATTTTTGGGAAGGCTAAGCCTCCCCCAGCCTTACACATGCTCCACTTATGCCCCCACACCTGGACCCCCCTTCGTTGTTATTCAGTAGATTTATTCCTTTCTTGTGAGCGGGCAAAGCTGTGTCAGGTTTACTGTAGAAATGCATCATCAGAGTCTATGAAAAGTGTCTGTAGTCATGTTTCCATTGTCACTGGACGGTCGTAGTCATATTTCACGCTCACTTCTGGGGCTTGATCGTGACTCCGCTGGGCTTCCTCGAGGCGAACAGCCAGGCCCATCGAAGTTAGGAGTGTTGGTGTTGTTTCTTGTTTTTCATATATTTAACTATGAGCTAACACATTTCTGTCATGACAACTCTCAGAGTGTTTAGCGTGCCAATGGGCTCATCCAACAAAAATTATGAATGTTTCCCATTAAATGATGAAAACGGTACTTATGAATGTTTTTAAACATTCAAAGCATCCCAGCTTTTTTTTATGTATTAAGAATGTTTTTTTTTCTTGGTTTATGTGAACGGAGGAATATTTCACTCTATCATTTTGAAAATGTTATGAAAGCATTATTTCTGATTGTTTAATGAAATAATAAGATCACAAACAAAACACATGACATTCCTGTATTTTATCTTTCCCCTTTGTATTTAAAATACAGTCACAGTTACAGGGTTTCTTTTGATGGCACAAACTGAGCACAAACGAGTGGCACTGGTTTAGAGAGATTTAGACGGTATGGGGTGGAGAGTGACGTCACTGCCCCGAATTATGTTTGTTATTTCTAAGGAGAAACAAATACAAGGTTCATTTTAACGGCACAAATCGAGACAACAAACGACAACAGTTTTGTGTGATTTAGATAAACTGGGGTGGAGAGTGACATCACAGCTCCCGAAAACATTTTGGTTATATCTCAGGAAGGAAAACAGCTAGTTTTTGTTTTAATGGCACACACTGAGCACAAACAAATTGCGCCGATTTGGAGCCGTTTGGTCAACATGGGGTGGAGAGTGATGTCACATGGTTAAAAAAATAATGTTTAATTCCTCAAACACCAAACCAGTACAAACATTTGATTTTGTGGCACAAATCAGCACAAATGAATGGCATAGTTTTGGTAATTATTTATTTTTATGGGGTGCCCATTTATGAATGAGACTCTGACATGGTTGCATCTGAAATCAGCAAAGAGAAAGAAAACATTACGCTCAGAAAATCTCGTTGGAGGTTTTGAGCTAAATGTAGTGAGCCGGCTGAATGTGTGAACATGCCTGAATACCTATTTCACTTTAACATGTTCTCCTGTTCACAATGCTTAGTCACTGTATTCATGACAGAACTTGTTTAAAATATTTTTTCAGCTCAAAACTCACTTTCAGACACCAGCGAGTGTTAGAAATAACTTCCTATTGATCTGATATGTATTCTGATGACAGTATGAGGCATGAATGTATCATAAACACAAAGCAATGCGTGAGTGAAATCTTTAAGTCAAGTCTAAAATGAGCAAACAACAGCCCCTTCAGTCATTTTCATTTTTCAATCAAGCCAGTTTTTCCAGTCAGCTTTAGGGTGGGTTTTAGTGGACTGCCGTGGGGTGAATGAAGCTTAAAAGACTCACTTCACATTTGAACACACACAGCCTCATTAGTGACTGGAAACTGGTAGGTGTCCATCTTTTCCTGAATTAGTGGTCTTCTACTATATATAGTTGTATTAAATTTAAACACCGATTACAGGTTTATGAGTGATAAGACGGTAGTTTATCAATTAAATGTGGTCATTCTGATTTCCAGTGACAATGCATTCGTGTGCTTTTCCTCTGCTGAGCTTGGCTTTGGTTCTTCATCATGCTTTACCTGCGGTGAGATTGTTATAGCGATTTACAGTTGTTGAAATCTAAATATTTATCTTTATGTCTAAGTATTGTTTTCATATCTCATGTTCTCAGGTCACATTTGAGGAAATATGTAAGTTCATCATAGTCACATTGATCTGTTGTAAAGTGTAATCTGAATCCAGTGTGCAGGAGGTTCTGTTCCCTGATTAACTGCTTGTTATAATCTGATGATGTGATTTATCATTTATCATTTCAATTTCATAAATTTACATTTTCTCTAGCAATGCACACAATACTCATTCCCTCTCTTTGTCTTTTGTTGACTTCAATATAATCTTCTCAAAGACATTTCTGAGAAATGGAAGAGCATTCCAGATATAAACAGAGGTAAAACTATTATACTATCTCAAGAATGCAAATACATTTATATAAGTAGTATGATAACTTTGACCTATTCTTGTTTATAAATTATTGATTTTACTCAAAACTTATTTACTGAAATACTTTTTATTGAAGCATATTTACTGTGAACTGAACACTTGTGTTATTAGGTTTAAATCTCACAGAAGGAGACGTCATGGAGGTGTGTGTGTGTGTGTGTGTGTGTGTGTACCTACTTAACCATATTTTGGGGACAAATTTGTACCCAAAAGTTAGGTAAACCTGACAAAATCTCCAAAAAACTCTTTGGGGACGTCTTCATTTGTAAAATGAGTTTAAAAATAAACTAAACAAAGTTTTTTTGAAGTTGTAAAAGTTTCCTGTGAGAGCTAAGTTTGGGTGTAGGGTTGGTGTAGGGCGATAGAAAATATGGTTTGCACAGTATAAAAACCATTACACCTATGGAATGTCCCCATTTAGACAGCTCAGAAAACGTGTGTGTGTGTATATAATATCAGGACACTTAAACTGATCTCTTTAAAGTCTAGGCAAGGGAGCGTCATTCTAGTGAATCAGTCCTTGTGGGATCTTCCCGTCCCCTATGAGCTGAGTGGAAATCTCAGTAAGATTTCAGATTTCTCAACTTTTCAATACTGAATGTAACTTTTCTATTGTTTTCCACTCAGTTTTGTTTGTTGTTATAGGTATGAATGACAGAGGAGTCATTCTGAGAGCCTTTGAGCAGTTCAGACTGAAATCATGTGTTGACTTTAAGCCCAGAGCAGCAGAAGAGTTTTACATCTCTGTGGAGAGTCATGAAGGGTACGGTACAGTTCAAGTAATATATTATTCTTCTGATATGGCATGTGCAAGCGGATTTCCTTCACTTTCACACAAAACTAGATGTGCGCTTTTAAATAGACATTGTTCTCTCAGGAATTGGCTCAGATATTGCTTGTGCATGCTCAAAATGTGTCCTTGCATCATTGAAGACCAGGGCCCGTATAGTGCTGAGAATTCATGAAATTTACTCCTACTTTCAAACATTTTTTCTCGACAGCGAGACGATTATTATTATTATTATTATCCGTCAAAAATAGACTTTAATCTTTAGTGATGCAGCGCGGAGAGCGGCTTCAGAAACTTGCCACGGCGCGGCTGATCAGCTCCGGTGGCTGTGGAGCTGTAACGCGCCGCAGACGCGTGCAGTGTAAATAAGGGGTAAGAGATTTATTCATCATACAGTGTAGATCGCATATAATACTCGCGCTAGACTGAAGTCAGTTATGATGTTCTTTGGTAATGTAAATGTTCTTTGCTCGTTTTGAATAACTGAGGAAATGTAACTTGTTTGATTAACTGCTCGTCGCCAAACATTTCAAAGACATTCCTCCTCTCCTGAAAGACTCGCGCACGTCTCTGTCTCCTCAGCGCCATCACAAGCCCCTGCTGGCAACTCCTAACCACTTGAGAGACCTCTCCAGCGGTCTTATATAACTGGGAGAGTAAGAGTGATTCTTAGCTTTAAGAAATTTGATAACTTGCTTTTATACTTAAGTTTGAAAGTAGGAGTACATTTCATGAATTCTCAGCACTTAAGACTAAAATGGCACTTTGAGAAGCTTGATAAATACGGGCCCTGAAGAGCTTTTTTAATTCAGGTGACGAATATATCCCACTGCAACCTGATTATAGTCAGCCTCCTCTAGTTATGTATTTTATTATTTAATTAACTTATTCCAGTGCTTAATGCATTTATTAAATAATTTTATTTAGTGCATTTGTATTTTGTTGTTGGATATAGTTATACAATAAACACCAACCAGGCCCAGTTCCAGAAATAAATCACTGAGGCTGCTTCTGAAATTAGTGAGAGTGCTCTAGTCTTAATGTACATTTTCACATATTTTATCCCATCCATTGCTATGGTTATCACTATGTCAATCACTGCTATTTTGAGAGTGAATCCCACATAAATATACGGATGTCATTCTCAAAACTTTGGGTTTCCCGATACATTTTGAATTGTTTATAGCCTGGAAATCTCACAAAGAGCGCTCCCTACAGTGCGCGATCAATCTATTATTTACATTGTGCATTCACTCTGTATGTTATAATGGGAAGTTTTGAATAATCTATAACTCGGCACAGAACAAAAACTGGTGTGTGTTGCAGCCTTTAGGTTTGAGACTAAACCAGCGTACTTTCATGAGGATGATGAAAATGTTTTCATTTGAGCAAAGCTTTTAAGTCCCTGCAAGGATTTTTCTTCATTGAATATGTACAATTTCTCATGTGGTAACATCAAAAAAAAAATTGTAATGCCAAAATATTAACCTAGTCAACCTATACATTAGGTCGCAGTGATAAAATTAAATTTAAGAGCTAGATCAGGTAGAAAGAGTGCACCAAGATAACATTTGCAGGTTTGCACTCTTAATAGTACCCGAGATTCTACTTTTCCCCCTCATCATGCTCATGTCCCCCCAACCCCCCCACCACCACCATTTAAAATGCTCTAGACACGCTCCTGATAACATGTATACAATCTAATTTGTCTGGTAATGTTGTTGCCAGCTATGTGTTGTGTGACTGTGAGTTATTCCGCAGGTGTTGGTCATATATCGGACGCTCATCTGCTGGAGGACAGTCTCTCTCTATCGGAAAGGACTGTGGAAGGAAAGGCATCGTTGAGCATGAGTTTCTCCATGCACTGGGACTCTACCACGAGCAGACCAGATACGACAGAGATGATTACGTCACAATCAACTATGAAAACATCAGGAAAGGTTGCCACATCGATTTAGTGTTGTTTTTAAGGAAGCATTGTAAAACAGTCATTAGATTGATATGCTTTCCATACTGAGTGTCAGTATTACTAAAGAGCACTTACAGGTCGGTGCCGATAGCCTTGTGGGCAGCTTTGGGTGTCCTGTGTTCGAATAACGACTCAAGGACCTTTCCTAAGTTCTTATATTAATCCATAATTGTTCATAATATAGCATGGCTTACAGAAATGCTATATTATGGACAACCCCCTTAATAATAACGGTAATATTCTTTATTTTTAGGGTATGAGAGTTATCTCAATAAACACAGTGAGAACGTGTCCACTGCCCAAGAAACCCCATATGATTATTACTCTGTGATGCATTTTGATAAAAATGCCTTCAGCAATGGTAACGGACCCACGATCATTACCAAGAGTCCTGAGCTCCAAGACATGATCGGACAACTAATGGAAATGAGTGAATATGATACGATTGAGCTCAACAAACTCTACAAATGCAGTGAGTATTTGACAGCTTTCAGTTTTTTTTATTATGCAAGTAAAGAATGTAACAATGTTTACATGTACCAAATACAGAACCCCATGGATCAAACATATAACATATAAGAGAAAAACACTAAGTGACAATATTTACATGTGCCAAAATGTAGAAACACTTGGACAAACAAACACATATATATATATATATATATATATATATATATATATATATATATATAGTATACTGATAGCCAACATTACAAGTCCGTTCTGATTAACTCCTGTATTTGCATTCATGTGTGTGTGTGTGTGTGTGTGTGTGTGTGTGTGTGTGTCATTGTGTCTAGGGTTGGGGAAGGAAGCATACAACTGAAATAGCATCATAATAGATTGATAACAGATATAAGTAAAAAAATAAATAAAATAAAAACAAATAATAATAATAGAGACAACAAATATTAGCAACAATAATAACCGTAATAATATTAATCATACTGATAATAATAATAATAATAATGATTTCATCAAAATTGGGAAAGGGAGGAGGACAATGAAGAAGGCAAGTAAAAATAATAATATTAGTATTGAATTATAAATTAGTAAATGTTTAATAATTGGGGGGGGGGGTGCCTCCGACAGCTTTCATTTAATGTGTTGTTTTCTTAATCTGTGGATTCTAAGTAGGGGTGGGCGATATGACAAAAATATCATATCATGATTTTTGTTTAGAAATATCACGATTTCATCACGATTCTTTGTCATGTTGGTTTTACTATTTTGTCTGAGCAGTGCAGCCAAAATAATTTCCCTGTTATAAAGACAAAGCCTTTCAAGGTAACAAAATATAAAAAAAGAATGGTGGATATTTAGGCCAAAGTGGGTGAAGATAAAAATCTTTGTCATTATTTTATGTTTTTTATAAAAAATAAAAAAAGATACACAATACAAACACATATAATATACAAATAAAACAAAGTGTTTTATTTTCAGGTACAACAGGTGTATTTAGCAGGAGCATTCAAGAAACTGAATGAACAAATATAAAAATAAAACACTATATAGATTGATTCATATTAAAGTAACTATATTTTTTTCAGTCAAGAGTAGTTAGTTATTTCTTTCTCTTTGTGTTTTGTTGTTTTAACATTAAAGAATAAAAATTCTGTCATCTGTCTGTCGATTCTGTCTTAGTGTTTTATATTTATACCATCATTTACTCACTCAAAATTAGTTTTAAACCTGAGTTTCTTTCTTCTGCTGAACATAAAACAGTGACAAGTATTTTTTTTCCTTCTATCAAAGTCAATGTGGACCAGCAACTGTTTGGTTTTCCACATTCTTCAAAATATCTTCTTTTGTGTTCAGCACTAGAAAGAAATTAATACAGGTTTGGGACAACATGTGAGTGAGTAAATAATGACAAATTAAATTTTAGGGTGAACTATCCCTTTAATGACAGTCGGCTGCATGTTTAGTGTACTGTCTCTTTAAAAGCTGCACGCATCTAATATACACAGGCAGGATCCGTTTGTGTGAACTGTTTACCTTCATTTTAGACATAACCAACTGAGTCTATACATAAACCTTGTGTGTTTTGACAGTATTAGCGCAAAAGATAACTTAGTTCAGTAATCAGGCACTGTTAAAACAAGCGTTTTAGGTGTAGACGCTCAGAAAAAGCGCACGTCAGACCAGCATGTGATTGAAAAGTTTAACCGGCAAGGCTTTAAAACACATGCAAATAATGTACTTTTGTGATTGCGAATAAGTGCAGTGTCCCGTGAGAGTAACTCTACCGCTGAGTTAACACTGATGTGAATGTATGTCGCGTTGTACAGTACATAGAGACGGTGGAGCCAGAACTGCAGCTGATAGAATGTGCGCTGTAGCACGATACTACGATATTTCTCCAAAAGCAGATCGTGGAGACATTTTTATTGTCCACCATCAAAAATCGTCATATCGCACACCCCTAATTCTAAGTAAGACTTTAATGAACTTGCGTTCGCAGCTGGACCAGTATTTGAGACCAAGGACTACTGTGATGAATGGAAACTGTAATGAATTATTTGTTTGTTTGCGTTACAGATTCCTCCGTCTCTTTCCTCGATCACTGTAGTTTTGATGATGAATCTCTGTGTCAGATGAGCATCAGTTCTGCTGCTGATTACGGCTGGGAGAGAGTGAAGTCAGTGAGGGGCATTGATGTGACCGATCACACATACTTGGGCAAAGAACAGAACGGTGAGATCCATCAGAAAGTGTCTGCTTTGACTTCACAGGAAGAGACTTATTTTAATTGTCAGAAAGAAATGCTTCACTTCATCAGTTACAGCTGTTTTGATGCCTGCAGGAACGTCTTTCTTCATGCACTTCAGCACTGAAGGCAGAAATGAGGGCGACGCAGCCAGATTGGAGAGCAAGACAGTGACCCCTACGAGAGACTGTAAAGTCCAGTGTCTGCAGTTCTACTACTATCACAGCGGAAACGAGTCCGATCAGCTCAACATCTGGATCCGAGAGCAGGAGAACGAAGCAGACAGCAGAGGAGCTCTCAGACTCATGGATCAGATCACAGGTCCAGAACTGGACACATTACACAACATATAGTCCTGTGTTTCAGTCTTACTGACCTTCAGTTTCTTGCAGAAACCCCTGGTCATTACTGGAAGCTGCATCATGTGCCGCTGAATGCACAGAAATCTTTCCAAGTTGTGTTTGAAGCGCGTAAAGGAGCTGGAAACTCCAGCGGAGGCTTCTCACTGGATGATATCAATATTTCAGAGACCGAGTGTCCCCTCACATGGCAGATAAGAGACTTTGAGAAGGAGCTGAACAGTGGGTCCAGTCAACTTCTGAGTCCTCTGTATTACTCCAGTGATGGGTATCGCTTTGTGGCTGTGTTAGATGTGTCCAGGGATCAACTTTATATGTATGTTTATTTGGTATCTGGTGCATGTGATGAGCAGCTGCAGTGGCCTTGTCCATGGAGACAAATCACCGTCCAGATCCTTGACCAGAATCCACACATACAGAAGCGCATGTCCTTTGAGCAGAGCATCACCACTGACCCAGATTTGACTGGTTATGGTTAGATCTTTAATGCAATCTGATCATTTTATATAATTTTTCATGTTTTATATGCAACATTTTCCTTAGATGAGAATCAAAGTTATTATCTGCAGCTTTTAGGGTTCTTTTAAAAGCCATGTTTTGTTCTAACAGGTAGCAGATATTACTGGGAAAAACCTCAATATGGTCCAATCACCATCCATGATGAGTCTGTATTTGTGGGTGGAGTTGCCTTTTTTATGCTCCTAACAAAAGAGGATCTCGCTAGAAGAGAGTTTATCAAGGGTGGAGACCTCATATTGCTCTTCACCATGCAAGGTAGGATTTGTGAACAAGTGTAACTGCTGTATTAAGAGAAAACTGGGCATTATTAGACTGACGTTTCTGAGATCATCTCTGTAAATGTTATTTATCGATCCAGATATCTCAGCGCTGCTTCAGGATGACTCTCTACCCTGCCCTAAAGTAACCGTGAAGAGCTTCAATGTTTCTACTGACACAAGCGCCCAGCAGGAACCATGTGCTACAAGGTGAGTGTCCTTTAGACCTCTGCTGCACTCTTATTCAAAATACACCAATCTAATAGTACTTTAAAAAAATAAACACTATATTTAAGAAACAACGCAGGAGAGAACATGCTGTACTGTGTGAATATAGTCACATATGTAAGGCTGGAAGCTAAAGTTACTGTTGTGAGCTAATAATCATAACAAAAAGTAGTTATTTATCCGACTCCAATATAATTAATCTAACTGCATTTAAGATTTTGTTATTCTTTAACCTCCTATTCTTTAAAGGTAAAAGCCTTTCTTCGAACTGATAGGAAAATACAGGATTGAATCTGAACGTTTACATGAAAGTCACAATCCCTTTAGCCTTCAACATTATCAGTGATAAACAGAAACATTCTCAAAGCCTTTATTGCAGGCAAAGATATGCAGTATATTAATATACAGACAGTAGAATGAAAGACATACTGTATAGAAACACTTCATGTGCTGCTGTGCAGAAGATCCTTTCTCCAAAATCAACTAAACCTTTCCTTCTTAAACTTGAGTAAAGCATTGTTAACTCATGAGAGCAATTCAAACACCAAAGGCAACTCAAAGGAAACCAAAAGACAAACAGGTGCTGATCTGGAGGAGAAGTTCATGTTAATAGTTGCTAGACTGTACATCAGCATACTGTAATATCTCTAATTAGTTCAGCACAGTTCTGTTCAGTTTATAAATCGTCACATGAGGTCAAACACCTGGAACAGATGTGAGTTAAAGTGACTCCTGTGATCCCGATAGTCCTCAGTCAGCATGTTTATGATTCCCTCACATACAGATGTGGCCTTTAAGAACTGAAATAATTTAGTTGTGCGTCACACAATATCCAGCAGGTGACGCATGAAACAGCATTCTGTAGTTCAACAGACAGCAGCTGCAAAACAAGAACCATCTGTTTGAAATATGACTAGTCTTACAGATTATTGCATTATATAGACCTGTTTAACATAGAATTAACATTGTTTTATGAGAGTGTCTGATAATTTGTTAACTGGATGTTTAACCCATAAGAACCCAGACCAATTTCTTCTTATAGGAAAATTATGGGGCATATAAAACAGACCAAATGGACTACTTATAACATGTTTCTGCAGTTGCTTGTGAAAGATCTGTAATGTTACATAGTATATATGACATTGGGCGTTTATGATAAATTTTTCATGTTACATATGTTACATTGGGCGTTTATTTCTCAATTGAAAAAAAAAAGACATTTTATAATTTATTTAGCTAAATAACAGGTTTTTTTCCTGTTTATTTGCTTTTCCACAACATATATCAAAATTATTACTTTTCTGGGAAGATAAAACAAAAACCTTTTTCAGAAGTAATACAGTTTTTGCATTTTATTTGCTTTGACACAACATATTTCAAAACCACATAACTGTGACCATTACATTTTACAGCAACTCTTTTGTAACATATCAAAATTCTACCTTTTCAGGTATATGGTTTAACCAGAAATTAATTGTTAGATTTTTTTTTTTTTTTTTTTTTCACAACTCAAACTGAATAAAAATAAATAACTACCTCACACTGGAGGTAAACATGTTAAACATGCACGTAGATTTGTTAAAATATGCTTTGAAATGAGCAGCAGAAAATATATAACACTAAAATAATTGAATCAGCTAAATTAATTGAGCAGCTCATTACCATTTTTCTTAATGTGACAAATACGTCACATCAAAATTCCACCTACTTTTATAAGGTTAATAGCCCGATGTGACGTATGTCACCGCAATATCTTTGTAACTTGTTATATATCAATTTGTTCAAGAAATGTATTAAAATCAGGTTAAGAGTAATCTAGGATATGTTATTAAAACATTAGAATTGTTGCATGGGTTGAAACATACCTTTTGTAACAAAAACAAGCGTTTTTAAAAATAGCTGACACTGCAACATGTGCCAACCAGACAGACCATTTTGGAAATGTTGCCATGGCAACAAAAAATGCACACATTGTCACATGACTGAACCTGGGTGTTCATTGGGCGCATTCGACTTGAAGCAGCGCTGCGCAGAATGATCACGAAAGTACCGTGAGAGCGATAAGAGAGCCGATGGATCCTATGCTTTCGAATGGCTCTCGCGGTACTTTGATGTCATACACTGATCATTCTGTGCAGCGCCGCTTAAAGTCGAACGCGCCTATTATATGTCACTTAGGGACTTCCTGAGTTGAAAGTGAGGGATAATGCTTTAAAAAGACCTTTCCAGATAATCACCAGTGTTTGTGAAACCCGCGTCACCGTGGGTTCTTATGTGTTTTAATGTTGCGATTTTGAAAAAATATATAAAATAACCTATTTATAATATAATAATTAAAAAATAATTGATACAAATGCTTAGTAAAAAATCCATTTACTTTTTTTTTTTTGTAAACATTGTGCTTTCTGGAGTCATTCATAATAATAATAATAATAATAATAATATGTATGTAAATATTACTTATTATTTTTTCCTCATCCAACTGAAGCCAAACTATAGGCTATAATATGTTAATATCATTTAGGCCTACAGAATGATTTGATTACAAATGTTACGTTTGTGATTTTTATGTAGACTATGAAGAAACATTCAGAAACAGGTGAAGTTTTATAACCTTACATTTATTTTCTGTTTAACTTTTATTGGACTCGTTTATTCGTTATGTTAGTGTAAACTGACTTTGCCAGCAAGATGGTATATTTGCTCTTAGTTTATTTTAAATTAAACTGAATGTACATTTCATTAGGCTGCGTTGATTTTAGATTACAGGCTCTTCAGTTTGATGATAAAAACCTAACAATGTTCCTGTGGCTCAGTGGTAGAGCATTGCGTTAGCAGTGCAAATGGTCATGGGTTCAATTCCCAGGGAACACACATACTGATAATAAAAAAAATGTATAGCCTGAATGCACTGTAAGTCGCTTTGGATAAAAGCGTCTGCTAAATGCATAAATGTAAATAACAGTATTTTGTTTGCTGCTTAGAGTTGTTCCCACACCTCAGCCGACCTCAACAACTCCCACAACTACATCAACTCCCACAACTACAACAACTCCCACAACTACATCAACTCCCACAACTACAACAACTCCCACAACTCGCACTACACCTGCAGCAGAGCCCACTGAGCGGTAAGACTACAACATTACTTCACTTCACATTACGTTCAAGTCATTAAGCTAACTAACTATTCATAATCAGGAAATTGGGAGTTTGAGGCAAAAGTGGTAAATACTGAATATGTCTTCTCCATATAAAGTGTTACTGCACCAAACAATGAGAGTGATTTTGAACTAAAGAAAGCTGATTGGTGAAAAATATATGTTGAGGGCCAAAAGCAAAATATAATCTCCAAATACATCTGCATAAACCCGCAGTGTCACCATATAATAACGCCAGATTGTTTAAAAACAAATCCTGAAACACAAAAATCAAAACCTGCCATTCAGTGGATCAGGATCCGACTCAAATGAAGCAGAAATCACGAGTCTTTCACACAACTGCTGATTTCTGTTGTTTGTTTGTGAAATGATTTATTGTACGCACCTTACAAATGTACATTATTAAAATATAAGCAGTTAAATTAGTGTTTTTCTATTGCATTAATAATGTTTATCTTCTTATTTGTACTTCTCTTTCAGTGAGTGTGTGGACATATTTTGCAGCTCCAGTGTCTCGACTGCTTCCACTCTGATCATCTCGGTGCTTTGCTTTCTTCTGCTAGTCAGTTAATCATGATTAATATCTATAATCACTGCTCTATTATTACTGCTCAGTGGCTAAAAACTACATCTATCTTCAGTCGTCCGGTGTATCATAGTTAAGTGTGTATTAACAGAGATTCTTACATGGATTATGGGCCTATCTTTATTCATTTATGTATAATCAATGTTAATCTTAGCTTTAATCATAATAGTTATCAATATATTGTAATGTTAAGCTCTTTTTGTAATCATAATGAATGATTCACACATTCTCTGTTGAGGTTTAGGTAAATATTTACAATATTTGTGGCTTTTCAATGTGATAAATCACTGCCTTAACACTATTGGTAAATCATAAAAGTAATCAGATTGTAATTATTACTAAAATTTTCAAGTGTGAAACATGTCTTTGAAACAAACAAACAAACATTTTTGTGCACTGAACATTTTACACTGATAAATTGCACTGATTAGATGAAATGGATTGCATTAACACTGCTGGCATTTTAATGCATTGTATTTTCAGGGCTTGCATTTTTGTGGCTGAAAATAAGCACAGTTGTATTTGTAAGTTGTGAATATTTCAAATGAAAACATTCATACACAATTGCATTATTAAAAATTCACTAATCCTTATTCACCTTCCAGATTTAATTTCCAAAAAATTCATCTGCTAGAAAAAAAAAAAAAAAAGATAATATTGAACAGGCGATTTTCAGTCCATTTTATTTCACTTTACAAATTCAGCTGTAGAGTACTGATCTGCAAAAATGCTTTTCTTACCCCTTTGGCAGATCATTTTGCTTGAATTATTATTTCTTACAGAAAACAAGACAGTATTTTATGCCATTTTATTAACTAGTAAATGTATCTTGATTGAAGAATTTGTTGGTATTTGACTGGAAACAAGACAAAAATACTAAGTAAGAAAGGCATTTTTTGCGGTGTGCCATTAGTGACCTGACCAGCAGGTAGTGCAAGCAGATGATGACAAAAACCACAGCAACAGATAGAGTCAGTCATTCATTCATTCATTCATTCATTCATTCGACAAGACTGAAGTCCACAAGACTATCGGTGTCAACCCTTTCCCTCCAGTTTTAGAGGATCATCTTACCCCAACGGTTTAAATTCCAGTTTACACTTCAGAAAAAGTAATGATACATTTTCCCCTAAAATCAAATTATTATTCTGCTCTTAAATCTCCAATGAACAAATATGCATACACACTTTTAATAGTTAACGTAATATAAACATTTCGCTAGTTATATCAACATCAATTAGATCAACTAATTCTGTTCTGATGGGATTACTCTCACAAATATTGTTGCTCAGATGAAATGTCAGTATGAAGTCATGCACACACATAATTTATTAATACGCTCAAGTGAGTTTTGGTGCTCTCTGTGGTCGAGGGGAAAGCTAAAGGTAAGCTCACCCTAAATGCCACATAAAGACACTTCTGTTGCTTTGAGGTTTGGTGTTGTGTGGGATTACAAATTTAAGAATCTGTTCAAGATTTGCTGATCCTCCATCACATAAAAAAGTAAAGTCGAGTACATTGTATTAGCATTTATGGTAAAGATGATGACATCGGATGAACAAATCTGTTTCTAGCAAGAGGTTTCAGTTCCTGTTCTCTTCATTGTGAGTCAAATGAGCCAGATTACTGAGATTTAGCCATATGCCGGTTTGTGATGATTTAGGCTCACATTTAACAAAAACCCACCAATTCACTATCTCAACAAATTAGAATATGGTGACATGCCAATCAGCTAATCAACTCAAAACACCTGCAAAGGTTTCCTGAGCCTTCAAAATGGTCTCTCAGTTTGGTTCACTAGGCTACACAATCATGCGGAAGACTGCTGATCTGACAGTTGTCCAGAAGACAATCATTGACACCCTTCACAAGGAGGGTACGCCACAAACATTCATTGCCAAAGAAGCTGGCTGTTCAAAGAGTGCTGTATCCAAGCATGTTAACAGAGAGTTGAGTGGAAGGAAAAAGTGTGGAAGAAAAAGATGCACAACCAACCGAGAGAACCACAGCCTTATGAGTATTGTCAAGCAAAATCGATTCATGAATTTGGGTGAACTTCACAAGGAATGGACTGAGGCTGGGGTCAAGGCATCAAGAGCCACCACACACAGACGTGTCAAGGAATTTGGCTACAGTTGTCGTATTTCTCTTGTTAAGCCACTCCTGAACCACAGACAACGTAAGAGGCGTCTTACCTGGGCTAAGGAGAAGAACTGGACTGTTGCCCAGTGGTCCAAAGTCCTCTTTTCAGATGTGAGCAAGTTTTGTATTTCATTTGGAAATCAAGGTCCTAGAGTCTGGAGGAAGGGTGGAGAAGCTCATAGCCCAAGTTGCATAACGTCCAGTGTTAAGTTTCCACAGTCTGTGATGATTTGGGGTGCAATGTCATCTGCTGGTGTTGGTCCATTGTGTTTTTTGAAAACCAATGTCACTGCACCCGTTTACCAAGAAATTTTGGAGCACTTCATGCTTCCTTCTGCTGACCAGCTTTTTAAAGATGCTGATTTCATTTTCCAGCAGGATTTGGCACCTGCCCACACTGCCAAAAGCACCAAAAGTTGGTTAAATGACCATGGTGTTGGTGTGCTTGACTGGCCAGCAAACTCACCAGACCTGAACCCCATAGAGAATCTATGGGGTATTGTCAAGAGGAAGATGAGAGACACCAGACCCAACAATGCAGATGAGCTGAAGGCCACTGTCAAAGAAACCTGGGCTTCCATACCACCATGTCTTGGGTTATAGAATGTGTAGAGAGCTGATTTACAGTCATTTATGTGCTTGTCTTCAAATAATACCTAATGTATGATACTAATTATGATATACTAAATGTTCTTTTTTCTCTTCTTTTTCCTGACAGACTGTGAGTGAGAAAGACTGGCGAGACTTACTAAAAGTATACATTTGTTCACTCATCTGACATTTACATAATAGCACACTTCTGTTATGTTATGTTCTGTAATGTAATTCTGTTATTAAAATACTATAAACATTTTTAAAAAATGAGTGTGAATCCATTTTTGTGTTTAAGATTTACTGTGTAATGGGTATTTTAAATTAAAAAGATAGGTGTGGTGTAAATATGGTTGAATAATGGCTTTTGGTGTATCAGCCACATGTGGGCCACATAAGGGCCGTCAGCCCTTTACAGAACTCAGCCATATAAGAAAACCATATAAGGTCCATATATCAGCCACGTCTGTTTTTATTACTTGGCTCACTCTGGGTTGGGTTATGGCACTGTTTTGGTTCAGTTCTGGCTAAAAAGATATGGACCAGTTTTGGGCCGGCGAACACGAACTAATCTGGGCCACACTTTAGCTGTTGATTTTGGCCAGATCCGTGCCAAAGGACTCGATTTCTCATGACACTGGATCATATTGGTCGCAGGAACGTACCAAGTATGTCCTAACGACCAAAATAACGTCCACCTTTATTTTTAATATTTAAACCTCACCTTAAGTCCGGGTCCTGAGGATGTGCTCCGACCATTACCTTGAAATACATAAAGAACTAATAAACTCATCTTTGGTGCAAAAAATAAACCTTATCAAATCTAATAGTAACCTACCCAGGCAGCAACTGAGGCTGCGTCCGAAACCGCCTACTCAATGAGTAGGTACTTAATTTCAATAAGTACTTAAGCGCTAAAAGAGTACATACTCTACAGCCAAATCTCGTTGAGTATGAATGCGATCTGCCATGTGTCACGGTGCACACAGCAGGGAGGAACAAGGACACGCAGACGAGGACGTAAACTCAAATAATAGTCTTTAATGAGGACAAGGCAGGACAAGGCAAGGCTCACAGACAGGAAACACCGGGCGTAACGAGTAGACCAGACGAAATCAAAGTGAACAGACAGGACTATAAATACACAGGTAAATCATAGATAACGAGACAAACACAGCTGGACACAAATGAACTAATAATCACATCAGACGAGGACAGGAAACAAACCAAATAAGGACACAAGAGGCAGGAACAAATGACACACACACAACACAACCCTGACATTACTCCCCCCTCCCGGAAGGCGTGTCCCACACCGTAACTAGGGGTTGACCGATATGCGTTTTTCAGGGCTATCTGCACGATATATTGCATGCGATTGTCATGTGTATCTGTCATGTCATGCATTTGTTTTTGTTTTTTTAGCACCATCTTGTGGCAGTTTGGTGTACCAACAAAAACATTGATAATTGTGAGCTATTTTCTTAGTGGTTGATTTAGACCATGTGACTCTTGGGTTAGAGGTTAACCAGGAAATAATCGCAGTGTTCCAGATTCTCTCCATGCGGTTGTCCAAAAAGTTCTTTACTCTGTTTCCTTTGTGCTTTGTGCCTTGGAAAGGCTTTGCCTGTAAGTTTATTACTTTTCTTCAGTGTTTGTAAGAATGTATATGCATGTATAAATGTGAAATTCATAAGTTAGAGTTTAAAACGAACTACTCTTCGGTGATAACAATACTAAGCAGAACACGAATGTAGCCCGTTATGTGTGTTCAGATAACATTATAAATAATGTAAATTCATTCACATTTATTTGTGAACTCTCTGTAACAAGACATTTGTAATCTTCATATGTTTCAGTTTTACAAAAAAAGAAAAGAATAAGAAATGGAAGAGGAAAGAACCTAACAGTAAAACGTTCAACTTTACTCCTGCGTCTGCCCCTTTTCTGAATTCTGACTTGTTAGCTATCTGTCAGTGTTGCGTAGATGGAACACGCATCTAGGACAGAATAGCATCTCTTCAGTAAAGTCGGTTCTGTGATTAGTATTAAATCTCCATCACATACTTTCCAACCCAGTAGATGGAGCGGAAGTTAATACACAGAGCCGTAGTTCACTGACAAGCTATGCAATTCATGCTCATAATCACAGATGAATCGCCTTTGATAATGAACGTGATATTGCGTAGCTTGTCAGTGAACTACGGCTCTGTGTATTACCCTCTGGGGACTGAGGTGATTTTGGGGGCCTTGAGAGGTTTTGACATGTCCTGATATTTGTGCTTATTTCAGCTACTTATAACATACTAATGACCAACATGTATTTGTTTTTGTATTCAGCACAAACTTTGCTACAATAATACGTGACCAAGATGGATGTACATGTTTGCATTTTTTTAGAAAAAAAATATTATGCGTGGTTAGTAAGTTTTGGGAAAAAAAATGTAGCTGAAATAAGGCCATAAAACCCACACTAAATAGTCCTGAATAAGACTTTTGTGTAATCAGTCTTGTCGGCTAGAATATTTACTTCACACTTAAGTGAGAATCATTCTGCTTACTCTTTCACAGAAAACAATATATTGATTTAAATTTTTTTTTAAGACATGTTTTGTGATTGAAAGCCTGTATGCGAGGGAGTGACAATGTCCTTGAATATTAAGTGATTCTCACCTGAGACACAAAGGGCCCTCCCCTAAAGGCTGCTAATGGTCCATCAGTGTGACTGACTTTGAGGCAGGTAAGAGAGAATGTGAGGAGATTGAACAAATGTTTTTTTTTTATTATTTGTATTTTATTTACAAGACAGTATAATCAAAACATACATAATGAAGGTCAAAGACACATTATTGTGCACACTGATCTAACCACAGAGATGTGAACAGACTTTGAGTCATTCCTGCAACAGATTCTGTTCAACAAGTGAAATAAATAAGTCATACCTGATATTTGCGTGTTATTTAAATGTTTCTGCTTATTTCCATGGATTCAAGAAGAAAAAAACATAATCAGTGGTCAAGGATCTTGTTTTACCATATAATATCAGTGTAGTTGAACATCTGATGTTGGTACAGCGCTCTCAGAGGAAAACAGTTTGAAGAAAGTCATCAGGATTCATCATTTGTGGTGCAGGTATCTGATTCAATAAAATACAAACAACCAAAAAAAAAAATATTTGTGAGCATGTTAATATCAGGAGCATCTTTTTATATATATTTACATATATAGGTTTTATAGACTCACGCATGCTTTGTACTATCGTAAACAAAAAAAATACATTTTATATCTGAGAAACTAATTATTATTGTTTAGCACGTTATTAAAATCTATTTTTGAACAGTAGGCTATTTATAATAAACATGTTCTAAACATACTTAAACTCCTAGCATTCATCATGTTACAGTGTACACTCATATTACTTTGATTGTTTTATACAGAGCATGAAAACATCATCGCGGGTAAGAAATTTAAATACAATGTATTGCCCATCAATTTCTACTACAAAAGGATGTACTTTGTACTATAAAAAAGGATATTTTATATCTGAGAAACAAATTATTATTGTTTAGCACGCTATTAAATCTATCTTTGAATAGAGTATTAATTATAAACATGGTCTAATCATTCTTAGATGGTAGCATTCATCATTTTTTCGTTTGGGAAAAACCCAAATAAACGTGTTTATGTCACAATAACACGTTAACTAATGCAAAAAAGAAACATTACTTACTCATTAGATCGATCTTCTCTTCTGGATGAACTCTTGCTCTTATTTTGAGGGAAATCCAGCCTTTATCAGCTCCTCTTCTTCCAGAAACGAACAGTATGCTCTCCTCAGGCTGTTTGTTGTTGGGCGTCTCCATGAGCACTCGGCTCACGCGGTTATTTACATATGAAATGCGCGTGCCGCGAGGGGGCGGGATTGCATTAGAAATAATGAGTTAGACTGGAAAGACTGAACATCGTGTTGGTTTCATACGGATTACTTCATCACAGAATGTTTGTTTTCGATAAGACTTACTTCATTTGAAAGGAGACACTTCCAGCTTTCTATATCTATGACACGCTAAGCAATGCTCGTGGCAATTAGATTAACACACATCGATTTGAGAAATCCCGAAATGATGAGGACTTCCAGCTGTCAGCCAATCAACGGTCTGGATTCCATACACAAACATGAATATCAATGAGGAGGTGCAGTACCACGACCCACCTACAGGCGCTGTCTCGATACTCAGATTGAACACAAAATCAGGTAAATGTGAACTATGGGGATTTATGGAGAAATTTTGAATTTGAGCTCCCCTTATGTGTAGAAACACTTCTACGTTGTCTGAATTATGAAAACACCGGCCCTGTCCTCATAGTGTGGTGTGTATTCATATGAAATGTCCTCGTAAACCACAAAAACCAACACACACATGCGCACACGCACACGCACACGCACACGCACACGCACGCACGCACGCACACACGCACACACACACACACACACACACGCACAGAGAGAGAGAGAGATATACGGACATACATGCACACATATTTTGTTGCAGATATAGATATTTGAAATAAATGACAGGTGACAATACTTTTTGCAAGTCTTTTCTTTTTAAGAGGCTATATGTCATTTTCAGGTTTCTCTGTGATCATAATATGACAAAATTGTAAAAACCTACACATCTGTATGAACAACATGGTAAACTTGAATTAAATGTGATTTTAAATGTTATAACAGTGATTTTATAACATCTCCATCAGAAGACCATGGACAGCACTGTTTAGTGTTTAATAAGCCCATTAGTGGTCTTCCGCTGCCATCTAGTGGTTATAAATAGCATTTTTTCATGCAACACTGTGTTTTCGACATTTATTACCATTATAGTGCTATTTTTTGCCCAATCTCTCTTAAATTATCAACATATAACTCCCATGTCTGTGTGTTGAGTTTTCGCTGAGTTACAGTTCATTTTAGTGACGTATTTTGAAGAGCAGATCGTGGAGACAGAGAAGACAGAGAGCGCATCCTGTTTGTTTTCTTTTTTTTTCAAAACCACAAAGGTTTGTTGTTATTGTGAGTGTACACAAAACAAATAGACACTTCAAAGTTTAAATTGATGTATAACACTTATCTGTATGACCAAAATCGACGGAGTATTTTTAGTGTATTTTGCACTGGTCTTAAAAAAAACGAGTTGGTATCGCCGGCGATACAGCCGTCCCATTAGGGTTAACGAGTCCTCGTCAAGTCAAGTCATCTTTATTTATATAGCGCTTTTAACAATACAGATTGTGTCAAAGCACTTAACAGTATCAAGTTGGAGGATAGTGTCAGTAATGTATAATAATAAGATTAAACACTCAATTTTCAGTTAAGAGCATTTCATTATTGAATTCGGAGATGGCGGACTGCACTCGCCATGTCGAGGAGTATCATTGGCATAAATAGAGTTTTTGCAGCGGATCTAGTGATGCCACTCATCTAGTTCCTTCATACCTGATAAGACCTCCGCTGTTAGTCCACAGCTAATTATTCGACTGGGAACCACCGCACGGAGCCCCCAGCTTATTTCGTAGCTTACCTTCATATCTGAAGGGTTGTCCATTATCCGCCACCTATGGACGTTGTTGGTAGCAGTCAGCTCTGCCCCAACAGTCATTATGTACATCAGGGGTGCCCAACCCTGTTCCTGGTGAACGGCTCCGCTTCGCGTCGGGCGGTTCTTTGCCTCCACGTTGTGCATTTAAAATCCTTTAATGCACGGCTAGCCGTTGATTATCCCGCTTATTCCATGGTCATTTGCCAAGTTATAACTAGTATTGCTCTTTGCAATGCAATATTTGACCGAATGGGTGAAAATTAGTTATTTTCGTCAGTTAAGGCTCCAAATCTCAGCATTCTGCCCGCTTCAAATCAGACACAGAGATGAAATAGTGCGGTAAGACCACAATCATCACATTTATTTGAATGAATTAGCATGTATTTCAATTAATTATCGATCGAAAGAGAGAGATGACAGTTGTTACCTCTCTCTACAATTACTTAAAAAACAGCCATTTTACCATCGTTGCTGAGGAATATAATGTAGCAATCTAGTATCTAGGCTATTTTATTAATAAAACTCGTGGGGAAGCGTTGACCAGAAGTTCATGTATGTGTGCAGCGCAATCTGTGATTTTCCAACTCACACTTGTGTGCGTGTGCGTGTGTGTGTGTGCAAGTGATGCTTGTTGGTTAGTGTGCATCTATTAAAGCAGCGCATTAATATGGAACGGTGATTAAACTGACTTGGAACTAGTGTTGTTTTTGGCAGCCTGTTTTAATTTTAGTTTTAGTCTTGTCTTTGTGTGAAGCTGTCATTTTAGTTTTTATTAATTTTAGTCACGTTCATACTCTTTTTAGTCTAGTCAAGTTTCAGTCAACTAAAAGTCTGAGCATTTTAGTCTTATTTTAGTCAGAATTATCCATGACTATTTTCGTCTAGTTTTAGTCGACGAAAACTGATGACATTTTAATCTAGTTTTAGTCGACGAAAATTGTATTTTAGTCTCTTTTTAATAATGCAATTCTATTTAACCCAGTCAATATAGTATAAGTACCTAGTAATATAGACAAAACCAAAATTGTCTTTTAGCCAAACCCATTTCAAACAAGGTTATCTTATTATATTATTACCTTATAGACTCAAGAATACATCCAAAGACACTCTGATTTGAATTTACAACATTTATTTTACCAACCAAACATGTTAGAAGTACACACACATAAATTTAAAAGAATAACAACAATAAATAAAATAGCATCACATGACAATGCCAGAAAAAATAATAATACATTCAAGTTTAACAAAGAGAAACAAGATGCTTGAATGCTCGAGCTACAATAACATACTACAAAGTGCAAATAAAATGTGTCTGTTACTTAATTTGCTTGTAAACTGAAGTCAGATGAAGTCCCTTTCTCTGTGTCATACTTAACTTTGTTTTTTGCCATCTTCTAAATAATGCTGCGAGTGGGGCTTGAGGAAGTGACGTCGCCTGCGTCTGTGCAGAGTGTTGCCATGTCCGCGGCTTTCCCGCAGAATTGGGCTACTTTAACACTGTTGCCGCGGGTTGTTTTTCATGTCCGCGGGTTGAAGCGACCCCAATAACGTGATATTTAGCCCCTGGAATGCGAACTTTACCGGGGAACCCCCCTCGAAATGCGATAGGGCTAGTTTTGAGTAGCAATTGGGCACGTTTTGTTGCGAAAACCTGGCAACCCTGAAGTGAGACAGAAATACTGCAAAATAATAATAATAACGCGACAAAACGAGACGAAATAACGTTATAACATTTCGTTTCGTCTCGTTTTGGTCAACGAAAATAAAGAGACATTTTAGCATAGTTTTTATTTTATAAACCACATTTAGTCTCGTTTTTATTCGTCAATGATTTTGCATTATACATTTAATTATAGTCATCATCACATGACCAGCATTTACGTTGAGTCTCGTCTCGTCTCGTTTGTCACGTGATAAAGGTTCGTTGACGACGATATTTAGTCATAATTTTCGTTGACGAAAGCTACACTACTTGGAACTACCTGTGCATTAAACGAATTTAATCAACACCTGCCAGCCAATCAGAATCAAGTATTCAGACAGACCATGGAATATATATATAAAAAACGCTATAAATCTATTTTGATTCATTTGAGTAAAAATGTTTTCTTTACCAAGAAAGTGGCAAGATGAAAACCACAATTTTCTGTTTAAAACTTTCACATAGCACTTTAGGTTATAATAACATTAATTCAAATCCAGATTTTGATTTTCAAAGATTTATTATAAAAAATATTTTATAATAAAAAAAAATTCCCAAATGCAATAAATCAATGACGTTTTTTTTTTTTTTTTCAAAAAAGTAATAAATCTATTGAATCAATATAAGTTATTTTATCATATTGTAACTGTTGAAAATACACAAGTAAGTTGATCCACATATGACAGCCTCTGAACAAGAAAATGAACAATAACACATTAGACCACAGAAATTCCAAAATGACATTTCCCTTACATTCAGCTTCCAAGCGTGCATTGATCTTTGCCGTGTTATATTCATTTAGTTGACTAGTGCTCTACGCTGTATTAACAAAAACATTAATGGCATAAATAAAAACACTTACACTGACAAGCTACGCGATATCGTGTTCATAATCGAATGCGATTCATCTGCGATTATGAACTCTGTGTATGAACTCTCTGTCTCTGTGTATTAAATGCCGCTCCATCTGAAAGCACATGATGGAGATTAACTACTAACGTTAATCACAGAACCGGCTTTACTGACGAGATGCGCATGACAATCACATGTGATTTATCATGCAGCCCTAATTTTTTGTTTGTTTGTTTGTTGATCACAAAGTACAAAGTAGATGAAGAAAACTAGGATGCCGGGTGTATTCAAAGTATTGTTGTTCACGTTACTGTCTACAGTGAGTGGATTGGTGCGCTGTGATTGGTTGAGCGGATTTATCGCATTCTTTACTGTCCAAATATTTATGGAGTGCACTGTATTTAATAGTTGTCACTACAGAAATATGGGATTTGTGCCTATAATGTTTTGCATCTGACCATTCAATTAATTTATAAAAATGCACCAGAATTATCATATTTTATAGCAGTCATCTACTTTCTGCTATTACATTAGTGCCGACTTTCATATTTCTAGCTTTTATTATAAATTTTTTTTACTAAAATTGAAATTGAACTTCTTTTCTTTCATTTCAGGCCTCATGGAAGAGAGCGAGGAGAGTGAAGAACTGAGTGAACATCATGACGAACCTGGAGAAAAACCTTTGAGTCACTCGAAGACTAAAAAGACATTTTTAAAGAAAAGAGCCAAGAAATCTTTTACCTGCACTCAGTGTGGAAAGAGTTTTCCATTCAAGCAAAGTCTTGAATTTCACATGAGAGTTCACACCGGAGACAAACCGTTCACGTGTGATCAGTGCGGGAAGAGCTTCACACAAAAAGTACACCTTAAAAGTCACATGTGGATCCACACTGGAGAGAAGCCGTATGCATGTGATCAGTGCGGGAAGAGCTTCACGCAATCAACACACCTTAAAGGCCACATGAGGATCCACACAGGAGAGAAACCGTTCATTTGCGTTCAGTGTGAACAAAGATTCACATACAAACAAAATCTAAGTATTCACATGAGAATCCACACCGGAGAGAAGCCGCACGCATGTGATCAGTGCGGTAAAACATTTCTTAGTGCATCAAACCTGAAAAGACACCTGGCAGTTCATATGAAGGAGAAGCTGCATTCATGTTCTGTGTGTGCCAAGAGTTATTCACTGCTGAGAAATTTAAAAGTACATCAGAAAATACATAGTGATGTGAGAGATTATATGTGCTTTGAGTGTGGGAAAACTTTTACTTCAGCATACGGTTTAAAACAGCATGAGAGGATTCACACTGGAGAGAAACCTTACAAGTGTTCACACTGTGACAAGAGCTTCAGTGTGACATCGAATCTGAAAAGACACGAGAAGATCCACAGCAGAGAGAAGCCACATATAATTGCATATTGCTAATTAAAAGACTGAAGTGATCTATTAAAATACATCGCGATTTAGTTATGTATAGATAAAAGTAATTTGTATTAATAATAAAATGTGACATCCCAGCCGGCACCTGACCGACCTTCAATGTTGAAATATGATTGAAATAAGGTTAGTTGTTGTTTCAACATTGAAACAACGTTGAAAAAATGTTTAAAGCTAAATGGTTAAAAAAGGTTTCCAAAAACAATTGTAAATCAATGTTGATTTGTTTTTTACAAGAACTGTATGTTGAATAAACTTAATGTCTTCAACAGCATACAAAATACATTTCTGCCTTTTAAATTATTATTACTAAATTATTCAAGATCATTATTATTATTTTATTAGCATTTTACAATATTTTGATCGTTAAACCTATTCTAAAATCTAAAGGTATATGTTAAAATATTATCATCATCAACAACAATAAAACTAAATACATTTTACTGCGTTTACCTTATTTCTTTGATCATAATTGGTTAATCTGGCTGTCATCCAGGAAACTGGCCAATGAAACTGTTCCCACACAGCAAAATGACTCCGCGGTGGATCAGCCGCGGAGGTATCGCGGCTTCCGGAACGTACCCGCGAAACGGACCCGTATCGGCGTCCACTTGCGCGCAGTGACGGATCCGCAACGAAGGCGGATCGGGGATCCGCCGTGGCTCCGCGCTGCATCCGCGATTAAAACCTTACCTCCGCGGCGGGTCCGTTTGGGACCCGCAAATTAATACATACATCCGCCGCGGACCCGCAATGGACTCATAAAAATCCTGGCTCATCTGGCCCGGATCCGTTTTGGACCCGTTTATTTCATTTTCAAAATCCCTTTTGTTCTTGCTGTAGGATAAAACTAAAACCATCACTAGGCCTATGCTACTACAGCAATATAGGCCTAAGCTTAAATCTGCATTACCTTGTATTTTTAACCTAACAATATTGTAAATAGGCCTAACAGAAAAGGTTCAAGTCAAGACATCAATTTACTGTACAAAAGTAATCACTACTCAATGTAAATATAAAATTGATATTTCAGTGAAACCTACATTTCACTACTGATTATACCCTGTATGATTGTGTATGTGACAAATAAAGAACCTTGAATTTATGGAAAGTTATAGGTTATAGCCTATTCTGTTTTTGTTAAGTAGTCTACGTTGGCGAGGCTACTCTACATTCATTTTGTGGTCAAAACCTAATTTAGTGCTTATAGGCCTAGGTCGGTGCAAACATAAAATATTGTATCTATTAGGCTACAACTTCAATGAAATGCTGCGCTATGCACAGCTAAAATATCAGAAAATGAATAACTGGTGAACGACAAGAAGTTCAATAAAAAGGTTGTTTATTGCTTATTTCTCCTATTACTCTGTTTGTGTGGATGGAGGCGGGACACGTCTCCTTGTTGCCCGATCCGCCGCCAGGTTGAACCACCTGATTGCGTGCTTGGTGACCTCCGCGTCCGTGGCTGACTGTGTCACCGTGTTTTTCCTCACAGCACCTGTAATCAAACAGACAGATATGTTTATGTTTATGTTATGTAGCATCCAAAGCCAAGTATGCTTACACAATACAATATATGAGATGGGCATTAAGGAGATTAAATAAAAAAAAAGAAACATGACTTACAAAGTTATAAACAGGGTTGTGGTGGTTAAAATAAGAATTGGCTATGAATTCGTGATCAGGGTAAGGTGTGCTGCACCTTTCGCTATCGGATGTTTAAAAAAGACATCCAAAATGTTCAAACAATATCAGTGGTATTAAATGGTTTCTTGATCAGAGCACATTGTATGTGGATAAATCAGTGTGGTTTTGTAATGTTTTAAGTTTGTTAGGGTCCTACATACATTCTATTTGGAGGTAAACTCTTAACATTACATTACATAAAATTCTTAACAGGTGGATAAACTCTATTTCTGACATTTGAGCGGTGGGTAAACTCCATTTACTTGCGTTTAGTCTCCACTACAGCCCTGGTTAACATTACATTAAGTCATTTAGCAGATGCTTTTATCCAAAGAGACTTAACATTCATGCTACACTAAATTAAAATACAACTCGCATGGTAATTTACAACCCACACAACACTGCATTCCATCAGTGTGTATTATTATAATTATTTATTTATTAAGACAAATGTACACGAGCGAAGCTATCGCAACCACCAGACAGCCAATACGTTTGCGTGCGTTTACTTTGATAACATGATGGGCCTGTTACCCACACCTGGGGTGCGTTTCTCTTGACATGACTATCCACTGTGATTCCAATCCCCAAACTTCGACCATAGTTGCGCTCTTATGCACAAGTGCAGGTACGCCACTGTTTCACCTAAGATTGTGCCGGAAGTTGGCATCTCCACTTTCTAGAAGCGCACCCATGGTCAACACCGTTTAGTGCCAGCAACAAACTGAAGGAATCAAAAGGAGGGGGTCTCACAGCAATTTCGAAGATTTACTGCATGTCAGAAAGGTAAGCTTTTTATTATCATTATTGCACTGCCTGATAGTGAACAGGAATATTTTTAGTAGCCTATTTTCCCTACTAAATAAGTGACCTTGTCAGGTTTTCAGTGACGCGCTAACTATTGCATTGTGTTAAACATAACATCAGGCATATAGGCCTACCTGATTGAAAATTTGTGTATGCAAAGTAGCCATCAGCTGCTCAGGGAGTCATGGTCATACTATGTTTGATTTTGAGTTAAAAAAAAGACATCTACGTCAAAAAAGTCTATGGTATAGTAGCCAGTCTAAAAAAGGCTACACGGTCATATTGGTATGATGGTTGCTACGATTTTTAAGGCTGCCCCAACATTTACAAACTATTGACTTTGAATGTATTTAATATTACTTAGAATTATATACTTACTGAAAAGCAAGGTCTTCGTTGACATCCTACTGAAGGACTTTTTGTTATTAACACCCTTCCAGTTTATCTGATGAGACACCACATCTGTGAAGAGCCTGCCCAGGATGTTCCAGGTCACCCTCTTCACATCCTGGCCTCCAATGGTGGCTAAAGAAGAAATCTAAAAGGCAAAGACATCTTTTTTAAATAGACAGCAAGGTAAACATTTCTAAGCTTAAGTTGCATTTAAAGGTGCATTCAAAATGTTTTTGTTCCTGTTGAAAGAGTCCAGAAATGTAGAAAAAGATAGAAAACTTCTATGTTTCTTCTTTTTCTGTAAAGAAAAAAAATCCTGTTCTCTTGGATTATTTTTTTTTCTAAACATGTACTTGGCTCACACCCTCATGGACCTGTGCCACCTTTACACACAATGTCAAACCAGGGAGATTGTTGCTCACTGACAGAATCTTGCCACTGGGAAAAGGCATTTCTGGACAGGCCTGTTCAGGGCTGCTTCAATAGAATATTTGCAATAATCATGGACAATCAATAAACCTAATGGCACCATTCATATTAAGTAAGAAAACTCACCACTCTCTGTCAAGCTGGGCCATTTGCCGGTTCCTTTAAAAACATTTCAAATGCCTCCACTGCCTCCAATTGTTCCAGGGGAAAATGGATATTGTCGGGCATCTCAACATCTGGCCCCGGGGTGCTGTTCAGCCTGCTGCTGAGGTAGTTCACCCTTGCCACAAGCTGGTCTTGTTGCTGTTTAATGGTTTCCAGCAGGCTAATGATGTGGACCTCAGCCGCTGTTGACAAACATGAAATATAGCTAAAATGTAGTGTATAAAATATATCACGTTACAGTGTTTATCCTCATTACTCATAATAATGACATTAGTTAATGACAAAAGTTATTGACAAAGTTTTGTTGTGGCACAGAATGACCCTCCAGTATTTGTCAAGTTATTGCTCACCAGAGCAGGGAATGGTATCAGTCATTCTTCCCCCTCGCCATGTTGGTCTGTAGGTCAGGCTTGAACAGGGCTCCTCTGTTCGCCGCATGTTGAGGGCTGGTGCGGGGGGTGGAGGGAGTTGTGGAGGGCCTGCCGTTCCTGGCCCATAGTGAGGTGGGCGGTGTGCGAGAGGGTGATTTTTTTTATTAAATGGTAGTCATCTGTTAACCATGACTGATAATACACATGGGGCCTTTCTATTCCCTAATATTTCAGAAATCAGTCCCTACCTTGAGTAACTCTCCGCATGTTAAATGCGGGTGCAGGGAGTTGAGGTGGTGAAGGGTGTTGCTGTCCTGCCCCATGGTCAGGTGCTAAGGGAGAGAAATTGGTATTAAATGGTTGTGATCTGTTAACCATGGTAGGCTGCGAGCTACCGGGCCAAACAATGGCAAACAAAAAAATCTCTGGTCATGCTGAACATTAATTTGTATGTTTCAACATTTTGGTACACTATCTATTTCAACCCCATGAATGGATTGACATTGAAAATCTGAGATGGTAATGCAGATGCAATCTATTGATTTGAAACAGTGACCCTTGCTGTGTTAATATCGATGGGGCCACTGTATTCAATATTACTTCGGAGATCTGTCTTTACCTAGACAGTTTTCTCCAGGTTGAGGAGTAGTTACTCTGCTGCCTGGCACTCGGCGAGATGGTTGAGCTGGAGGAATGGATACAAGGAGAGGGGAATATCTTTAGCACTAAGAATGTTAACCATATCTCTAAAATAATATTATGATTTGTTATTTTAATGTTAAGAGATTATTTCTTACTCTGCCAGTGCAATTGGCTTGAGCTTGAAGCTTCAACTGATACACCAGGCAAGTTGATAGGTCGTGATGACCTCAGAGATGCAAAGTCACCATTTTCTGGCTCTTCTTCACTCTCATCAGAGTCCCCGAAACGATGGCTGTTAAGTAACCATATCATTATGGTTATTGCAATCCCAAAATTGCCAAATATACATATAGTGCAAGCATCTCTGGTCTATTTTTGAATGCTACGGGAAATAACCTTCATATTACTGTAGAAACATCATAAAAACAAGATAGAACACACTTACATTGGCTTCCTGACTCTTTTCTCTGGCAGCTCACCCTCCTGCTCTGCATCAGACTGTAGCTCAGAGGTGTTGCAGCCAGTCTGATATTGATTCATAAGCCTAACGGCGTCTTTGTAGTTGTCTAAAAAAAAATTAATTGCTCAAAAAACGTTTCATTGCTCAATCATTGCTCAATTTCATGTGCATTTTCAGAACATAGAATTAATAGGTTATTCCAAGCAGAAAGAGAAGCAACCATGAAATTATTTTTAAACAAGAATTTTATGAATTGGCATACCACAAGTTCTGACGACCTTTACGTCATATCTTGGCCAGTTTGGCTCATGCTTCTCCTCGTTAGCAGCTGCCCTTTTCACACGTTCAGTGCTCTTAAAGTTGGGCCAGTACACCATCCCGTCATCATACCAGTCAATTGGCACAACAGCAATGTCCTCGCTTGCTTGAAATTCAATTAGATGAAAAGGCATCCTTAATGTAGAAAGAAAGAAAAGGGGTATTTATTCCTCATCAAAAAAGGAATAACATGGACTAAAGCAAGCACAAGTGTACAGTGTATACAAATAAGCAAGTAAGATGGGCTGAAAGTTAACCTGAATGGTGCCCCAAGGTGGGAAGAAATATAAGGAAGGAAAAAGTACAGTCATAATAGTCAGGTAGAACTTCAGCTCAACCGTAAAGTAGGGTACTATTGCAATTTTTTGGCAGAATGTGTTGGGGTGTTGTTTCATAATCTCACAAAAATCATTGCATAATGCTAATAATATAGTGGACTATGTACAGTCCATGGTATTGAGAAAAGTGGGACATGTATCAATGCATGTTAAATTCAGCATAAAATATCATTTCTCCTGGCACTTTGAGGGATAATATGTCATCTCATATTTTTAAAACATGAAATTATGGGTGTAGTGTATGGAAAAATACCAACTTTTGTGAAATACTTACAGCAAATTTTCATCCAGAGTAATAGAAGTCATAGTCAGAAGTCAACTATATTATTAGAGTGATTGATTGAACTGATTTTTTTTTTTTTTAATTTAGTGGAGGAGGGGTATGGCCACGAAACCATCCCTGTACGGCAAGGCTACACATTTCTGTCGCAGCACTGACACCTCAACCGACTTCAGCTCGTCAGATGCATCATTTACAACAAATATGTTCATTCTGTCGGAGTTGAAGGGGTAGGTATAGAATGGAGACTGCCGGGAAAATTCAGTGTAAATAGCGTACACACCATTATCATTTTGGATAATGTTTTTGATAAGGCAGACTTTATCCCCCACCAGAAACATGTTGTCCCCTGTTGTTAATTTGACGGTCCACCTTTCACATCGCATTTCCCCATATTGCGCATTAACTCCCATGCCAACAACAATTGGGCCCACAAAATGCTCCCTTTTCAGTGTAATGTCTGCATCAGCAACCAATTTGGTAGCTGTAACCTCCGAAAGGCGCCGAATGAGCTGAGCTAGAGGGAACTCAGGTTTTCTAATGAGTTTTTTTATTTTCCCGAGGTGGTTCTCATATGGGAACGCTGAAAAAGAGTCCAGACAGCCATGCCTCTTCACCTCATCTGCCAGGTGGACCAGACAGTGGACATTGTACACAATCTGGTCTGTCCCATACAGCTCACCAAAATGGTTTACAAAAGGTTTTAGCATTTGTCCAGCATAGTCAGCAAGGTTGAGATGTTCAGGGCTTACCAACATGGATATAGCAGTTGACAGGAGCATGAAATTGTAGTACATGTTCCGGTCCAGGAATCCCGCCAGCACCACAGGGCCAGTGTACAGTAAGAACTGTCGGAATTCAGTCGCCTTCCAACGGTCCAACTCCCTAAGCGACCGTGGTCTCCGGGCAAACTCAATTGGCACGTAGGGCCTCATTGACTGGAGTTTGCCTGACATCCTGTCTACTATTAATGTCGGCAGTCTTACTGTTAATGGACCCCGGAGCCAGGTCTGGAGCAGTTTCCTTACGACGCCCAAACACACTAGATGCATATAATCCAAGGGAAACTGCGATACCATGCCAACCTTGACGTTTTTAAATGGATGTGGTCCCTCGTGGTGGTGTAGTTCATCAACCATCAGGTTGAATGAGATGTCAGTTCTCTGGGGGCGCTCTGGTCCAGGGAACGTCATACGCCGGTTCTGGTATTGCCCTGGGTGTAGGCACTTATCGCACCCATGGTAAGCATTATGGGCCTTTGTTTTTTTCACAAAGGCCCGTGCAGGGGCATCACAGACTACCGTGTGAAGCTCAATTTTAAGGTTCTTATCTCCAAAGCAAAACCCAGCCTCTAGCTCCTGTAGTTCATTGACAAAATCAGATAGGAACTCTGTGGCCGAACTAGGTTTTTTTGGTCCACAGTACGCCTCAATGACCACAGGTTCCTTCATGGGGATGGTAACCAGTAAGCCAAGGATGGGCCACAGCTGTACAGTGGAACTTTTAAATAAAGGTAGACCATCTATATTAATCTGCAGCCCCAATGTCATGCCCTCTGCCAGTGTTTTGGCATATTTGCTTATAGTGGCCTTCAAGGAGGAAAGGATGCCAAAGTGATGGTAGTTCCCCCCAGCTTTCTCCTGAATAGCATAATGCGTTTTCGTCTTGAGAAGTGTCCTACCATCCTTTGGCAGATTGGGATGGGTTACATGGAGTATACTCAACAGTGCAGTCAGGGCAACGATGGAAATGCCAAAACTCACTGCCCAGTTGGCAATGTTATCGGAAAGTGATGTTAGGTCATCATCGTTTTCAGAATCCGAACCTGATGTCCCATCCCCATCACACCAATCACAATACACATCATCAAAATCTGCCTCCAATTCCATGTCCTCTTCAGTAACAACTTGCACCTCTGGCATTGCATGTGCAGCTGAAGAGGGTGGGACAGTGTTCTCAGAAAGAACTCTGTCATCTGCCCCTATTCCTGTCATGTCCATATCAGTCATGTCTGTCCTAATTTGATGAAGCCTTTTTTGAACGTCTACACGTGTCCTTCGTCTTAAGGTTGATAAGGAGACAGGCCCAGTCTTTCTATTCATCTTTGTTCTAGGAGACATTTCAAGAAGACAGGTTGAAATCAGATGTGTAAAATTGATCATTGTTTCTAATGTTGTATTTAAATAAATACATTGTTGAATGGTGGTGTTGTCTTGTTTCATTGCTACAAACTACAAGAACAGAGAAATAGAGCAACATTGAAATTGTGGGATGCACTTCTTGATTTGGCCCCATGAATAGGTCTAGATTTACACTGAAAATGAATGTTTTAAAAAAAAACTCAATCCAGGTGGGACATGTTTTCTGCTTGGCCTTGACATTTCCTTTGTTTGTTTGAAAATAATTATATTAAGTTTGTATTCATTTAACAATAAAAAATGTATCTAAAAAAAAAAGTTGGTATTAATTTCATAGGAAGACCTAATATTTGTTTGATGTATAACAGGCCTTGTGATTTGAAACATTGGATTTGGAACAATATTATGTCATGAGAAACTAGTATTATTTTGACCTTTAATTCAAACCTGTCAGATATCCTACAATAGCCTACACTTTTAATGATGTGCACAATTTTGTGATTATTTTTTTGGTTAATGTTTTGTTCTCTGCACTTGGTAACACAAATTGAAGGAAGGCTTATATAAAAGCCATTGGCTGTTGTTGACGTAGGACAATCAAAAGGTGTTTAGATATTTTTTAATCATGCATTTAATCATGCATTGACATGGGAACAGCAGTATACTGACACCTGCTGCCATAGATATATTCAAAATATTCAATCAACTTTCACAAACTATGCATCATTTGAAAGCTAAAACACTCAAGATTCACGTTCTGAACTTGTTTTTGCAATAAATACACCAGAGAGGAAAGGGTTAAATGACATCCTAAAGGACCAGCCATTTAAACGTCAACATAATAAACGCAGTACTCATCTTTCATCTCCTATCGTTCAGATCAGATCGGACAAATCCAAGAAACACCAGCATACATGTCAGTGTAAGGGTCCACTCTTCAAAATGCATCCCACTTTTTAATCCAAAACAACGAAAAAATAGGGGGGGAAAAATCCTCCTTTGTTTGCATGAGCGTTTTGAGTTGGAGTAATCAACCATGTCCATTTTCAATGAAATATCGTTTCTAATCAGTATTCTGACGATATCCCCTGTACTTTGGACTCTTCCTCTCAAGTTAAACCCTCCCAGATCTCTGTACACTTTGTAAATTCTGTAAATAGTTGCTTTAGTTTTTCAGTAACTGTATATCCATTATAATTAGCAGTTTAATGCTTTTTTATTTGAATGAAAAACTACTCTTTACAATTACAAATGTTCTGAAATAAAGGGCCTTTTTGAAAGGACGCCTAGACTTTTCTTGACATAAAAGCTTACAGAAGCTACATTTTTGAGAGAATCATCCTCAAATTTGAATCAAAACATGATCAGACATTCAGTTTTATATTTAGGTTATTTTCAGGCCCTTAACATTAAAAGTCTCATACATTTTTCCCTAAGTTTATTTCAATAAAAAAAACGTGAGTCACTTAACGTTACATGTATATTTTAGCTTGTTTTACTCTGTTCCTATACTACTTCGAGTTATTTTGACTCTTGGGTAACAAAATTTCAAGTGTCTACTAGTTTAAAATAAGACCAGATTTATGAATATAGACCATAGGGTTTAAGAGCTGCAGACATTTTTATTGGGGTAACGTACACTAACCATGTTCCGTACACTTTTCGCCCTTCAACGCACGCCAACGATTACTCCTCCGTTGTTGAAAGCCAGACAAGCATGTTTGTGTGATCATTCTCTGGGGGAATACCCATTGGACAGTCCACACTTTGATTGATGTCTTTTGGACCAATAGTTTTTGAGAAAAGTGGGGAAAAGTACCTCCCCCGCCCGTGTACTGAAGATGATGAGCGTTAACGGTGTTCCGTACAGGCAACAATGGTGTTCCGTACATAGCGCATTTCAACGACGAAAATGGACATTTAACGGATCAATTGTGAGGTATTTTGTTATTTTAACTGAATAAAACAACATTTCAATGAATAAGAAAGGTGAATGCCTTTTTATTTGTTTAAAATTCAAGTTATTTGCTGCTTTAATACGCTAGAGGACCATGCGAGCTAGGCTATTGTGTTGTGATATTGATTGTCATGTGAGTTAAGCATGTGAAACGCTAGTGAATAACTTTACCATATCTTTCTGAAGACAAAGAAGGGAAAACAATTTGAACTGATACAAAATATTTAATGATTAACCAATGGTGTGTGTGTGTGTGTGTGTGTGTTTACAACTATTTACATTTAACACTAAACTGATTAAAAAATACCATAACTAGAAATTTTAAGTGTGCACTATTTACACGTGTGTGTGTGTGTGTGTGAGTGAGGTGTTTTTATGTGGACAGACAACATTTATGGCAAAGCCAGTCAGTGTCCTCCACTTCCTCCACTTCTGCACACTCCAAGTGGAACCACAGATGGCACAGATCACACTGAAACCATTCATCTATGGCCTCCTCTCCTGAGCCAGGTGGGACCGCTCAACGGCAGAGAGCGCAGTGTTCTCCGTCATCAGTCGGAGGAGGTGCCTGCTTTTTTTGCCTTTTGGCCTCCTGGGCTTGTCTCTTTTCCTCCTTCTTCTTTGCCATCTCTTCCTTGCGCTTTCTCTTCTTTTCTTCCTTCTCTTTCTCCTCAGTTTCTTTTTCGACCAGCAGGTCGAAATACTCATCACTGGTGATGACACGGGCTGGCAAGGGAATGCGACGCCTCACCTTCTCCTTCCTCTCCAGGGCTGGACTCATTAGGACGTTAGCCAGACTCTCCGGGATTACACCTGCTGCCACCAGGTAATTTTTGTGAACTATTCTACTTTTACAGGTGGGGCAAGGTGTTTGAGTGATGGATGGTGTGGTGGGAGTGATGAATGGTGTGGTGGGAGCGACGGATGGTGTGGTGGGAGCGACGGATGGAGTGGCAGCAGGGCTGGATGGTGTGGCTGACGGAGTGGCAGCAGGGCTGGATGGTGTGGCTGACGGAGTGGCAGCAGGGCTGGATGGTGTGGCGTCAGATGGGAGCACTCTCACCACCTAAGAAAATAAAACGTATGTAAAACTCATTAATACACTTGAAAAGGAATGCAAGTAGCTAGAGGGTGAGTTATCATTATATTAATGTCAAAATTACCTGGGTTGTGTCCACAGCAGCCCTGGACAGAGGAAAGATGCCAGCCTTGCGGAATCCAGCCTTGATATTTTGGGCTGTGACAGCAGTGGGGTACACATGCTTTAGGAGAGCTGAAAACTGCCTCTTTCCCACAACGATGTCCCCTCGCACCAGACCCATCCTGGAAGCCATGGTGGAGAAAGCAGTCTTCAGTGGGTTGAAAACCGCAATATCCAGGGGCTGTAGTATGTGTGTAGTGTGGGCAGGTAGGCAGAGAATTTCAACTTTTTTTTCTCTGCAGAACATGATTACTTCTCTGGAAACATGTGTCTCGTGTTGGTCCATGATTAAAATGAGTGGTCTCTCCTCAGGAGCATACCTGATAAAATGGTGGAGCCATTTCAGGAAGAGCTCTGAGTCCATGTAACCCTTCTCCTGGATGCCATAGAGGGCGTTGGGGGGACCATCCAGCCTATAGGCGTTACTTGGGAGGCAGCCGGGGTAAATGATGAAGGGTGGAATGCTGTCCCCGGCTGCATTCACACAGCAGTGGACCGTGATGTGCTCCCTTGTCGTCTGCTGCTGCTGGTAAATGTGTTTCCTCCCAGTCTGGCATAGGACCTTCTCCATGGACCGAGGCTTGTCTCCAAAGCCGGTCTCATCACAGTTGTAGAGGAGATGTGGCTTGTCCTCCAAACTGTGCTTCTCGTAAAGGGCCTCGTATAGTTTGAAGAACCCTTCAATGGCCTCTGGTGTAGCACCATGGACTCTGGCTCTGTCCAGGGAATCTGCCGTCCTTGAGGCCAATTCTGGATGGCGGGCCTTAAACCTGGACCACCACACATCACTTGGCCCCTTCTCCAGGTTTACAGTGGTGGTCTCTGTTCTGCCACTCTCCTTAATGATCCCAGTAGCCAGCACCTTGACAAGAGATCTTGTGACTGGGAAGCCATGGTCCGCCATCCAGAATATAAAGGAAAGAAGAGCCTCTTCCTCTCCAGGTGTCAGGGCCGAATTAGGATGAGGGTTGTGGACATATTTTTTTTTTTATAGTCCTGTAGAGTGGTGTGGGGAATGCCAAATTTTTTCGCTGTTGCCCTTAGACTTGCTCCTGCCTTTACTTCCTCAACTGCCTCCTGTAACTTCTCCTTTGAGTACTGTTTTTTCTTTCCTGACATCTTTCTTTTGTTGTAACTGTACTGACTTTCCTTTGAAATATGATATTATGTTAATCATGTAATGTTAATTTAACTTTAACTTCAAGTGATTGTTTATAAAATTATGTTAACAAAGTATTTTAATTATATTAGTTAACTTGATGTATGAAATCTTATTAAATAACTTGAATGTCTGAATATCCTATCCTTGTGTGTAACTTTGTTAATGTTAAATAACTTTTGGCAATGAAATAACACAATCAATTGAGTTTTAACTAAGTTCGTTTAATTTAATAAAGCATGACAATTAAAAATGTAAATAAAAATAATGTAAGTTAACGCTAACTTAATTGATCTTTTATGAATATAAACATCACTGCACGCAGGATGATGGGCAAGCAGCGCCTGCTGCACGTCTCAGGCGGAGGGTGGCGCCAAGTGGTCATCGCCCACAATTGACGTTTAAATATTCCCATTTCAAAGCATTTATTCAACAAAAGGTCGTTTATTTAACAATTTGTGATAACATAACATTCATTTCATAAAGATTGTAGTGCTGTGAGAAGCATCAATTAAATAGAAATGCACATTTTCGCTGCTCTAGTTGTCTCCCCACCCAAGCGGCAGTCTCACGTTTAGCTTGCCCACCTTCCATTTGCAAGCGGGGGGGGGGGGCGCACCTAGCAAACTTACTGAAATCTCACGAGAACAAATGGTGGGAGGGTCTCTGTCGTGATCCGGGGTGAAAGAGTGGGAACTGAAGATGACACGTATATATATTTTATGTATGAACCGGAAGTATTTATTCAGCGATCGGCGGTGAAAGTTCATCTGTACGGAACATGGTTAGTGTACGGAACATGGTTAGTGTACGTTAACGTTATGTCGTTTTCAAAAAAATCTCAAAAATAGGGCCGCAGGTTAAGAGGTTAAACCATTTTCCCGGTTAGTGCATATAGCGCTCAAAACCAACATGAAAAACGTAGCTAGTAATATTCACTCAGCGTTTTGTTTTCTTGTTAAACTGTGTGTAAAATGATAGTTAAATCACCCTACGGACCGTCTATTTGCTGGATGGTTTGAAGTAACGTTAACGTTAATAGTCGTAGCTAACATTAGCAGATAAGCCCGTACTTTTTGACGTTCAAAAAGGCGCCAATACCCATTAGTTATCTGAACCGACTCAAACGGTGATTAAAATGCCGAAGCTTAATTCTCATTATAAAGCGGATGGCAGATAGACACTATGTCACGAATCCAGGCCACGAACTTTCAGACACTCACCACTAGAGGTCACTCACCCACCACATGGACTTTCACACCGTCACAGATCACCCTAAGGACTACATTTCCCAGCATCCACTGCACCCACACAGCTGTTCACCATTTATCCCACACGCACCTGCAAACAATCACGCAATCACCATCACCCAATCACACGCACACACAAGCACTATAAATACCATGGACATTCATTCACACGCTGCCGAGTATTGTTTAGCACAGTCTACATACAAAGCGTTTCCCAGTATCTTTAGTCTGCCTTGCCGTGTTTGATTCCTGCCCGTGTTCCTAGTTCCCTCTCTCTGCCTAGCCCTCTGGACTCTGTACGCTGATCTCCGACCCACGCTTGCCTTGGATTATTCTTGTGTCTTGCCCATGCCATACCTGTTTGCCATTGATCGACCCTGCCTGTATTGACCATGTTTATTAATAAAGCCTTGCGAATGGATCCACCTGTCTCACGTCTCTTCAGACCCGTAACAGAATACTCGGCCAAACAAGGATCCAGCGGCTTTCCCAACCAAGATTGGTCAGGTATGGATACAGCGACCCTGTTACTAGCCCTCAAGCAGGGAACTCGATCACTTGAGGGTTACATCACGGAATATTTGGCTTTGGCTAATGGCTCAGATTTACCGGACTGTTTATTAATCGACTTCTTCTGTGATGGCCTTAACCAGCCGTTAAAAGCAAAAAATATTCAAAATGCCCCTCGTTTGTCACTAAGTCATTTCCTGGATTATGCTTTATGGACTGTGGGTTCAGCATTCACTGTGGGTGTTGCGGAGGAACGAAACATCACACCCAATTGTGACATCGCAGCTGCGCTAGAGTACGCTCACAAAATGGCGGCCACAACAACACCTCGTCATGTCACTGCAGTTAAAGAGTCAAGTCAAGTCACCGCTGCTGTTAAAGAGTCAAGTCAAGTCACCGCTGCTGTTAAAGAGTCAAGTCAAGTCACCGCTGCTGTTAAAGAGTCAAGTCAAGTCACCACTGCTGTTAAAGAGTCAAGTCAAGTCACCGCTGCTGTTAAAGAGGCAAGTCAAGTCACCGCTGCTGTTAAAGAGGCAAGTCAAGTCACCGCTGTTGTTAAAGAGTCAAGTCAAGTCACCGCTGCTGTTAAAGAGTCAAGTCAAGTCACCGCTGCTGTTAAAGAGGCAAACCAGAGCACGGTTGATCATCATAAGTCAAGCCAAAGCCCAGCTGATCATCACAGGTCAAGCCAAAGCACAGTTGATCGTCACAAGTCAAGTCCAGCTACAGTTGATCATCACAAGTCAAACCAAAGCACAGTTGATCGTCACAAGTCAAGCAAAGCCACAGTTGGTCGTCACAAGTCAAGCAAAGCCACAGTTGATCGTCACAAGTCAAGCCAAAGCACAGTTGATCATCCCAAGTCAAGCCAAGCCACCAGTGATCTCCGTGAGTCAAGCCAAGCCACAGTTGATCGTCACAAGTCAAGCCAAGCCACAGCTGATCATCACAAGTCAAGCCAAGGCACAGTTGATCGTCACCAATCAAGCCCAGCCACCAGTGATCTCCGGGAGTCAAGCCAAAGCACAGTTGATCACCACAAGTCAAGCCAAGCCACAGTTAATTGTCACGTGTCAAGCCAAGCCACCTGTGATCTCCGTGAGTCAAGTCAAGCCACAATTGACCAGCCCGAGTCACGCCACGCCTCAGCTCTCCAGCCCGAGTCACGCCACGCCTCAGCTCTCCAGCCAGAGTCACGCCACGCCTCAACTCTCCAGCCAGAGTCACGCCACGCCTCAGCTCTCCAGCCAGAGTCACGCCACGCCTCAGCTCTCCAGCCAGAGTCACCGCACGTCTCAGCTGATCTGCCAGAGTCACCGCACGTCTCAGCTGATCTGCCAGAGTCACAGCACGTCGCATCTGACCAGCCAGAGTCACGCCACGTCGCATCTGACCAGCCAGAGTCACGCCACGTCGCATCTGACCAGCCAGAGTCAGTCCACGTCGCAGCTGACCAGCCAGAGTCAGTCCATGTCACAGCTGATCAGCCAGAGCCTCTTCACGTCTCAGCTCCTCAGCCAGAGCCTCTTCACGTCTCAGCTCCTCAGCCAGAGCCTCTTCACGTCTCAGCTCCTCAGCCAGAGCCTCTTCACGTCTCAGCTCCTCAGCCAGAGCCGCTTCACGTCTCAGCTCCTCAGCCAGAGCCGCTTCACGTCTCAGCTCCTCAGCCAGAACCTATCCCACCCAGAGATTCAAGGCCAGTCCTTCAAGTTCCCCGGTTGATATCCAACGTGAGGGATGCACAGCTGATATCTGTACGCACTGCTGGTCTCCCCAAATCCACTCACTCCAACTCTCCTATTCCTGAACTGATTTCCCTGTCGGAAGCGCTTCCCATGATAGGGATCGCTCTATGTTGCGTTTGGGCTGCGCACACCGCCATTGGACTGCCTGAGGTAGCAGCGCCCAGCAACGTACTCTCACCTGGTCAGGTTACCACCGTAGAACCTCCAGAGGTGGCGGCAGTAGCTGCAGAACCTCCAGAGGTGTCGGTGGTATCCTCCTGTAAACTCTCACCCCAGTATGTCACGGCTATAAAGGCCGTCAGTGAGCTCTCACCCTGTCCTGTCACGGCTAAGGAAGCCGTCTATGAACTCTCACCCTGTCATGTCACGGCTAAGGAGGCCGTCTCTGAGCTCTCATCCTATCCTGTCACGGCTATGGAGGCCGTCTATGAACTCTCGCCCTGTCCTGTCCCGGCCAAGGAGGCCGTCTATGAACTCTCGCCCTGTCCTGTCACGGCTAAGGAGGCCGTCTATGAACTCTCGCCCTGTCCTGTCACGGCTAAGGAGGCCGTCTATGAACTCTCGCCCTGTCCTGCCCCGGCCATGGAGGCCGTCTATGAACTCTCGCCCTGTCCTGCCCCGGCCATGGAGGCCGTCTATGAGCTCTCGCCCTGTCCTGACATGGCTAAGGAGGCCGTCCATGAACTCTCACTCTGTCCTGCCCCGGCCATGGAGGCCGTCTATGAACTCTCGCTCTGTCCTGACATGACTAAGGAGGCCGCCTGTGAACTCTCGCCCTGTCCTGACACAGCTATGGAGGCTGCCTGTGACTCCCAGACCTGCTCTGTCACGGCTCCTGAGACCAGGATGGCTCTCTCTATGTTGTCTGTCTCTACTCTCCCTGTGTGGTCTGTCTCTGCTCCCTCTGTGTTGTCTGTCTCTGTTTTTCCCCAGATCTCCGATCAAGACATGGTTTCCTACCCAGGCTACGGCCCTACTCCGGTCTGGTGGGCTCCAGGTCCGTCGGCTCCGCCATGGGGAGCTCCTGTCATGCCTGCTCTGCCCTGGGGGACTCCAGTCCCGTCCGCTCCGCCCTGGTGGGCTCCAGTCCCGTCCGCTCCGCCCTGGTGGGTCCTGGTCCCGTCTGCTCCATCCTGGGGGGCTCCGGTCCGGCCTGCTCCGCCCTGGGGGGCTCCAGTCCCGTCCACTCTGCCCCGGTGGACTCCAGGTCCGTCTGCTCCGCCCTGGGGGGCTCCAGTTCTGCCTGCTCCACCCTGGCGGGCCCCAGCTCCGTCCACTCCGCCCCGGTGGGCACCAGCTCCGTCCGCTCCACCCTGGCGGGCCCCAGCTCCGTCCACTCCGCCCCGGTGGGCACCAGCTCCGTCCGCTCCACCCTGGATTATAGGAGCGTCTGGAAGCCGCTCATTGGGGGGGGGCTATGTCACGAATCCAGGCCACGAACTTTCAGACACTCACCACTAGAGGTCACTCACCCACCACATGGACTTTCACACCGTCACAGATCACCCTAAGGACTACATTTCCCAGCATCCACTGCACCCACACAGCTGTTCACCATTTATCCCACACGCACCTGCAAACAATCACGCAATCACCATCACCCAATCACACGCACACACAAGCACTATAAATACCATGGACATTCATTCACACGCTGCCGAGTATTGTTTAGCACAGTCTACATACAAAGCGTTTCCCAGTATCTTTAGTCTGCCTTGCCGTGTTTGATTCCTGCCCGTGTTCCTAGTTCCCTCTCTCTGCCTAGCCCTCTGGACTCTGTACGCTGATCTCCGACCCACGCTTGCCTTGGATTATTCTTGTGTCTTGCCCATGCCATACCTGTTTGCCATTGATCGACCCTGCCTGTATTGACCATGTTTATTAATAAAGCCTTGCGAATGGATCCACCTGTCTCACGTCTCTTCAGACCCATAACACACTACACATGAGACCAAAATTGCCAAAATGCAAACTTAACAATGCACAGCTAGCTAGAAGCTAGCGCTAAACCATTATCCACGAGTGAACATGCTAAAGTTGTCCTAATATCAAACAACGTCATTACAGTCATTAATATACATGATGATATCGATACATCAATAAACTTACTCAAGATGGTTCAGCGCAACCGTGTCCCTGCAAAGAAAGTCTCCACTGATATGAATCCCGTCTCGTCTCTGCTCGGCTCTTGGTGTACTGTGGTTCAACCGTTACAGTAAAGGCGCGTCCGCGTCCGCGGATCCGACATGGGTCCGCTCAGGATCCGCTGATTGACAGTAGAATTTACGGCGCCGCCCGGAGACGGAGCTGATCCTCTGGGCGATGCCAAAACGAATGTGACAGTCACGCGGGTTTGGCGACTTGAAGGCGGATCCGCCTAGGAATCTCCTGCTGTGTGGGTAGTCATAATTCATTAGATGATTTATGCGTGGCTGTTCATGGAAAAGTGAGGAAGACACGACAATACATGATTATGGTTAAATAAGAAAAAAGACATCTAATATAACGAAATTAGGCTACATTTATTTTCATATTAATATCTCAACACACCATTAGATTACATTATCGCAGCTGATCGCCATCAAAAAAGTTCAGCGGCGACGTCCCAAGGTTGACAACAGCGATATGCAGAAGAAAAGGGAGGTCACAAACGAATACATTTGCTGACTGAAGATCATCCGACAAAGATTCCTGTCTGCAAGGCCACCTTTTGCAGCGTATTGGGTGAGTTTATTTTTTATTTATTAATTATAATTTTCATACGGCCGCCTGCTCTTTAGACGTGTGCATCATTAAAGGACACTATGTTAATGTGATTATATTTTGCCTAGGCTAACGACAGCTTAATTAAAAAACAACCACATCATTGGCTTTTCAATGTAGCCTGATATATATATATCACCTGTTTTCAAACGCAGCAGCAGTTAATACACAGAGCACAGACAAGCTACGCGATATCGCGTTCATAATCGCAGATGAATCGAATTCGATTATGAATGCGAAATTGCCTAACTTGTCAGTGAACTACGGCTCTGTGTATTAACTGCCGCGCAGTTTGAAAACATTAATCAACCCAAAATTTATTGGTTATATTACAATCAAAAAATAGCTGCTTCCTCAACAGGACCCTATTTATCAACATCAAAATATTTACAGATTTAAACCTGCATTAAACCTGTCGCTAGTATCTTTTAAGTTGTTGCACTTGTTACAACGTCATACGTCAGATGATTACATCAACATGGCGGATTAACGAGATTTGGCTGTAGAGAACGTACCCTTTTAGCGCTCGTTAAGTAAGTACTTAATGATTGAGTACACGGTTTTGGATGCTGCCTGGCACTTGCTTCTTTCCTGAATGAATCAGCCAATCGAACAAATCAATTGTGATTAATGATTCAGTGATAAAGTCAGTGACTTGCTGCCACCTACTGGCAGTTTAATTTAATTTTTAAAGTATTATTTCTGTTATTTAAATAATTTTATATTTCTATATTCAGAATTTATATATAAAACATTAATCTCAACAATCGCACTCATGCCACCTCTGAACCTCATTAAACGTCTGAAAATACACATACAAGCCACTTCTGTGTTCTCCTGTGCTGTGATCGCATCCTTCACTTTTAGGTGTGTTTGACTTACAGCGATGCTGCACAGACTGATCGCTGTGTGACATACCCCAACAGCGCTGCCTCAAGTCAAACCCATATGCCAAAAATATATATTTTTTGTGGCCAAAATATATTTGAAATACGTGCTGAATATATGTTGCAAACAGTGAAGCTCAATGAAATATATTTTTGAATTAGTAAATATATTTTAGTATATGAAGGTTGAAACTAAATCTATTTCTAAATCTATTTCAGGGGCAAGAAATTAATTTTCTTGAATTGAAGTATATAGAGGCAAAACTATTTTTAAAATGCTTTTAAAATATATGTTTAAAATATATTTTCAAAAATAGTTAAAAATAGACCTCTATATATTTCAATTCAAGAAAATTAATTGTCTTGCCCCTGAAATACATTTAGAAATATATTTAGTCTCAACTTACAAATACAAATATAGCCAAATACAGAAAATATTAGTAGAACATATATTTATGTAAATACATTTTAGCAAATATATTTCTTGGCTATTGTCTGTATATTTATTTGCAATATATTTTAAATGTTTTTTTTTTTTTTTTAAATACACTGTAGAAATGACCTGTATTTTTCCCCAGTCATTTTCCTTAACTTTACATTTTATACAAAACTCTGTAAAATTTCTAACAATATCTGTAAAATTAACAATTCATCTGTTATTTTAAGTATTATATCGTTATTGAGGCATTACTGTAATTCTCATTTTTATACAGAAAAACACTATTATTTCTAGAGCATTTTTCTGTGTTCTTAGATGGTAATAATATAAATTATTAATATGTCACTCAGCAGGACTCATATGAGGATTAGACACATTTATTCTGATTCATATTATTTCAGTGACAGAAGTTCAGCTGCAGTATTACTGTCATGAAGAGACTCTATAACATCTCACTGTCACTGACTGATCATGCAGCTCAGAGCATTATGGGTAGAATCTCTAGTCAATCGATTCTAATTCATCAGCACAGTTTCACTGATGATAGATAATAAACATTAAACCCAGGATAGAGCGGCTGAGTGAATGTGGTCTGGACTGTGTGGATGAGGCTCATTGTGTTTCTGTAGACGCTGTAGAAGGACAGAGTTCCTGCACTGTGATCCACATACACTCCTACTCTACTGATATAATCATACACTCCTGTTCTAATGATGATGGTTTTCACAGGGAGATCAGTCCATATCTTATTGTGCCAGAACGAGTATCTGGAGCGAGAGCAGATTAAACTCCAGGACTGATCATTATATCCAAACACACACTCATTACCCCGTCCCTTCCTGCTGATGCTCTTATATGACACTGATATCTCCACACCACCAAACACCTCATATCCACTCCACTCCAGCTCCCAGTAACAGCGTCCACGCACACTCTCTCTACACAATACTTGACGACACACATCAAATCTGTCTGGATGATCAGGATACAGCTGATATGTGCCAGTGTTAGTCATCACTCTGTTGCTCTCAGACAGACGGAGGTGTTTATGTGCTGTGTTCGGATCCAGAGTGAGCTGCTGGGAATCTGATGGAGAGAAAACGCACCAGAATCAGGAATCTGTTTAACTGAACTCTTCATGTTCAGTGTATCATCAGTGTCTCAGTACAGATGAGCAGATATCCTGTGCTAATCATCACTTACACCATCGATTATAAAACTTATCTTTCACCTTCTACAGGAAGAACATGAACACACTCAGTGAGTTTTTTTGTAGGAACATTGTACAAAACTTACATTGTAGGAAGTCGTTTCTGGTCCTGGGAACAATGTTGGTGAATGTGTCTGTAGAAATCAACAGACATGAACAGTGTGATTCTCATGATCCTGCATCCATTCTGAGACGGTCCTCACTGCAGAACACAAGATCCAGGGGGTGTGGTCAGATCTAGATCCAACTCCTCCCACCTTTCATACACCTAAACCCACCCATCTCCACCCCCTGATCCCTAAACCCACCCATCTCAAACTCTAGATGTGGACCCAACCCCTCCCCCTGGATTTTTGTTCTGCAGTGAGGGGCTACTGTCCATTCCTGAGACATTTCTAATATGATGTTCTCCATGATATGAGATGATGAGAGCAGATGATGCAGAAATGTTCAACACAAAAGCATATATTTAGACAAACATCTGCTCTTTACAGACTCAAATCATCATAACACAAGAACCATTGAGGTTTGATGTTATCAGTGTGATCTGGGCTCTGTATACATCAGTGATTGCTCTGTTCATCACACAGTTATAATATCACTTAAGAAAACTGGACTGCTTTATGCATAAACAAGTGTGTTATACAGTATATTAGTTAAAAAAAATTTTTGGTCACACTTAAGTGACCTTAACTACTATGTACTTGCATCAAAAAATAAGTACAATGTACTTATTGTGGTCATATTGTATTGCAAAACACTTTTGCTGCTATTGAGGTGGATACGGGTAAGGTTAGGGACAGGTTTGGTGGTATGGGTAGGTTTGAGGGTGGGTTAAGGTGTTAGGGATGGGTCAACAGTGTAATTATAAATGCAATTACAGAAATTACAGGTACATACAGGTATTTTTAAAAATATAAGTACAATGTAAAAACATGTAACACAATAAGTGCATTGTACCAAATGTTTCATTTAAATGTAAGTACATAGTAGTTAAGGCCACCTAATATAAAGTGGGACCAAATTTTTAAACCACTTGTTATAATGTCAAAATTATATCCTATATCATTATATAATGAGTGTTTATATAATCAGTGTTTTGTCTTGCAATTACTGCTTGCATTTATACTTTCTTGGGTAACTGCTGAAGGAGTCCAAATCACTAAAATAAGAATAAACCCAGACAGTGATCGGTATTTACCATTGATCGATTTTGATTCAGGCTGAGCTGTGAGAGAGAAACAGATCAGAAAGAAAGCAAAGTGACATTAAACCACACAAACACATCAGCAAAACAAAGAGTAAAGCTTCAGCTCAAAGCCAACAGTACATTTCTTCTGGAAACATTCACTCTCAAACATCAATTCTAGGAACATGTATGATATATGAAAAGAACTTTGTTATATATATATATTTTTATTTTTTTTATTTAACATTCTATTTATTTTTATTTTTGTAAGACACAGTCAACAATTTCAGTCTCATTTGAACCTGTTACCTTGCTTGTGTTTGTCCTCTAACTCTTCAGCCAGATGGTTCTGGTTCATCTTCCTCAGGATGTCCACCGTGATCTCCACAGCTTCTTCTGGTCCGAAACGCTTAATCATCAGATCCACTGTATCAGGAGCATCTGCCTTCTCCAGATCGGCTGAAACGCTGTAATGATTCCTTAAATTTAGTTTAAACCTCTTCAGGTTTTCTGTGACTAGATCATCCAGAGCGGCCAGAAGCTGGTCTGAAACAGACGCCATCACCCTTCACTAGACAAGCAAAAAAAAAGTCCATTTTAATAATGAGCACAAAAGATTGTATCAGCTGTTATCTCAATACTGGCTGATGCTGAAGGTCTAGAATCAATGTGAAATTTAGATTTATAGACAGGTCAGTATTTTATGGAGCAGTATTTACTAACTTACCGTGAAAAATGAGGACGTTAGTATGCTTCTCGTTCCACCTCTGAACTGCTCTCTGAAGGAAAACCTCCGAAACTCATTTTCTGATGAAACAAGTGAAACCAGTATTTCAAGAAACACGAGAGACACTCAAGGTGAAACACACATATGTTATAGGTGATGTATGCAGCAGACTGAGAAATTACAGTTACAGTAAGTGTAACGGGTCCCGTCTTGAACCCTCGATCTCCTGCGTGGGAAGCGCATGCGCTAGCCAGGAAGCTAACTGGCTGCAGCCTCTAGCGTCAGTCGCTAGTGCGGCTCTTGAGATCAGGGGAGTGAGGTTTACCTGCACAACATCTACTCGCTGGCCTCCATTGCATAAGAAACAGACAGTAGTAACACGCAGATAATCAGTGACTGACAGGCAGAACAAGGGGAGACACTTTTCTTACAGGTAGAGGGACCAACACTAATTCTAATCAGTTCATTACAATTTCAATTACTCCAAACAATGGTTCAATAGTTTTGTTTACTATATTAGCATTTATTAGCACTTATTGATTTAGCACTCTTTTTGAGAGTGATTTACAAATAAGAAACATCATGAGCAGTTTCTCATTCTGTCAACACTGCACTGGAGGAAAACAGTATTAGGTAGGCTTGTCAATTTACTGATGTTATGAGGTGTTTGTGCACCCGAGCTACATAATACTATTATTGTTAGAAATTGCAACAATATAAAAATAGAAATATACTACATTTATACATTTAAAACTTTAATTAAAACAATGAATAAACAATAATATCCTGGCCAGAGGAGAACTGGCCCCCCGACTGAGCCTGGTTTCTCCCAAGTTTTTTTCTCCACTCTGTCACAGGGGAAGTTTTGGTTCCTTGCTGCTGTCGCCTCTGGCTTGCTCAGTTGGGGACACTTCATTTCTAGCGATTATCGTCAATTTGATTTCACAGATACTATTTAAACTAAACTTAGCTAGACAATGACATCTTTGAATTCAATAATGAAATGCCCTTAACTGAAAATTGAGTGTTTAATCTTATTATACATTACTAACTCTATCCTCCAACTTGATACTGTTAAGTGCTTTGACACAATCTGTATTGTTAAAAGCGCTATATAAATAAAGGTGACTTGACCTGTCACTCTTATCTTGTTATTATTTTTGCAGAACTTATAATTACATACAAGCTTGGGGAAAGATGGTTGTATCATTAACAATGAACAACATACAGACAAAACAGAAAACATAACTATAATCATAGTATGAGATTGTATTCTCAGAAAAAAAGGATTAAATATCTTTAAATAATCGTAATATTCATATAATTATAATGCAGCAAAAAAATACATTTGTTGTTTTTGTTATTTATAAGCCTGAGAGATGAAACGAGTGAAATTAAACAAAAAAAATGTGGGAAGTGAGTTGTTGTGGCAATTTTAAAACCCCTCTCACCGTGTAAGAGACAAACTCACTCAGTTGTCTTTTAAAAAGGTTTATTCTTTGCAAAGAAGGTCAACAGTCATACAGACACACAGGTTGTGGGGACAGACCCTAATTTTAAGCAAGCTAAACAGTATAGACACAGATGGGCTAAACACTCGTCAAACTCCACGACTCAAATACAGGGTATTCCCTTTTGAATTAGTTTAACACATCTCACTGTAGCTACACTACTAGTCGTGTCTTCATCACCCGATTTCTCTCTTTCCAGATTCAAAAACATGTCATCAGAATAAACCGTCATTTCGACCATCTGATGTGACACGTTAGACTTCACCAGTCTCTGTACTGAGCTGGATATGAAATGATAAATGCGTGGTAAACATAACTAACAGTAGCAACAGTCCTGCCGCCACAATTGGTAACACAGTGTTAATCAACCAGTATCCCCATCCTCCCCACAGATTCGTCAACCATTCACCCCATACATCATTTACTCGTTTAGGCTCTTTTATGGCCATTCTCATGTGAGTGCTGATGTTGGTAACGTTCTCACTGTAGTCTGGAATGTGAAAACAACATGATGTACCCAACATTTTACAGACTCCTGGTTCATTTCGTTTGTGAACGCAAATTAGATGATTGCAAAACAAGTACATATTCACTATCTGGAAGCCGGGCTAAATGAGTAAACACTGCTGCTGCACTTCTGACATGGGTCAGACCCTCAGTCACTTCTCACATACCTTTTCGAGTTCAATACTCAATAGTGGTATATAAAAACAAAGACAAATAAATACCATACCTAATTCATCGAATCATTTTAAGTCTCTATCGTAATTCCTCATTTTTACTAAGCTTTACTTTCACCACAGATCCATTTGCAATCATAAAGGCACTCGGTGTTTACAGGGGATTCTGGCATTTGTTGACACACGTCTCCGATCTCGTACTCCCACCGTTCCTCCTCCTGAGGTGCAGATGGAACTTTTCTGCAGTGGCTGGCGTGAATCCACGTTGCCCTCTCCGCTACCTTCACAGCCGTGTGGGTAGTCAGAAGCACCTGTAACGGTCCCAGCCACCTTTTCGCCTTCCAACTTTTCCTCCTCAGATCTCGTACCGCCACGAAATCACCAGGTTTGATGTCGTGCAGGGGAGTTTCAGCAACTTTCCCCTGAGCAGCTTTCACCTGCACACAGACGTAGTGTTACTTTCGTCAACGAAATTTATGACGAAATATCATCGTCAACGAACCTTTATCACGTGACGAAAACGAGACGAGACGAGACGTAAATGCTGGTCATGTGACGGTGACGATAATTAAATGTATAATGCAATATCGTTGACGAATAAAAACGAGACTAAATGTGGTTTACAAAATAAAGACTATGCTAAAATGTCTCCTCATTTTCGTTGACCAAAACGAGACGAAACTAAATGTTATAACGTTATTTTGTCTCGTTTTGTTGCGTTTCCTGTGTCTCACTCATGGTCTCACTTCAGGGGCTGTCAGAGTTGCCAGGTTTTCGCAACAAAACCCGCCCAATTGCTACTCAATTGGGAAAACAACCCACGGCAACAGTGTTAAACTGCGGGGAAACCGCGGACATGGCAACACTTTGCGCAGACGCAGGCGACGTCACTTCCTCAAGCTCCACTCGCGGCATTATTTAGAAGATGACAACAAACAAAGTTAAGTCTGACAGAGAAAGGGACCGATGCCCAAAGAGCAAAGGGAAAAATAAAAGGAAAGTAATGCCGTGGTGGGATGATGAATGTAAGGAAGTAATTAAAAATAGGAATAAAGCATTCAAGTTAGTTAAAAGGACACATCATTTTCAACATATGGTTCAGTATAAACAAGCCCAGGCAGAAGTTAGGAGAACAGTAAGACAGGCAAAAAGGAAATTCTGGAGAACATATTGTGATTCAATTGGAAACACAACTCCAATAGAAGAAATATGGGGTATGATTAAAAAGATGGGGGGTGATAGAAGGGAATGGAGTTATCCAGTTATGATAGAAGGTAATGAAACTGCAGTAACTAATATAGAAAATGTAGAGATGTTGGCAAAAGCTTTTGTTAAAATAAATAGTTCTAATAATTTGTCAGAAGAGGGGAAAAGAGGTAGAGAAAGAACAAAAGAAGAGAATAGGGGTGTAGTGGGCAGGAAAAATAATGGAGATGGAGGACAAGAGGCCCCTTTTAATATGGGAGAACTGCAAAGGGCATTGAATAGGGCAGGGAAAACTGCGTCAGGGAAAGATCAGGTATGTTACAGTATGCTAAAACATTTAAGTCTGGAAAGTCAGGAGAAACTTTTGATGTTGTATAACAGAGTGTGGGAGGAGGGAAGGTTACCAAAAAGTTGGAAAGAGGCAGTAATTATTCCAATAAGAAAGCCAGGCAAAGATCCAAGTAGGCCGGGAAATTACAGGCCAATTGCACTAACATCACATATTTGTAAATTAATGGAGCACATGATAAATGAAAGACTTATGTATTTTTTGGAGAGTAAAGATATAATTGATAGATGTCAAAGCGGATTTAGAAAAGGAAGAAATACTATGGATCCGGTAATAAATTTGGAGGATGAGATAAGAAAAGCTCAAGTAAATAAAGAGACAGTGGGTGCAGTGTTTTTTGATGTGGAGAAGGCGTACGACATGATGTGGAGGGAGGGACTTTTAATTAAATTGCATTTAATGGGAGTTGGAGGGAAAATGTTTAATTGGATCATGGATTTTTTAGATGGAAGGATTATACAGGTAAAGATAGGACAAGTAGTATCAAAACAATATAATGTAGAAAACGGGACTCCACAAGGGAGTGTAAATAGCCCAATTTTATTTTCCATCATGATTAATGATATATATACTTAGAGCTTTCAGTGGATATGGGGAGATCCCTATTTGCAGATGATGGAGCTATATGGAAGAAATGGTGAATTTATAAACAAGAAATTACAAAATGGAATTAATCAAGTTGCAGAGTGGGGGATAAAATGGGGATTTAAGTTTTCAGTGGAAAAAACAAAAGTAATGATTTTTACAAATAAAAGGAAGGCCAAGGAATGCAAGGTGGAAATGTATGGAACCACTTTAGAGAAAGTAGAGTGTTTTAGATTCTTGGGAGTATATTTTGACACAAAACTAACTTGGAGGGAACATATAAAGTACACAGTGTATAAATGTAAAAAAGTGCTTAATGTAATGAGGTGTCTTGCAGGATTGGAATGGGGAGCATGTTTTTCAGCTCTGAAATATATTTATATAGCACTAATAAGGTCTAAATTAGATTATGGTTGTACTGTGTATGGGTCAGCAGCAAAATCTGTGTTAACTGAATTGGATGTTGTGCAGGCACGAGCTTTAAGAATATGTTTAGGGGCAATTAGAACTTCCCCAGTGTGTGCACTTCAGGTTGAAGCAGGTGAAATGCCTCTATGGATACGAAGGAAACAATTGGTAGCCAATTAATTTAAGAGGGCATGGGGAAAATCATCCAACGAAAAAGGTGCTACAGAATTGTTGGGAGAAGGAGAGGAGGAAAAGGGAAAGTTTTGGCTGGACAGGAGATTTAATAGCAAAAGAAATGGACATATATGACAAAGAATTTGCTAGTACTGTGGTGTGGACTAACAAACCAATCTGGACAATGGAAAATACAAAGGTGGACATAGAGCTTCTAATAATAAAAGGCAGCAGTGGGATTACAGATATAGTCAGTGAATATTATAGATATATGGACAATATGTACAAAGATAGTATTCAAATTTTTACAGATGGATCAAAGGATTTACAAACAGAGGCAACGGGATCTGCTGTATATATCCCTAGACATCATGTGGGAGTAAACAAAAGAACATCTGATAGTTTAAGTGTGTATACAGTCGAGTTATATGCTATATTAATAGCATTAGAATGGATTGAACAATCTAGATGGGACAACGTGGTAATATGTAGTGATTCTGTATCTGCCCTCATGAGTATAAAGTCTGGTGTAACTAGAAATCATCAGGAATTACTTTATGAAATTTTATTTACAAACTCAAGAATAAGTAAACAAGGGAAAAATATCACATACATGTGGGTGCCGGCGCATGTGGGCATCCAGGGAAATGAGAAAGTAGACAGACTGGCAAAAGAAGCTACAAAAAAAGAACATGTTGACATCAAAATTAAATTATCAAAAACAGAATGGAAGAGTTTAGTGTGGAAAAGGATAAGGCAAAAATGGCAGCAGCAGTGGGATAATGAAATTAAAGGGAGACATCTGTACATGATACAAAATATGATAGGTATCGAAAGTAAAAAGGGAAATAAAAGGAAGGAACAAGTTATAATAAATAAACTGAGGATTGGTCATTGCAAGCTAAACAAAACTCTTCATGTTATGGGAAAACATCCTACAGGACTATGTGATGAATGTCAGGAGGAGGAAACAATTAAGCATATCTTTATATCATGTAAGAAATATATACAAGAAAGGCAAGAGTTCAAGAATCAGTTACGGGAAATAGGTATAGTAGAGTATAATGTTAAAAATATAGTAACGTGTGGAAATAATGACCAAGGACGGAGATGTTTGTTTAGTTTTTTAAGGAGGACTGGACTGGAAGGATGAATTTAATTAAGATATAGTAAGTCAAAGTGAGACAGTAGATGGCAGTAATGCAACACTATGGATGCCAACTGCTGTAAAACTCCAACGAAGAAGGAGAAGAAGAAGAAAGGGACCGATGGCCGGCTTCATCTGACTTCAGTTTACAAGCAATACAAGTAACAGACACACATTTTAGGATGTTATTGTAGCTCGAGCGTTCAAGCACCTTGTTTCTCTTTGTTAAACTTGAATGTATTTTTTTTTCTGGCATTGTCATGTGATGCTATTTTATTTTATTTATTGTTTTTATTTATTTACATTTATGTGTGTGTGCTTCTAACATGTTTGGTTGGTAAAATAAATGTTGTAAATTCAAATCAGAGCGTCTTCCGTGTCTGGAATGGATGTATTCTTGAGTCTATAAGGTAACAATAATATAATAAGATAACCAGTGTTGGGTAAGTTACTTTCAAAAAGTAATTAATTACAGTTACTAATTACTTCATCGATATTGTATTTAAATTACTTTACTAATTAATCTGTCTGAAAAGTAACTTAGTTACTCAATAAGTAACTTAATTATTCAAATTGCTAATTAGGCTACATCTTAAAATCCCTATAAACCTTAATAGAAATTAAACTCTGTATTCTTTCAATTTGAGTCAAACATAGAATAGTTTAGCCTTTTAGCTTTAAAACAACTGTAATACTTAAACTTTTTTAATAATTTTTTTTTACCTTCTTTGGTTAGCAAACAGAACAAAAAAGCTTAAAAGTTAAACAATACATTTCAGTCTGGCAAGATGTTCAGGAAAAGCCCAACTAGTAAAATCCGTACAGATTTATGTAAAAATAACATGTTAACTAGGTAAGAATAAATTGCATGGGGAAAATGGGGAAGGGGGCGGAGTAAACAAAGCAGCTGCACCTGACTTTGAAACTTGCAGCGCTCACACACACACACACCAACAAAATTGTATGCCTGATGAAAAAAAATATATATTTAAAACGCGTTCATATTTTAGGAAATGTAGTTAATATTTGCATCATTAATGATTTATCTTATCCACCCTGGGTCACCCACAAATAATCAGAATGCATTTTTTTATTACCGGACCCGCGGATTATCCACAGCGCCCGCGGATATAACCTCCATCCGCGCATCACTACTGCGCACAGTGCGCAGATATCAACAGCATCACTGGGTTGTAAAGTTGCCAAGTTGAGGGAATTTGTATGTGTCGATTGTGTGAGAAGGATGCTTTTCATACAAGATCTGCAACCGGACAACCTTGGAATATATTGACTTGATTCATATAATGAGGTTTGGGTCATACAAATTACGGGAGTTTTACCGGAGGTGAATGTAACAAACATATAAAATAAGCCCAGTGGGATTTTTTTATTTTTATAGCAAGATTAAAAATATGGGAGAAATACGGGAAAATATTTAAACGGGATGACAGCGGGATAGAATGGTAAAATACGGGAGAATCCCGGGAAAAACGGGAGGGTTGACAGGTATCTATGGGAAAGACTGTACCTCAGTTTTATATGGATTACATAGTCAGATAATATTCGTTTTCGATTTTAATTCGTTCAGTTAAAAGTGGACACTTCAGGCTTTCAGATGCAGGAAAGACTACCTCGCTTTAGTTTCATAAGGATTACTTAATCAGGAATATTCGTTTTCGCTTTGAATTCGTTCATTTAAAGGTAGAAACGACAAGCATTTAGATATGGGAAAGACTGGTCTAGCTTTACTTTCATACGGATTACATAATCAGAAATATTAGTTTTTGATTTGAATTCATTCATTTAAAAGTAAAATTCAAGCTTTTTAGATTCTATTGATTTTAGTCTCATATGTAGGCTATCTGAGTATTTAAGGTTTCTCTGTGAATTAGGATAATCTGAAAGTGAAGGAGCTGGCGCGCGGAGGGTTAAAGCGCTGCATTCAATTTGATCTTTAGATGGTAAATTTACATTTCAAATTCAATATTGATTTTAGAACTGTTGAAGTTATTTACTGTATGTAACACAAGTACTTTATAAGTAACTGTAATTAAATTACCTAAAAATGAACAGTAATCCCTTTACTTTTTCAGTGGATAAGTAATTTAATTACAGTAACGCGTTACTTAGTAACGCGTTACACCCAACACTGAAGATAACCTTGTTTGAAATGGGTTTGGCTAAAAGAAAATGTTGGTTTCGTCTGGACTGCTAGGTACTTACACTATATTGACTGGGATAAATAGAATTGCATTATTAAAAAGAGACTAAAATACAATTTTCATTGACTAAAACTAGACGAAAATGTCATCAGTTTTCATCGACTAAAACTAGACGAAAATAGTCATGGATAATTCTGACTAAAATAAGACTAAAATGCTCAGACTTTTCGTTGACTAAAACTTGACTAGACTAAAAAGAGTATGAACCTGACTAAAACTAATAAAAACTAAAATGACAGCTTCACACAAAGACTAGACTAAAACTAAAATTAAAACAGGCCGCCAAAAACAACACTACACAGACGTTAGACAACAGAGAAGACATTTCTTTGCAGTAACTCGACATGTCATGTTCACACAATTCTGTTGATGGCAGCTGTTGTTTACCTCCGTCTATTCCCATAAATGGTGGTCTACCAAAGAGAATTTCAGATGGCCCAGGTTTACCCTTGCCATTGTTGGTATTACAGATCAGACATCTCTTACAAAAATTTTCAGCAAAAGTTGTGAACCCTTAGCATAATGGGCAAAGAAGTGTTGAGGTAAACAAGGCTTGCCATCACAGCTCATCCAGACATCATCAGTCAATTTACAGCCATACTGTTTCCCCTGATTTTTTTCTGCTCCGGAGGCAAAGGCCTGCATGCTCTGTAAAGAAGAGGAAATGTCTGGGTTAGTTTCAGATAGCATAGTACAATGAGTCTTTTGTCTGCTTAGCCGCTGCGGCCTTCACTGCTGCGTCTGCTCTGGTGTTTCCTGTGGATATGAAATCTTTGTTATTTGTGTGTGCGGCACATTTACAGATGGCTATTTTGTCTGGCAGCAGAATGGCCTCTAGCAAAGCTGCCACCAAAGCAGCATTCATTATTGGGCGCCCATCTGACTTAAAAATATTCTGCGTTTCCACAGTGCTCCAAAATCATGAGTAAAACCGAATGAGTAACGCGAATCGGTGTAAATTGTGATGCATTTTCCTGCCATAAGTTTACAGGCTTCTGTTAACGCCACAAGCTCGGCTGCTTGTTCTGAGTCATTTAATGGCAATGAGCCAGAAGCCACGACTTCAAATTCAGTTGTTACTGCATACACACAAAGACAAGCAAGCTTTTCCTTCACTGCAGAGAGCAGTATGTACATCAGTGTATGTGTATATGTGTGTGGTTAAAAAATATTCACTTCCAGTGTTTCCGCTACATTCATTCAGCCGTGGCGGGCCGCCACACCAAAAATCATCCCCGCCACGGCTGCAGCTTCTCAGTAACATCGTAGTGACGGAGCAGGACTTGAATTTCGGCGCGGGTTTGCGGCCATTAATAATAATTATACTCATTCCCGCAGGTTCTGTGCTTATAACGCGATGACAGATGACGCAATGTATCATTTGCACGTGCTCTTGAGTCTTGCTCATGAGAACTCACTCGCGCGCTCTCTTATAGACCGTTTTCTGTGAGCCCACAGATCGCAACAAACTGAGAGTGACAGCTTTTAAAGATTATTAAGGGAGTTTGCAAATGTGATATTGATTTAATACAACAGTTCAATAAACAAGAAGTTAATATTAAGTGACTTACATTGCCTGAATATAACACTAATGCCTGATTTTGTGCCATTTCATCAAGGAAAATACTTCCAAATAAAGTAAGAGCTGAGCGCTACGCATCTCTAAAATCAAATACAGCGGTGTTTCATTCATGAATGAACTGCGTGTTTAAATGAATCTAGTGAGTCAGTGATTCATGATTACCCATTCATAAACACTTGCTTCATTCCTGAATGAATCAACCGTTTGAACGAATCAATTGAATGAACGATTCAGTGATAAAATCAGTGACATACCGCCACCTGCTGGTGGTTTCAGTTTCACTTTAAAGTATAATTTCGGTTATTTAAATCATTTAATATTTCTATATTCAACATTTTATATTTAAAACAATCTCAGCATGAATTTAACTGCACTCATGCCACCTCTGAGTCTCGTTAAACGTACCTACAAGCCACTTTTATGTTCTTCTGTGCCACCACTGTAGTGCAAATTAATTTTTTATTAATACTAATTTCATATGATTGCTAACTTATTTGTCTTATTCTATTTCTTATTATATTGTTTAAATTAGAAATTCTAAAAACCATATAAATTTACATTTTTGATGACATACTTTTCATAAAATTAGAAAAATGCCAAAGGTAAAAAAAAAATGCTCCTGTAAATCACTTTAAGGAGTCAAATATCACCTCGTATTTGGAAGGTTCATTTTTGATTATTGATCAGAAGGTGCTCCTAATTTTTTTTATGTTTTATTTTTAATTAGGAGGACAAGCACTCCTAAAAAGAAAAGTATGCTTACTGTGTAAGCCCTGTGTAATAGTATTTTAGATCCCTGCATGAGGTCTTAAAGAGACAGCTGCCTAAATAAACCTGCTGCTCTCTGTCTGTCATTACTGTCTATTTATACAGTGAAGACTATCCAGTGTTATTTTACAGCTGAATAGATTACTACAAATTTAATTTGTATCTTGTTATTGTTTTTGTTTGTGCTATTGATTGTCATTAATTTATTCATTCATATTTTATTATTTACTAATTACATGTCTTTTTTTTAGATATAATAAATTAAATTCTGAGTGCACGTGATTCTTGGGTGGGGAGGGGGCGTGGCCCATGGGAAATAGTCCTGCCACCACAGCTGGAAAATATCCTAGAGAAAACACTGACTTCCCTTGATACAGCTTGGGCCAACTGTAAACCTTTGTCAGTCTTTGCTTTAGCTCTCTCTTTCTTTGCCGTTGGCAGTTCTTCTGCATGCAATGCATGTGCCAACACGGTAGACAGTCATTCAGTGTAGCTGGTATTCACTGCTTGATCAGGTGTCAGTCCATTCAAAAACCAGCTCCGTAAATGACATTCCCATGTCTCAGGCTGATTTCCTCTATCGGCTGCTTCTGTTAAGCCGCTGTGTTTGTTGAATATCTCAACAAACTCCTCTCTGTTCTGGCAGCAATAGCCAATCTTTGACGTGTCCACACTTGCTGGAAATGATGTTTTTATATCTTCAGCCAGCTCCTCAACAGCTGTGCGGTATTCCAAGTTGTGTCGGTGTTCCCATTCGCTGTGTTCTCTCCGGCAATCTTCTCTTTGCAGCCTTACGCTCACTTTGTGCCAGCTCGAACCCCCCAGTTTCACTGCCAGCGGCCTCCTCAGCTCGTGCACGGTGGGGCTGAGTTCTGTGGAAAAACTGTCACCCGCTTCTTCTGGACTTGGCAAATGAGCCATCGCTTCTCATATCATTCACAGTCCGTGGTCTGCAAACCATCATCAGCCCATCAGGTCCCGAAACTTCAATCATCGATTAAAGTTAGCTGATATACTCACATTTTTTTCTTTCACCGTTTGTCTGGTTTTTCTTTTCTTTGTCAGGGAAGCCATCAGCATTCTCTCCTCTTCAGCTTCTTCGTGGGGGGTTTCAGGAATAATTTCTTCTTCTTCTGCTTGCGGTGCTGTTGGTCTCTTTGGTGGAGAGCAGTCGAGGTCAGGGTCCACATTCAGGGCTTGCAGCTCAGCCACGAGATAGTGAGGATATGGTGGTGGTGCGAGTGGAGAGACACAGACAGAGCAGTTAGTAGGTCTATGTGATGCAGTTACTTTTCCTTCACATTTTTAATTTTCCTTTTTTCTATCAGCTCTACATGCTAATTCTTTTTGCATTGCTCTTCTTTCCCTTTTGTCTGCCTCCCCCACCCAACAATTCACCGTCTGCTCACATCTATCACACATATGTTTCACACAGCACCTTTTCTGATTTGTGCTTCCCTCTTCAACTGATTCCTTTACTACATTTAATCTTGTGACAGTGTTCCCTCTTTTGGAAAATCATGATTTACTTAATTAGTTTCCCTATATCTTGCATGCATTTCTGGCCATATACTGTAATTGTCTCATTTGACAAAATACCGGTGTATCATACTTAGCGAGCTTGCTCTGGGACTTCCCCATATTGGCTGTTTCTTCTCTGTGGGCTTCTTTTCGGCGCCTATAATCTGTTAGACGTCTCCAACAGATCTGATTGCTATCCCAAAATCGGATGCGCGCTCCATGCAGCTCCGATTAATACCCGCACAATTTCAATTTCCCCTCTTGGAAATATGTTAACTGCGTTGCGCGTGACCTCAATTTCTTGCCGATCACGCCTCGTTGCCCAGCTTCAATTTCTTTTAGAAAACCTCTTAACTGTGCTATCCACGAAATCTCAATCTTTCTTAGAGACTTCTTGATTACGGACTTATTATTTGGGAGGGTTTCAAGAAAAATTCTCCTCACTCATTCAAAAACAAACTCCAGCATTTTCAGTTATCAGACACGACTGGAACTTCAAATGGGACTGGCTTCTATGGTCAGATGAAACTAATAAATAAGCTTTTTAGCAGCAAAAACTCAAGATGGGTTTGGTGCACACAGGGATAAAAAGCACCCCATGAGACAATGAACTATAGTGCTGTATTTTTGATGTTGTGGGCCTATAGTTCTGCTGGAGGTCCTGAACATCTTGTTTAGACACATGGCATCATGGATTCTATCAAATACCAACAGATACAAAATCAACAAGTGACTGATTCTGTTAGAAATCTTATATTTACATGTATGTACATTTTAATTTTGAGAAAAGTGTATAAATTACAAAAGTAAATAAAATATCTCGAACACACTGTGGCCTGTGTATAATGAAAGAATCAGTACAGTTTGAATTTTTTTTTATTACACAATATCAATGTTAATAAAAGTAAATTAATATAATACAACAACAACAACCAATAAAACGATATACAGAAACCAACAAAGAAACAACAACAAAATGTATTTATACTATATACGAGACAAACTTTAAGTTGGCTTGAGAAAGCCGGACCAGAAAGATTAAAAAAGTTTGAAAAGTTTAAAAAAGTTTTAAGTTTGACGGTTTTCAGTCTGAAATAATTTGAAGTTAAACATAGTTTTAAAAGCTTAAAGTCTGATAGATAGATAGATAAATAAATAGATAGGGTCAGATTATAGATAGATAGATAGATAGGGTCAGATTATAGATAGATAGATGCTAAGAACCGTAGAGTGGTTGCTAGGGTATTCTAGGTGGTTGCTAGGGTGTTGCTATGTGGTAGCTAAGGTGCTCTGGATGGTTGCTAGGGTGTTGCTATGAGGTTGCTAAGGTACCCGAGGTGGTTACAAAGGTACTGCTATGCGGTTGCTAAGGTAATCTGAATGGTTGCTATGGTGTTGCTATGCTGCACATTTTGTATGTCTCCCTCATCAGACACACCTGATTCAACTCGTCAGCTCGTTAGTAGAGACTGCAAGGCCTGAATTGGGAGTGTCTGACAAGGAAGACATACAAAATGTGCAGTGCAGGGGTGCTTGCACGACAGGTTTGAAAACCACTGCCATAGCGCAATGGCAAAAACTAATGCTGAAAGGCAAAGGGAATTCAGAGAGAGGAAGATAAACATCACTGTGCCTTCTTCCAGAGAAAAACAAAATGAATCATGTGACCGCCACCACTTCTACATATGATCATGTCAGGAATTCTATGAGAGATGACATCTCAAGGCAAGCACCAGGCATAAGGCCACAGCATTTAAGGCCTACCGCTACTTCAAAAATGAACATCCGGAGTCTATAATTGGGAAAATCTAAATTTGCTGAGCTTCGACCATCTCATGTGCTCCGGTCTTCAGACACTCCAAGAAATGTGTCTTTTCGGAAATATTAAGTTAGCCCTGGACTGTGTGCAACATGTCATCCCAAGGCAGCCATTCCAGAGCACACAGGTTTTTGTTGAAGCTGAGTCTTATGCCATAGTGAGTGACAGCCTGGAACAATATTTAGTGATGGAGCTGCTTCTCAGTTTAAGAACAAGTTCATCTGGTGTTTCATGTCAACTACATTCAAAGAGCTGTTTCCAGCTTTAAGAGTACAGTGGCACTTCTTTGCCACAAGCCACGGCAAAGGTGCAGTGGATGGTGTGTGGGAGCAACTGTGAAGCAGTTAACACTGATGTCCTCTGCAGACAGACAGTCCTTGTGACAGATGCTGCTTCATTTGTAGCTTCTGCAAGAAAGAGTTGCCCAAACATCACATCAAACTCATTACATCCAACGAAATCACAGATTGTATACAGCATCATAAGCTAAATGAGAGATGGGCCATTACCTCAGCTGTTCCAGTACATCACATGGAGCCAGTCTCCTGGGGAGAAGTGCGTCACAACATCTACTCTGTGGCAGAACAGTCAGGTGTCCATACATTTCTGCTCTCGGAAATCACATCTGCTGAAAGTCCCGAACACCAGTCCTCTGAGCATCAGTCAACAGCTGCTAACAACATCAAAACTGGAGACTGTGTCTTGGTCCAATTCAAGACAAACAAATCATTCAGGCAGTTTGTGGGACTTGTTAATAACCAAGAGCAGGAGGCACTGGAAATAAGGTTCTTCAGAAGGAATGAGAGTGCTGGATTAGTGTACATCTTACCTGTGATGAAGATAAAGCTTGGGTGACACCTGACCAAGCGATTGAGACTTTCAACCCAAAATTAGACAACAGAGGGAGGTATCACTTTGCAGAGGCAGTCTTTGCAGAATAAAAAAAAAAAAAAAAAAAATAGAAGTCATCCAATTAATCACATTTGTACTCATTTATTTGATGTTTTGCATGTTTGTTTTGCCTTGACTGATGTTTTACATTAGCTTTTACATTTGATAATTTCATCTTTACAATATTTAATAACATGTAATAAGTAAAGACTGACTACAATGAATTGATTTACTTTATTTTGTCTACAGTGAATTAACTTAATATTTTGTAAGTTTCTTATTCACAATGATTCATAACAGTGATCAATATACTGTATGATCACCTTTTTTGGACATGTTTTACAGAGCTCTTGTTCCTATAAAATCCTCAATGCTAGTCAGTTACAAATCCTGGCCTATGTAAAAAAGTTCATGTTGTTAATTATTTATCTTTCAAGTATTTCTTAAAGATGTTCACATTAAAAGGGAAAGAAAAAGAACAAAAACGGCAATGGTTGGTATTCCAGATAACTACGGGTTGTGTTGCGTGGTTCTTTATTATTTAAATGGTATTGTTTTTATGGTGTAGGAGTATAGGATTAGAATGGCTGATATTGTGTGTGTGTGTGTATAGTATAAGTATATTTAATAGTAAGATTACACTTATTATGAAAGACGACTTGTTCAGAGGTCACAATTTTTTAATCTTAAAGGAAGTTTTTTAGTATTATTATTTAATTCTCTCAATTCTTTGTTAAATCAAGCTTATACCAGCAGTTTGGATTTGCAAATCAATACCAAAAGACAACACAATTAGTATACAAACTGTGCTCTCCTCTCACAAACATCTGTCCACTTCTGAGGTTTTTAAACTCAATGATAAAGACTCTTTTGTCTTGGCATCCACAAATTTAGCTAACTCCACTGAAAAAATTATACAAGATAAACTTAATTTCAGAGGACTGCTGCATAAGGCATACTGACAAAATATACTTACTTTTCAGAAGCCATGTTGATTGTTGAATAATGAGTTCTCTTCAATTTTGAAAAGCAGCAAGCTGTAGCTGAAAGGATACAACTCTCAAAATAGTAAGAGGAACAGGCCTCTTTAACCTGAACTTGGAGTAGGTCAGTGTCCAATCAGGACACAGTATCCAACAGCAGCCCAACCCCCAGGTGTTAATGGCCCAACAGGTGTAAAAAAAACTTTAGGTCAAACTTTAAAACACTGTTACAACAACTGATTTAGTAAAAATTTTATTTATAAACAGTGTTGGGGGTAACGCATTACAAGTAACGCGAGTTACGTAATAATATCACTTTTTTCAAGTAACTAGTAAAGTAACGCATTACTTTTTAATTTACAAGAAAATATCTGAGTTACTTTTTCAAAAAAGTAACGCCAGTTACTTTTTTCCCATTTATTGACTGATAGTTATTGAAAAACTAACTGAAATAAAATAACAATTAACAAAAATTAACAATCGTTTTCATAATCATTACATTCTCACCCCTTGGCGGAAAAATATTTGAGCTGTGTGACAGTTTAGGGAAACACCTGTAAATGGCGCATCACACACATGGGGTTATCTGACGGAGAGACGCAAAGCAGTTTAAAGCAGAGTCCTGCACCGGTCCTGTTTGGTAAACGTGCACCAGCAGTACTTAACAGAACACCCGACCCGTTATCCCACAGCAGCACTAATTTAATTCTGTACCAGACCAGAACCGTTTGACATAAAGACGCGACCCGAACCGCACACGCATTAATCTACAACATCAGGTAGGCAAACTTATTCATTTTCTCGTGTAACACAAGCAATCAAACCAACATTAGGCATTCTAAGTTGGTGCTTTGACGAAAAACAGACATGCAGAGCAACGTGATAATTAACAGAAAAAAAGATGAGAACGTGCATCCTTTCTGTAAACAATACAAAACTTGGCCGAGCATCTCGTGATCACTCTGCCAAACTTTAGAACAAATATAGGCTAAATCACATCATACACATGCTTATAATTCTTCATAAATAAAGAAAATAACATATTCAAATATGAGCCTTTACTGCGATTGTCGTTATTATTGAATTTCATTAGTCATAATTCATTTGATGATTTATGCGCGGCTGTTCATGGAAAAGTGAGCAAGACACGACAATACCATAAGAAAAAAGACATCTAATATAACGAAATTAGGCTACATTTATTTTCATATTAATATCTCAACACACCATTAGATTACATTATCGCAACTTGTGTAGATTTATGCGTTTCAGCATGTGTTAATTTTGTGTCGCTAAATAAGGTTAAATTATGCCTCGTCTTTCTTTGGCCTTCGCTCTGGAAGTGATCTGTTGATTCTACTAAACTTTAATTAAAACCAAAACTAAACTATATAAAAACTAAATAAAAATGTGTTCACAAAATAAAAACTAAACTAAAACTAACAAAAATATTAATGAAACTAATAAACTAAACTGAATTTTATAGCAAATTTGAAAATGATATTAAAATAAAACGAATTTAAAAATTCAAAACTATAATAACCTTGGTGTGAACATGCTGTTACTGTAGTTCTAGACTAAATGTGAATGTGCTTTAATTCATCTCACTCACAAAAAACTGATTTAGTATTCATCAAAATGAGTTAAAACGGTGAAATGCAAACTCAGAATATGAAGCAAACCTGCAATAATTAAATATGTTAAACAACACACATGTATCTAATCCCATTTTATTAACCAATGACTTTGCTGCTGACCTTTGATGATCCAGTTGAATCATACTGATAAGAAAAAATGACTTTAGATAATCTAACAATTGTGCTTCATTGTTTTTTTTTTATTGCTGAAGAGTGTTGAACTTCTTCTCCTGCGCTCTACTGTACAGACGTGAATTTACTCTTCCTTTAGCCTGAGGTTTATTCATCACACTTTTTGGTGTGAAAGGGCTTTACATTTGCTATAATTACAACTTCTTGTATTAAAAACAATCAAGCCCTGCTCATATTTAAAAAGTAACGCAAAAGTAACGCAACGCATTACTTTCCTAAAAAAGTAACTAAGTAACGGAATTAGTTACTTTTTTAGGGAGAAATGCAATATTGTAATGCATTACTTTTAAAAGTAACTTTCCCCAACACTGGATACAACAATACAAATTACCTAAATAAACAGTATTTTACTGTGCTTATGAAAACTATTACTGTATGAAGTAATTAGACACAATTATCCATTAAAGTTACAGAAGTTACATAGTTAAGAGCAGTGAGTGATTCTCATGTTTTCTTTTGTTGTTTGATTAATATTATTAACCTAATATAAGAAATGCATGGATCCGTTATACTGACACACATCCAATATTTTCGTAACTGTTTATGTTTATTTAAGACATGTTTAACTTCTTCGATACTCGTCAAGAGAGCAATTGTGACATAATATTGTGTGTATTTGCTTATTTGCTCAAGAAGATAAGAAAGTGAATGAGCCGATCTCATGAAAGTGCGTTTCAATGGCACGATTTTCTGTTTCTATTTGATGTGCTATTTATACGCATAAACTGACTTTGGCGTACTTATGATGCACACCTTCCCCACACCCCTAAACCTAACCATTTCACATACTTTTGAAAAAATATGCATGCACGTCAAAATCAGTTTCTGCGTATAAATAGCACACCAAACAGAAACAGAAAATCGTGACATTGAAATGCATTTTCATGAGACCAGGCTGCCGTGCTGTCCGTACAATGCCACTCAGTGTGTGCGCGCACATTAACGATCTATCACAGCGCGCAAGTACCACACTGAGATCCATAAACGAGTAAGAATGATAAACTTTCTTGAGGAAGCAGCACTGGCCTGATCATTCAGATAGCAGAGTATAGTTTTAGGGGGGCTGAGACCAAAAATAGGGGTGTTGAAGCCCACCTAAAAAGGGTCTAGAACTGCCCTTGATGACGATACAACCCTGTCATCATTCTTCTTAATCCATAATGAGTTATCAATGCAGGATAGACTGATAATGTGAGGTGAGCACCATTTCGAAAAAACCTGCTTCTCTCTGTTCAACTCATGAAACCCACCAAGGACTGGTCAGGACAAAACCACCTGTGTGGATGAAGGATTTCATAAAGTAGTTAATAAAACACTTAAAAAAAATAACTGCAGTACATTGAAGTGTACCTGCAGTAAAACGAAGTAGACCTTTGCAGTATAATGAAGTATATAACTGCAGTTCATTAAAGTTCAACAGCAGTAAAACTGCAGTACAATGAAGTACAACTAGATCTTTGCAGTATAATGAAGTATATAACTGCAGTTCATTTGTTTGTTTTTTGTTTGTTGTACAGATACAATATAACTGCAGTTCAGTGATATGCTGAAATGCATGTGAAGATTTCACATGCAAAAACTTCTAAGTCTGTCTGATTAATTTTTTAATTTTATTTATTTTTATGAGCAGTTATTTTTTTAAATAAAGCTCTTATGAATAGGATCAGTAATTTCACTTTAATGGAAAGTCTTCTTGTATAGGCCCTGTACTGCAGTTATGCTGTATAGTGCAACATGTACCAAGTGCTGTGGATGCAGTTAGAGGTCTGCATTCCCGCGGCTGTCCTGCGGGAACCGGGACCCGACCAGATTTCTTGCGACGCGGGATTAAATTCCCGAATAAAATGCGGCAGCGGTCGGTAACTCTGGTGCAATTTGAACGGGAGCGGGTGGTCTAACAATATCCCGTTCCCGACGTCCTTTCAGAACAGCATATGTGCACTTTATTTAAGCACTGGTACAGCCTGCACTCCACTGTTATGCATGCATGAACCAGTGCTTCGTTTTATTTGCAAGGTCTGTGTGCTGCATGCGCATAACGATGCTCAGAGCAGGCTAGCCTACCAATGGTGAATATACGACCCGCAGACAGAACAGGCAGGTTGTGATGAGTGACAGAGCAGAATAAAGATGGAGCAAAGTATGGATGCGCTGTCCTTGAAGAACGTTCAACTCGTTTTTTTTATATATATTTTGCTTAGCCTATAATTTTAAATGACAGATGTCGAATTTATTTTAGGGATGTTCATTTCGGTTACTTTTCCTAAACGACAACCGACGCTCGTTAACCGATTATTAACCGTTAACCGACAAGATTATTTTAAATTAGAACAGAATTAAATTGGTGTGGTCGGCTGCCGGTGGAGCCTGCGGGCTTGCCGCCACGGCACCCTGGGGCGTCTACAATGTGGCTGTCGGAGGTCCCACCTTCGGGCTCTCCTCTGCCCTTTTCTGAGTGGAGGCCGCGGTTGTCCCTGCGGTGGTTCTCCTGGGGGTCCCGTGCCCTGGGGGCCTCCGGATGTTTGGGGCCCAGGTCTTTTCCGTGCCTGCTTCATGCCTTGCGGGATGGGGCTGTTGTTCCCCACACACACTATTAAACATTTACATGGAGGAACCTTATGAACACAAGCGCGCTCACACACACAGGTGTACACTCAAGCATTCACATTGGTATAAAAACAGGTGCTCACAGACACACATTGTCTTGATCTGCTGTTGCTTCAAAACTTATTTTGTAATATTAGTTATGTGTGCTGCTCAATAACATTTAACATTTAGAATTTATTGTGATTCATACAGATGTTGGTTGTTGCTGCAGTCTCTTTGATGTTGTGTCTTCGGTTGTTTTCTTCTGTTGTTTTCTCTTTTTGTCAACAGGTATCGAAGCAAATTGTCTGTTTTTTTTTCCCCTCTCTCTCTCTATCCCCCATTCTCCTTTTTTCTCTCTCTCTCTCTCTCTCCCTTCTCTGTTGACTTTCCCCACAACCTTTTTTTTTTTTTTTTTTTTTTCCTTTCTTCTTTCTCTCTCTTGTTTTCTCTGTCCCCTGGTCTTGTCTGTCACAGTGTGGTTAAGTAAAAGGGTATATAAAATTAAATTAATTAATATAAAAAAAAAAGATAAAAAATAAATAAATAAATAAATAAATATATTTAATAAAAAAAAAAAATAATAAAAAAAAAAGGCTGTGAATGATGATAGCATAGCCACGCATATGTACTGTCATGTGTTATCTGTGTTACTGACAGTACATATGACAGTACACTGACAGCCGAAAAAAAAAAAAAAAAAAAAAAAAGAACAGAATTAAATTAGAAAGAATAAGTGTCCGTGACCCTTAAAAATACATTTGTTTTCCGGGGATTAATTTTACATGCGCAAAAAGCAGCAAACAACAGAACATGAGGATTCACATGATCATATCATATCGCGGAGAAAAACATAATAAAGCTTGGGTCTAATGTGTGTGTGTGTGTGTGTGTATATACAGTATATATATATATATATATATATATATATACACACACACACACACATATATATATATATATATATATATATATATATATATATATATATATATATATAACGAATAAATAGGCCTATACTAGAAATATATTTTCACTTAAACAATAATTTAAGAAAATGAAAGAAAAACTGTGCAAGTAGCCTATGCAGAGTTCAACAGCAGTAAAACTGCAGTACAATGAAGTGCAACTGTAGATTTGCAGTATAATGAAGTACAGATACAATATAACTGCAGTTCAGTGATATGCTGAAATGCATGTGAAGATTTCACATGCAAAAACTTCTAAGTCTGTCTGATTAATTTTTTAATTTTATTTATTTTTATGAGCAGTTATTTTTTTAAATAAAGCTCTTATGAATAGGATCAGTAATTTCACTTTAATGGAAAGTCTTCTTGTATAGGCCCTGTACTGCAGTTATGCTGTATAGTGCAACATGTAGCAAGTGCTGTGGATACAGTTAGAGGTCTGCATTCCCGCGGCTGTCCCGCGGGAACCGGGACCCGACCAGATTTCTTGCGACGCGGGATTAAATTCCCGAATAAAATGCGGCAGCGGTCGGTAACTCTGGTGCAATTTGAACGGGAGCGGGTGGTCTAACAATATCCCGATCAATAAATTATTATCCCCAAATTATTGCATGTAGGTGTCTGGACCACAACCTCACACCTTCCATCCACCTTACACATTTCGGTCTTAGCTAGAAGCTCCATTCTGCAACCACAATTGCAAAATGCATCTCCTTTCATCCAACCGTCCCTTTTACATAGCAAGCCAAAATAAACACAGTAATTCATAATTGTGCTCTTGTAATACACAGCACATACTTTTAACATCATTACAGCATTTATATCTCTGTAACAGTCTGAAGATCCATTGCTCCTAGATCATCTGTTAACATTTGTAAATCAGCAGAAAAATCATGCAAGCCAGTAATCTCTCTCATCAACTTTGTTATTCTTTTAAACATTATTTCTTGTTTCCTCATCAGCTTCAGAATTGCCCTCAATTTAAAGAAGATATTTTGGTCCTCCAGTTGCCTTCTGGGCTCGCCTCCTGCGTTCCTTCTTCTCCTGTTTCTTGGCCTCCTTGTCTCAGTCACGCTGGAGTCCTTGAGCTATAAGACTGTTAAAATCAATTTCTATTTTGTTTGTACGTTTCTTCTTGCTACTAGAGGATCGATTAGGAAATTTCATATCATTTAAGTCAGGAAATACAACAGTACCATGAAAGTGGCTTGGCTTTTAGCTGCATTCATTGCCATGGTAATTTACACTCCACGGCTAACCTGGGGCCTGTACCATGAAGCCGGTTTAGCTGGCTAGCCAGGTAAGTTTCAGTTTAGTTTGCACCAATCCTGGGTTTAAGGTACCAAGAACCCAGCCAGCAATGACATGTGGGGCCCAGATGAGGGCTTCATGGGCGGCAAATTATGGGCTTGCACCCGGGATCCACATTGGGGCCAGCTGTGGAAGCCCAGACGTACTAAAAGTGGGACCTGTAAGGGTACTGCATGGGTCTTAATTGGGCAATTCATGTCAGACCGATTTGGGCCCCACCTGCCTAAATGGGTCCAAAGTGGGCTCTGCAACATGGCTACCCAGATGGGCTTTAAATGGGATCTGTAGTAGTCTTATGTGGGTCCTAACTGGGCAATTCATGCCAAACCCATTTGGGCCCCACCTGCCCAAAGGGGTTTAAAGTGGGTTTGCACCCGGGATCCACATGGGGGCCAGCCGTGGATGCCCAGATGGGTTTTAAGTGGGATCTGTAAGGGTCTTATGTGGGTCTTAACCGGGCAATTCGTGTCAGACCTATTTGGGCCCCACCAGTCTGAAGGGGTTTAAAGTGGGCTTGCACCCGGTATCCACTTCGGGGCCAGCTGTGATAGCCCAGATGGGCTTTTAGGGGGACATGTAAAGGGTCTTAACTGGGTAATTCATGTCAGACCCATTTGGGCCCCACCTGCCTAAAGGGGTTTAAAGTGGGCTTGCACCAGGATTCAACCGTGAATGCCCATATGGGCTTAAAGTGGGCTCTGTAAGGATCTTATGTTGGTCCTAACTGGGCAATTCATGCAAGGCCTATCTAAGCCCAACCATGCCAAATGGTTTAAGGAAACAATCTAAGAAAAATTAAAAACGAAGAATGAATATAAGTACAAGATAAATACAAGACACTTGATGCTTTGAACTGCAAGAAATATATTAAATTGAACAACAAAAATTATCTTTAAAAAACAATGTCACAACATACAGGTAAACTAAAAAATATATTTAAAAAAAATCTCTGAAAAAAACCCTCCAAAAAATACAATACAAAATACACTCATGAAATATGACATTGAACAACAAACATAATCTTTAACAATTTAAATTTTACAACATACCGGTAAATAAATCAAAAATATATTTTTTTTTAAAAATCTCTGGGAAAAAAGAAAACAAAACATCTCTCCAAAAAATACATCCAAATACACTCATGGCGTTTGTGTTGTCGACGCTCTTTTTTCTCTTAGGGCTCTTGCAGAATGTTTCAATGTCGCCGTGCTGTTGACAAATAAAGAAAATCAACTTATATGCGAAACAATTATTGCTAAATAGTGGCTGGTGGATGAAAAAGTTAATTTCCGGCCCTGAAATGATTGCAGCGTTTTACTGACTGCAGTGTTATTTTTTCCGGCAACATAATATTTCAACTTACCTTAATTTTATGGAAATTCGGCGTTGGTCGGAGTGTGATGTGAACTTCTCTCTCACAGCCAGCTTTCTTTCCGAATGGACTGTTAACGTTTTGAGCACGAAACGGCCTTTGCATACAGGCCTCTTATAGATGTCCTAAGAACTGCCTGACCAAATAACTATTAAATACAGTAAAATTCGTAAATTAAAGGATATGTGAGAGAATTAACAAACGAGTTAACTGCTTCGCTGGCTTCATTATGAATGAGCCTAAGGTGTTGTTGTGCATAACAGTGGTGAAAAGAGTACTCAAATCTGTAGTCAAGTACAAGTGCATTGCTAAAATATTACTCAATTACAAGTAAAAGTACTGGTGTTAGAGAAATACTCAAGTAAAAGTACAATTTGTAAAAAATAAAAATAAAAAAATAAAATAAAAATACTCAACCACTGATGTCACTGTCACTTCCCTCATTTTTTTCTCATTTAAGTTTTTATTTCCTTATTCAGCAAATGTCTCTGGCAGACAAAAAACTAAATTACATGAGGAGCCACGGCTACTGATTAAATATCCATGAATACATTTTTAACTGGTTGAATTCTTAATTCAAAATCAATTAAAGATCAATCATTAACGTTCTTTTTTTGGTTTGGTTTGTTTTTCATCCTCAATGACCCGGTTTTCATCGGCTTGTTTGCTATCAAATCACCTTACTGGCTACAAAAATGCAGATAAAAGGTTTGGATATGAATTAAAATTGTACTCCGTAATCAACTATGATTTTAAAAGTAATTTAGTAGATTACATGGATTAATGAATACTTAATTACAAGTAAAAGTACAGGCTTGACAATAAAAGTACCCCAAAAAACTACTTAATTACAGTAATCTGAGTATTTGTAATTAATTACTTCCACCTCTGATACCAGAAACCACTCCCCAGGCGGGTCTTGAATCCGGGTATCCGGTACACTGTTAAAAATTGCTGTTAATTTACGGCAAAATTTCAACAGTATAATCCTGTTATAGGATCCCTCCCTCGACCCAACACACTCTCCTACAGTATCCTTGACTCACCCCACCAAACTCACTCCCCACACCACCCCGCACACTGACTTGCTCAACTCAACTCGCTAAACCACCACTTATTCGCCGACTCACTTTACCCAGCTCATTCATTCGTTGAATCTGCGACTACCCGCCAGCACCGGCCAGACAAGTACCAAAGGTCCCCGTCATCCCGACAGGACCCCGCACCACCATAGCCCCCCAGAGAGTCCCGCAATCACCGCACGCCGCCACCACCCTGAGACCGAGCCACCTAGAGGCGGTGGCCTCCACCCACAAGGAAGCTAAGGAGCCAACCTTACCCCCAGGACAAGCCCCCCACCAGGACCTGCAGATCGAGGTCCCTACACTTGTGTTCCCAGTTCAAACCAAACTTAGCGCATAAATATGCCATGCAGGACCCATTATGGGGCAGCCGTGGCCTAATGGTTAGAGAGTTGGACTTGTAACCCAAAGGTTGCAGGTTCGATTCCCAGGTCCGGCAGGGATTGTCGGTGGGGGGAGTGAATAACAAGTGCTCTATCCACCTTCAATACCACGACTGAGGTGAGACCCTTGAGCAAGGCACCGATCCCCCAACTGCTCCCCGGGCGCCGCAATATGGCTGCCCACTGCTCCGGGTGTGTGTGCAGGACTCATATGTGCATTCCCAGTTCAAACCCATGCCCACTTGGCCCATAAATATACCATTCAAGACCCATATATGTGTTCCCAGATCAAGCCCATGCCCACTTGGCCCATAAATATGCCTTTCAAGACCCATTTATGCGTTCCCAGATAAAACCCATGCCCACTTGGCCCATAAATATGCCATGCAGGACCCATATATGTGTTCCCAGATCAAACCCATGCCCACTTGGCCCATAAATATGCCATTCAAGACCCATATATGCGTTCCCAGTTCAAACCCATGCCCACTTGGCCCATAAATATCCCATTCAAGACCCATGTATGTGTTCCCAGATCAAACCCATGCCCACTTGGCCCATAAATATGCCATTCAAGACCCATATGTGCATTCCCAGTTCAAACCCATGCCCACTTGGTCCATAAATATGCCATGCAGGACCCATATATGCATTCCCAGATCAAACCCATGCCCACTTGGCCCATAAATATGTCATGCAAGACTCATATATGTGTTCCCAGATCAAACCCATGCCCACTTGGCCCATGCCTGTCCCTTATGGGGCCCATGTAATCAGCTCATATGGGCTTCCTATGTGGGACTCATACTACAAAACCTACATGGGACCCGCTGATTTCACCCAGCCAAAGCCCATGCCCACACAGTTCCCATGGAACCCGTAGTTAACCCATCTGGGCCCCACATGACATTGCTGGCTGGGAAAGTGGCTTGGCTTTTAGCTACGTTCATTGCCATAGTAACTTACACTCCACAGCTAACCTGCTCAGGGGCAGGTTATGTTCTGGGTTAGAGATCTCAAACTGAAATTGAACCAATCAGATGTGAGCAAAGTGACATGTCTGACACAAAAAAAGTCACTCCCCCAGTTTCTCTTCTTACAAATTAAAGCTCACTATAAAGTACCTTAAAAAATATATATATATATACAACAAAATTGTCTGGCTTTATTGATAATTACAATTTACATTTACATTTATAGAATTATATGATTTATATTATTATTACTCCATTACACACAAGCACTTTTAGTTTAACAAATAGTAAAATAAAGCATTTATTTTAAATGAATATTAATACAGATCATATGAAATATAAATAAGTGGTAGAATCAATAGATAACACTTTAAAAATGGCTACATGTGACCTTACATGTTTGAGTCTCTATCACTATATATTATCAACTATATAAACTAACTTCACAAGTTTCACTTGTGACTGCACTGATAGAGCAAGATAATTTCCCTTATTTGTCCTTTTTCATGGACAAGTACTTCAGTGGAAATGCGTTTAAATTCCTCATATTCTTTAATCTCTTAGCCTTTAAATAGTTTTGAATCTCGCTGGCTCTCTCGGGAGAAGTGAATCACACTTGCTCTGTGTTGTGATTGGCTGTTCGCCGCTGATGTCACACATTTATGTGCACACGCTCCATTAACTCAGGATCAAGCCTGAGTTGACAGAGAAAGTTGATGATCAGCTTCATGGTACCAACAAAGCCAGATTGGAGTGGTTTGGTTTTGTCAACTCAAAACTTATCCTATAACTCTGAATTTGTTCATCTACCATCATGGTACAGGCCCCTGCTCAGGGGCAGGTTATGTTCTGAGTTAGAGATCTTAAACTGAAATTGGACCAATCAGATGTGAGCGAAGTGACACATGTCTGGCACAAAAAAAGTTACTCCCCCAGTTTGTCTTGCTCCAAATTAGAGGTCACTTGTACTAAAAAAAATTGTCTGGCTTTAATGATAGGCTAATTACTTAGAGTTATTTTATATGATTTATATTATTATTAATCCATTACACACAAGCATTTTTAGTTTAACAGTTATTATAAATCATTTATTTTAAATGAATGTTAATATATACATATCGTATGTAATATAAATAAGTGGTAGAATCAATAGATAATGCTTTAAAATTGACTACGTTACCTTACATGTTCGAGTCTCTATCGCTGTATATTTCCAACTATATAAACTAACTTAACAAGTTTCACTTGTAACTGCACTGATAAAGCAAGATAATTTATTTTATTTGTCCTCTTTCATGAACAAGTAATTTTCTTCATTGCAAATGAAAAATTTACAATGAAAAAAATCATTGAAATTCATCATATTCTTCAATCCTTTAACCTTTAGCAAAACTTTTAACCTTTAACCAAGGCTCGTGATTGGCTGTTCGGCAGTGATGTCTCACATTCATGTGCACGTGCTCCACAAACTCAAAGCCTGAGTTGACAAAGAAAGTTGATGATCAGCATCATGGTACCAACAAAGCCAGATTGGAGTGGTTTGGTTGTCAACTCAAAACTAATCCTATAACTCTGAATTTGTTCATCTACCATCATGGTACAGTCCCCAGATGATAACAAGCAGAATCACTGAATGAAAAAGAACCACAAGAACTACAACCAGAGGTGGGACTTTCAAGTCACAAGCAAGTCTGGTTAGTGATAAGCAGTGTTGGGGGTAACGCATTACAAGTAACGCGAGTTACGTAATAATATTACTTTTTTCAAGTAACTAGTAAAGAAACGCATTACTTTTTAATTTACAAGAAAATATCTGAGTTACTTTTTCAAAAAAGTAACGCCAGTTACTTTTTTCCCATTTATTGACTGATAGTTATTGAAAAACTAACTGAAATAAAATAATAATTAACAAAAATGAACAATCGTTTTCGTAATCATGACGTTCTCACCCCTTGGCGGAAAAATATTTGAGCTGTGTGACAGTTTAGGGAAATACCTGTAAATGGCGCATCACACACATGGGGTTATCTGACGGAGAGACGCAAAGCAGTTTAAAGCAGAGTCCTGCACCGGTCCTGTTTGCTAAACGTGCACCAGCAGTACTTAACAGAACACCTGACCCATTATCCCACAGCAGCACTAATTTAATTCTGTACCAGACCAGAACCGTTTGACATAAAGACCGCGAGTCGCGACCCGAACCGCACACGCATTAATCTACAACATCAGGTAGGCAAACTTATTCATTTTCTCGTGTAACACAAGCAATCAAACCAACATTAGGCATTCTAAGTTGGCGCTTTGACGAAAAACAGACACGCAGAGCAACGTGATAATTAACAGAAAAAAAAGATGAGAACGTGCATCCTTTCTGTAAACAATACAAAACTTGGCCGAGCATCTCGTGATCACTCTGCCAAACTTTAGAACAAATATAGGCTAAATCACATCATACACATGCTTATAATTCTTCATAAATAAAGAAAATAACATATTCAAATATGAGCCTTTACTGCGATTGTCGTTATTATTGAATTTCATTAGTCATAATTCATTTGATGATTTATGCGCGGCTGTTCATGGAAAAGTGAGCAAGACACAACAATACCATGATTATGGTTAAATAAGAAAAAAAACATCTAATATAATGAAATTAGGCTACATTTATTTTCATATTAATATCTCAACACACCATTAGATTACATTATCGCAACTTGTGTAGATTTATGCGTTTCAGCATGTGTTAATTTTGTGTCGCTAAATAAGGTTAAATTATGCCTCGTCTTTCTTTGGCCTTCGCTCTGGAAGTGATCTGTTGATTCTACTAAACTTTAATTAAAACCAAAACTAAACTATATAAAAACTAAATAAAAATGTGTTCACAAAATAAAAACTAAACTAAAACTAACAAAAATATTAATGAAACTAATAAAAACTAAACTGAATTTTATAGCAAATTTGAAAACGATATTAAAATAAAACGAATTTAAAAATTCAAAACTATAATAACCTTGGTGTGAACATGCTGTTACTGTAGTTCTAGACTAAATGTGAATGTGCATTAATTCATCCCACTCGCAAAAAACTGATTTAGTATTCATCAAAATGAATTAAAACGGTGAAATGCAAACACAGAATATGAAGCAAACCTGCAATAATTAAATATGTTAAACAACACAAATGTATCTAATCCCATTTTATTAACCAATGTCTTTGCTGCTGACCTTTGATGATCCAGTTCAATCATACTGATAAGAAAAAAATGACTTTAGATAATCTAACAATTGTGCTTCATTGTTTTTTTTATTGCTGAAGAGTGTTGAACTTCTTCTCCTGCGCTCTACTCTTCACACTGAATTCACTTTTCCTTCAGCCTGAGGTTTATTCATTACACTTTTTAGTGTGAAAGGGCTTTACATTTGCTATAATTACAACTTCTTGTATTAAAAACAATCAAGCCCTGCTCATATTTAAAAAGTAACGCAAAAGTAACGTAACGCATTACTTTCCTAAAAAAGTAACTAAGTAACGTAATTAGTTACTTTTTTAGGGAGTAACGCAATATTGTAATGCATTACTTTTAAAAGTAACTTTCCCCAACACTGGTGATAAGTGAAGCTGGGGCCTGTTTCATAAAACAAGTTTACCAAATATTTTTTTTAACTTCAGTTAGCCTGACTTATTGTCAGTTGATTTGGTTCAAAATAAGTCAGACTAACTGAAATAAGCCTGGCTTATTTGGTAAACTTGTTTTATGAAACAGGCCCCTGGTAATACTGTTTGTGGAGTTGTTTAATCCTCCTCTGCTGAGATCTTGAGAGATTTAGGCCCGGTTTCACAGATGGAGCTTAAACCAGGATTAGGCCTTAGGTAAATTAAGATATTTAAGCAGCTTTTATAAAAATGTCTTAGAAGAAAAATTTACAGGTGTGCATCTTGAGACAGAACAACAGCACATGCATTTTAGTCTGGGACTAGCCTTAAACCTTGTCTGTGAAACCGGGGGTTAATGTCTTTTATTTCAGTAGATTTTATCTAAGCCTGTGACTGGAACTCAGTTGTAGTTGTTGTGTTTCTCTTTTTCCTCTATTCTTGTTGTTTCTTTTCAGTGATTCTGCTTGTTAACAGCAGGTGTTCATCACTAATGCTCAATCATCTCTTAATTAATAACTTAATTTTTTTTATTTAGTTGACAGGGACATTGTACATTAATAAACCATTCCTGTAAATGTACCAGAATTAGCCAAAGGCTATTTTTCATCCGTAGTCCCTGGACAAGATGTCACAAGTCACCCTAAAGAAAATTTTATTAAAAATACATACTAGAAAATGTTATAATTGCATAGTACAAATCATACTGTAGCTTATTGAAAACAATAGGATCGATTAAAAACAGTGCAAACAAACACAAACAATAATAGGATAGCTAGCAGATATAAGATTCTAGTGTTGACAAATCTGAGTACTAATTAACCAATTCTTCAATCGAACCCTAAATAAAGTATATGTGTCTTGATCTCTTATAGTTGTCGGAATAGTATTCCGTTCTCGTGCAGCTTTGACAGAAAAAGGAGACAGACTAAAATTACTTCGTCTAAGCAGTATGATACAGTCTCTTCTTAATGTGCCTCTTGTAGAGCTATAATCAGTTGTTCTGATACGAACTAACCGACCAAAAGGGGGAGAAGATAATTATCTCATTCACTTCAATACCGCTTCAGTGTTACTTTTAACACTCTGTAGTGTAGACCCATATAGACACCCAGCAGTGTTAATTTGACATCGGGGATTTTGCTGTGCACATTACATCCAGTTTGAACAGTGTGTTTTTAAAGCATTGCAGGAGATGCAGACTCGCTTCTCAAATTTCAAAATGCCTTTATGATGCACAATGAATTTAAACACAAAATAAGGGTTTTAAGAGATCAGATATCAGGGTTAAAAGATCTAGCATCTGTCAAATCATCTCAGATGTATTAAGCAAAGTGTGAAGAACGGACCCCCTGGTCAAATTTAAGCGGGATGTCATTCCACAATGGTGACGAGTACCACAGTATCAGCCGTCTTACTGGCATCATTCTGCTGAGCTGCCTGTTTTTACAAGGAAACACAGTTTAGAGAATATATAGAAACAACGTCCTGAAATCTCTTTCATAAGATTGTTAAGATCAGCCTAATGGTTTTCATGAATTTCTTCAGAAACTTCTGATACCTGTATGAAAACAGAAATCTGCTGAGGTTCCTCTCTGTCTAGTGCCGTCGTCACAGAGATGACTCCACTCTTTAGATCAATTTCAAAGTTGTTCTGGTATTTATTTGGAATGACTGGAACAAAAAAAAATGTTTTTTTTATTATCAGAAACTTATTCATTCAGATTATTTAGATTAGGACTTGTGTCATGCAAGTTTGTTGTATATCATCTGTTACGGGTACCTGTCATTATGCTGTAAACTACAGGTGTGTTGATGCCCGTGTCGCCATCTTGAGCTTTTATGGCCGCAGGAGTGACGTCTGAGAAGTGTCCTACCTGTGCATGGACAGAAAAGAGGGTTTTATTTGTGTGCTCACACATGAATTTAAAGCATCGATCTTGTCTTCTAATGTCATTTACCTGATTTTCCTTAATGGATGCCTTGTAGAGAGAGTGGTCAAAATAAGGGTTTAGGTTGTCATCATCTTTAACTGCTATTGAAACTAGTGTTGTGTCAGTGAGTGAACCTATGTCCTGCAAGAAAATAAAAACCTTACTTAAAAAATGTTGGGTTAAAAATAACCCCAATAGTAACCAAACTACTGGATTGGTAAAGCACCTTCCCAACTGTGATTTATTTTAACCCAATAGTTGGATTAAACTTTACCCAATCACAAAATTTACAAATCTCTTCATGACATTTAATTTATTTTGTTATATATATATATATATATATATAACAAAATAAATGAAATGTCATTTATATATACATTTACATTTATGCATTTAGCAGACGCTTTTATCCAAAGCGACTTACATTGCATTCAAGTTACAGTTTTACATTTGATCAGCTCTTGCTTTCCCTGGGAATCGAACCCATGATCTTGGCGTTGCTAGCGCCATGCTCTACCATTTGAGCTACAGGAAAGCTATATATATATATATATATATATATATAAGTATTGACTTACTATCACCCTTAAATTATTTTTCCGTCCAAAAATCAAAATCTTCACATTATGAAAGCTGTTCCTGGTCCTTAAACACTTGTATGGTAAAAAGCAGCTTGGACATTATGCTAAACATCTCTTTTACATTTTCTCATGTTTAGTAATCAAAGTGAAATGGATGTAGGAGTTCGTCTTTACCCTAGCTAATACGAGGAAGCTGTAATGTTGAAATTTGTTGTAGTTCAGAGGTTTAGTCAACATGATTTTACATTCATTCCCATCAAAACTGACTTCAAATTCGTCTGGTACTGGAGGCTGTTAACAGAGTAGAAGTGATGAATTAAAATGGGGACATACATAAATTCATGAATGTAAACAATATTATTTAATTTCCTTTCATTTCTTAAAAAAATATTTGCATGCATCAATTCTGCACAGCAGAACAAACACAGTTACAGCAATCAAAGAAATTTGAATGTTTTAAAGTCAAGGGTCAAGAGCAATTGATTTCATCTAAGGTGGTGGCTGAAGTCAGTTGTAGTTCTTGTAGTTCTGCTCGTCTCATCTCTTTTTTTCTGTTCTTGTTTCTTTTTCTTTCAGTGATTCAGTTTGTTAACAGCAGGTGTTCTTCATTAATGCTCAATCATCACCCAATTAATCAACTAATTATCTCAATAACTTTAACACTGCTTCAGTGTTACTTTATTTAACACTCTGAGTGTGGACTCATATAAACACTGATCAGTGTTAATTTAACACTGAGGATTTTGCTGTGTGTAACTAGAAAACATTAGATTAGATATATTCAGTGACAGTGTTTTATTGGTATTAAATCTGATCTGATTGTTTAAAAGTCATATGGGAGAGTGATCAGAATATGAGATCCCAGTAACAGGGTAAGGATTGGGACATAAAAGTGCAATGGTATTTTTTTTTTTTTTTTTTTATTTATTATTATTTATTTATTTATTTTACTTTGTGTGTGAGTGTGTGTCTGTGAAATAAACTTTAGTTTTTTTTTTTTAGGTTTTTAGGATCAAATGTAAGATGCTGTTTTTCACTCATTTAGTGCATGTAGGGCTTTCGCATTTACCCTTAATGCAGTTTTGCAGAAGCCTATTGCGTATATCAAATGTGTAAGAATCATTCATGACTTACCAGAATAGAATATATAATTTTTTTGTACAGCTACATCATTATCAGTAGCTATCACACTGAGCACACTGTAACCCACAGACATCATCTGGAATGAAAGAATGAAAGACAGGATTTACTAAGAGGTGCGAGGGCCCTCAGTGACCAAACACACTATAAAGGTGTGAGCTTACACACACCTCTGACACGGTGACACCATATGTTTTGCTCTGGAAGATCGGAGGGTTGTCATTTATATCCATAACGATAAGTGACCGGATGTTTCTTGCCTTAAAAAATTGAAAATTAAGACTTTATCATTTTATTTTATTTGCTAAATCTTTTTTTTATCCTCTATAATATATTGTCTTATTTAATGATTTTATGAAGTTATTGTTTAAATAAACATACCCCTCCTATGCAGGTGACTGAATAATACAAAGCATCTGCAGACTAGAAGACAAAGCATACAAACAGACATATATGATAAAATGAAATGCAATACAATCATCTACCTATCTATCTATCTAACTATCTATCGGCATTGGGTCAGTGAGGCTGGAACCAACCAGCATTATTTCATCAGAATCCAGCGGTTTGGTGATCCGTATAGTAGCGGTTGAGTCTCCATTAGAGTAATCCATCTTCAAATATTTCATACCAACGGCACTGAGATGTGGCCGCAGAGCCAGACGAACATCCGGGCTGATATTAGTGATAGTCTCTAGAATTCCTGTAAGGCAGATCAAATGCACATTTAAATACATATTCTAACACACAATCTAAAACATACACACCAGATAATGCCAGTGAAGTTTTTTCCTCTTGTGATACTCTTTAAAAAACAGATAATTTATCTAAATATTAACAACAAATCAAAATTAATAAAAAACTTTATTTTATATTAAATATTATAATAAAACATTATATTATATTATATTATACTATATTATTTTATGTGGGCATATCTCACCTTCATGTCCCTCATCGATCCTCCCTAGATGTCTATTGCTTCCATTTACACAGTCTATCTCTGCAGAACCTTAAACAACAAGTAATTGGTTTCAGGACTCAGTTCAGTAGCACACACTCCATTAATATATACAATATATTGAAAATGAAGACAAATTAATACAATTATTTTAAAAATTGGTCTGAAATACTGAATTTTCGTTGAAATGCTAGTGGCATGACTCTGCTGCCAATCTCAGATCTTTACTTCAATTGTTTGTTTCCTCAGCAGCAAATCATAGTTACTGAAACTTGAGTCTCAAATTGAGTTGAGAAATCTCAAGTAAAACTAAACCACATGAGCATTTTAAGACTTTTACCCTGTAAAGAATTATTTTAAACATAGATAGATAATTTGACTTTAAATAAATTAGACTTACCAACAGCACCCCTTAAACTGTCAGCATGCAGACAAGCTAAAATAATTAACACAGCAGATAAGGCCATCTTTTCCACAATTCACTGTCAGTGCTGCTTGTATTGTGAAGTCTGGCAGTTAAGAGAATGACTATACCTTATATACTGCACGTATCTCTCTCTGAGCTGTTATTTATTGTATGCCATAGACCGTTATGGCCTCTGCTGTAAGCAGGTATCAAAGGTATTTTGAAATAATGAATGGTACATTATTCCTTCCTCAATAATTAAATCTGAAGACATTTATGCTGGACTTTGGCCTGCAATTGAAAAGGCTGCAAAGACAACAATAAATAATACATAGCCTGCACTGCTGGTAACTCCATGAGATTTTTAACATCCGTGTGCCTAATTCTGTGTTGCTATTGCCAACACTGTAAAGATCTTATCTTATCACTGCTTAATAGTTATGATCCTTGTTTATCAGAACCAATGTTGTATTAATTATTACACCAAAATGTTAGTGACATTACACGACATATCAAAGGTCACACACAAACACTGTACATAAATGTATGAAGTATTATTATATCTTATGTTGATGATTTTATATAATAAAAGCTTTGAAAATGTATTGAAGCATACATCCGTGTGTCTTAATCCAGTTTAAGCAAATCAGTTTAGCCTACTCGCGAGTGAAAAGTAGACATCTTGGGGTTGCAAATCCTTCCTTTGTGATAGAACTTTCTCAGTGGGCATAGGAAATGTGGTTTCTTCAGTTGCTCCTCTGAATTGTGGTGTTCCCCAAGGGTCCGTTCTTGCCCCAACCCTGTTTCCTTTGTATATGCTTCCACTAAGTAATATCATTTAGAAACATGGAGTGTCATTTCATTGTTATGCAGATGATACACAAATATATCTGCCTCTGAAGCAAATAGACACAAAAGGTTTGGAGAATCTGTTTGTATGTCTAGAGGATATTAGATCTTGGATGTCTTCAGTTTTACTAGAATTTAAGGATAAGAAATTTGAAGTTATTGTATTTGGGCCTCAGGTGAATAAGGATAATGTAAACCATAATCTGGGATATTTGAACTCCATTAAGCCTACTGTGATGAGGTATGTATGAGCCCTTTTTGATACCTCCTTAAAATTTGATCAACAGATTAACACAGTAGTGAAGTCAAGTTTTTTCCATTTAAAACTTCTATCTAAAATTAAGTCTTGGTTATTGTTTAAAGATCTTGAGAGAGCCATGCATGCTCTAGTTTTAGCGTGTTTGGATTATTGTAATTCTTTATATGTTGGTTTACCCCAGTCTTCTATATTACGACTCCAGATGGTTCAAAATGCTGCAGCCAGGTTTCTAACTGGGACTCGCAAACGAAAGCATATTACTCCGATTTTAAAGACTCTAAATTGGTTACCAATGCGTTATAAAATTGATTTTAAGATATTAGTATTTGTTTTTAAACCCTTAAACGACTTGGCACCCTCTTATCTGTCTGACCTATTAAAAGAAAATGAGCCAACAAGATCTGAGATCAACAATAAACCACTCCTTGGCTCAGCCAAATCACGGTTAAAGACAAGAGGTGATTGTGCATTTGCAATAGTTGGACAGAGGTTATGGAATAACCTTCCATCATCCGTAAAAGCTTCAAATTCTGTCTATGAGTTTAAAACTAAGTTGAAATCGTATTTTCTCACTTTGGCTTTTTAACTTTGTATGTAAAAATTTTTTTTGTTCTGTATTTTATTGATTTTTTTCTTTCTGGCTTTTTATTCTATTTGTACAGCACTATGGTCAACTGCTGTTGTGTTTATCGGTGCTTAATAAATACATGAATGAATGAATGAATGAATGAATGAATGCAAACCTCATTAAGCCCAAACAATACTTTGGGTTTTACACATTCTGTAGCATATTTGTACAGATGTATGCTTTTGCCTTGAAAAGTGTGCTTCTTTTGACTATGTGACCACAGGTGATCAGTGCATATTGCTTACGGACTAGGATAGCTTGGCTCTCATCCATAAAAATATCTTCATACTTTGCACTTGTACTTGAACTGTACTTAGTCATCTCCAACCCGAGCCTCATGAGCATGTGCATACATTGTTGTGGTCTTCCATGTCACAACCCAGTCAACAATTTGATCTCACCATGAGCTCCCAGGATACTCGTGATGTGGTTACATTGTGAGGTAACAGTGAGCTAAAAGTGTAACCTCGCAGCGCCCTCAATGTGTGCTCATACTAATGTGAGGTCAAAGTGCACTCACTAAACGGAGACTGGTTACCCAGCATGCATTGCAGCATGAAGCTTTTGATTGTCACCATAGTTGAGATTAACATGTTGAAGAAAATTCATTTTTTGTTGATTTTCATATGTTTATGAGAACAGGTAGTGCAAAACCTTTTTTTGGTATGGTAGAGGGGAAAGGGCCTGAGGAATTCTAGCCTAAGCTATGTGGAGGAGAAGGGGAAGACCTGCCCTGACCTTAGAGGTCATATAGGCCCTAAATGTAAAGGGAGTAAGGCTGTACAACATGATTTAGTAGAATGCTATTTACTTCCTCTCCAAGTATGGAAAAGTACAGCTGCAAGATTGTAACCTTGTAACATTGAGTGTGCGGATATAAGGTGGAGGAGCACCCTCCCCGTTTGTCGCACTCTGCAGGGACCTGTGTTTCTGTATGACTGTTGACCTTCTATGCAAAGAATAAAACCTTTTTAAAGACTAAAAGTGAGTTTGTCTCTTATGCTGATGAGAGTAAGTTAAAATTGCCACGACAATTTGGTGTCAGAATAGTGGAATTCGTTGGATGTGTCTTCTGGACCTGAGAGCGGACGGTGACTGATCATCCTGGACTTAGAGTCCAGCCCTAACCCCGAATAGGTTTGAAGGGACGGCAGGGACCAACCGCCAAGGCCCGGAGGGGACACCACTGGAATCTGTAAACGAACCCAGGAGGCAACAGGACTCTCGGGTAAGAGACAAATCAAAATTTTCTAAAGAATTTGGGTTTTGATTTGAATTGGAATTAAGATAAGGGGATAAACCATATTGGTGGGTCTGGCTCTGTGGAAGTCCGTAATCAAGAAAGATCTCTAAGAAAGATTGAGATTACGTGGAGCACAGTTAAGATGTTTTCTAGAAGAAATTGAAACTGGGCAATGAGGCGTGATCGGAAATTGAGATCACGAGATCCGGAGATTTCGAAGCAAGAAATTGAGATCACGCGCAGCCAGTTAACATTTCTAAAAAGGGGAAATTTAAACTGTGCAGGTAGTAAACGGAGCTGCACGAAGCGCTCCGCCTGTCCGATTTGGGGTTAGCGATCGGATCTGTTGGAAACGTCTAAACAGATTATAGGCGCCGAAAAGTAGACCACAGAGGAGAAACAGACAATATGGGGAAGTCCCAGAGCAAGCTCGCTAAATATGATACACCGGTATTTTGTCAAATGAAAAAATTATATGGCCAGAAATGCATGCAAGATATGGGGAAACTAATTAGGTATCATGATTTTCCAAAAGAGGGAACATTAAGTGTCACAAGATTAAATGTTGTAAAGGAATCAGTTGAAGAGGGAAGCACAAAGCAGAAAGGGTGCTGTGTGAAACATATGTGTGATAGATGTGAGAAGACTGTGAATTGTTGGATGGGGGAGGCAGATAAGAGGGAAAGAAGAGCAATGCAGAAAGAATTAGCATGTAGAGCTGATAAGGAAAAGGAAAATGAAAAATGTGAAGAAAAAGTAACTACATCACATAGACCTACTAACCGCTCTGATGTTTCTGTCTCTAAACATGCACCACCGCCCTATCATCACTACCCCGTCGCTGAGCTGTGAGCCCTGAAAGTGGACCCTGACCTCGACTGCTCTCCACCAAAAAGACCAACAGCACCGCGAGCGGAGGAAGAAGAAACAGAGGAAGACCTCAATGTGATTTCTGAGACCCCCCACGAAGAAGCTGAAGAGGAGAGAGTGCTCATGGCTGCCCCGACAAAGAAAAGAAAAACCAGACAAACGGTGAAAGAAGAAAATGTGAGTATAACAGCTCCGATGATTGAAGTTTCGGGACCTGATGGGCCGATGATGGTTTTCAGACCATGGACTGTGACTGATATGAAGGAAGCGATGGCTCATTTGCCGAGTCCGGAAGAAGCGGGTGACAGATTTTCGGTCACATTCTGCAAAGAATTCAGTCCCACCGTGCACGAGCTGAGGAGGCTGCTAGCAGTGAAATTGGGGGCTTCGAGCTGGCACAAAGTGAGTGGAAGGCTGCAAAGGGAAGACTACAGGAGAGAAAACAGCAAATGGGAACACCGACACAACTTGGATACTGCACAGCTGTTGAGGAGCTGGCTGAAGGTATAAGGACATAATTCCAGCACGTGTGGACACATCACAGATTGGCAATTGCTGCCAGAACAGGGAAGAGTCTGTGCAAGATTATTATCATCGACTCCACGAGATATTCAACAAACACAGCGGATTAACAGAACCGGCTGATCGAGGAAATCAACCCGAAACATGGGAGTGTCATTTAAGGAGCTGGTTTTTGAATGGACTGAGACCTGAGATTGCGCAAGCAGTGAAAACCAGCTACATTGAATGGAAAAACGGTCGATTATCTGCTGTTCTAGCACATGCTTTGCACGCAGAAGAACTGCAGACAGCAAAGAAAGACAGAGTTAAAGTAAAGACTGACAAAGATTTACAGCTGGCCCTAGTGCAAGCTGTCTCGAGGCCAGGGGAATCCTCTGTGCAGTGCTGTCAGCAGACGGGAGGGGGAAGAGGAAAAAGACAAGGTGGAAGATATTCGAACGGGGCTGGAAGAAACTTTGAAAAACGGGGTTGTTGGATTTGCGACACCGATGATCACGAGATGAGAAAATGCACCAAATGCAGACTGTGCAAGAAGGATGGCCATTGGGCTAAGGACTGTCCAGACAACCAGCGAGATCAAGAAGCAGACTGAAGCGAGGAGGACGGAGAGCCGGAAGGAGGGGTTCAGGCCGAGCGGCCAGCGGCGACTGAACAGGGAAGTTAATTTTTTTTAACCACACACATACACTGATGTATACACTGCTCTCTGCAATGAAGAAAAAGATTGCGTTTCTTTGTGTAATTCTGATTTGAATGATGAAAATTCTGATAAATGTTTAATGATGTATGAAAGTGAAGCATTTAAGAAAATGCCTAATTACCCCATGCTGGTTGAGGGGGTAATGATTGAGTTTTTAGCTGATTCTGGGGCTTCAAGGTCCTCTATACGACCATGTGACTTGCCATGTCAACCGTCATTATCAGATAAAACAAATGAGTCTATTTCTGCATCAGGGCATACCATTTTTGAAAGATTTACAGTGCCTCTAAATTGTGAAACAGAGGGGGGCAGAGTGCTGAATCATGCATTCGTTTATTCACCAAAATGCCCTGTGTCCATTTTGGGCCGAGATCTGTTATGCAAACTAAATTTGATACTACTTGCGGACTCCTCAGGTGTCAGAGTGGAAACAGAGGGGGAGCAATGGTGCTGTTTGCAAGCAGAGCCTCAGTGGGCCTATGAATGGCACATCATAGATCATGATTGGGCTGAAATGATGTGCGAATTGGCTAAGAGTCGAACTAAGCCACATAATACAGAAATTATGTTGCCTGACAATTTGCATTGCACGTCACATGTTGTAATGGAATTAAACAAACAGTATGAAAAAGACTGGTTTAAGGGAGAAAAAGGAGAAACTTTGAGTTTTGAAAAAATATTTTGGACAGAGAATATGTGTGCTGTCTCAGTCAGCCTGACAGAAAAACAGCTTCCTTTTTTCCTAATGCAAGCAGACATGGGCTGAGATGGGGGGGTTTGTGAAGAAATGTGTTGATACTACAGACTGGTGTGAGATAAGCGCTGGTGTGAAACACAGCGAGAGTCTAGGAGCATTTATGTCAGAGTTCAAGCATGAAATTGAGGTAGAGAGAGAAGTGGTAACAATTAGGGAGTGTTTGATACATTTCACCCTTTCTTGCATCATTTGTTCCATTTCCTTCTGATTGAAATGCACATTCTTCTTTTTGTAGGATGTCTCTTAGCTGGTCCTCAATAGAGAGACTTATATAAAAATTGCCTTCTGCAATATTCTTGTGAGGGTCATTTATCTCATTACACTCTGGACAATGCATGTTGTTCTTTGGAAGATATGCCCGGCAAATGTTGCAGAAAAGGTGAACATTTAGAGACTATTACTAGGATCATGTAATAGTTTTCGGAAGAGGTGGAGAGACTGTGGCAGTATGTTGCTACTCGGGAGAAAGATGTTTAAGAGCTTTAAAAGGTCTTCCACAGTACTTGCTGTTAAACTGTGCCTCAGTGAAAAGGACAAAATTAGAAGTATTGCCTGTGCAATTGTTATCTCTGATCCTGTGTAAAGAGTTACCCCATTTTTTTCAAATTGTGAATTAGAATCAGAATTTGTGTCAGCAGTGTCATCCATAGCAGAGTTTACTTCTCCCTGAGCATCTTTCCACTCATCTTCATCATGGTCCATTTCATCAACTGAATCATAAAATTCCTCGTCCTCCTCGTCTTCCTCACTCTCCACAAGGGAGTCCTTATGAGGGGTAAGATCATCTCAGTTGTAACGAGGAGCCTTATTTCTTTGCCATTGACTTGTCTTTGGAAGGGGGCAACTCGATTCTGGATCCAAAAATCTAGTAACATGATCAAGGACTATTTTAACATACAGTGACAGTGCTTTCAAGTAATACTATGATAAAGATGATGATGATTATCTTTAACCCTCTGGTACCGTTTGGTCATTTTTTGGGTTTTGAAGCTTTACGATTTTTACTTAACATCTGCGTTTTTACATTTTCAAAAAGTATCAATTTAATTTATAAAAGTGAGCACTCAGTGTTTCAAGATTCCGGCTGATGACACACGCGATGGATTTGGAAAGCAACAGGTGTGTAAGTGTGTAAATTAACTTCTTTATCTTTATCTTTTTGGGAAAATTGATTATCCAAAAGCATGTTTCTGCATGTTCAGTTTAGCTGACTTTCATTAAATGAATCACCAAGGACCACAGTTACAGCTAAACAATCTTGAATGTTCTACTGAAGAAAAACTCAGCTACACCTTGGGTGGCCTGAGGGTATATCAGTTAACAGCAGATTTTCATTTTTGCATGAACTATTTTTAATGGAACATCATAGGTTTCTGTCCCTCCATTACAAGTCCATGTTACTCAAATTTAGATAATCGTTGTGAAGACAGAATTTTAATTTCTGGTTGGAGTACTCATTTTACCAACTTCAGTAGTTTTAACAAATTGCTTAACGTTAGTGATGGTTATGTAATGAGAAATGTCATGATTGTGCTCTTATGTTGTTAGGACTCTGACGATTACTCATTCCACCACCTGGACATTGAAATCATCCTCATTGGGCATGAAGGTGATGTTCTCATCTTCTCTCCATCTCAATCCAGCCTGACTGAATATCATCATTGAAGGAGAAGTTCCATGAGAACTTCCATGAGAACCACTTGTGTTCTGCCGTACATGACATTAAAATGTGTTCTGTCACAGCATATTAGTCCTGTTTGTGCTCGGTCAATGTGTTCACACAATTCTTTAGCCAAGTTTAAATTTACAGAGATTTGCCTCCTTTTTAATGCATGCCCAGTTTTTAATGCATATCCAGGTATTCACAAGGGATATAGCATATATTGTTGAATACTGTGTGTTCATGTTTCTTCTACAAAATAGTTACATTTGTTATAAGCTGTTTCAAAGCTTATTTCTACTTGTCTTGTTGCTGACAGTTTAATGCATTGTCATGTTAACATTTCTTTGGTGAACAATAAAAAAAAAAAACATTGTGAAATCTATTTATTTTCTTATTTTCCAATTTATTTGAACTAGAATGTTTAATACAGTAAATCTCAAAAACTATGTCTATTTACATGACATTACATAATTTATCATTACTTTAAAACATTTGGTAATGTTATTTGATAATATATATTTTTGTAGTTTTTAGTCTTTATTTCACCCTCTAACTCTAGCACTCTCTATTCTAGAATTAGAATATTTTATCTATCTTTTTATAAAAAAAAAACACACACACTTGACCCTCTATCAATTGCATATTTATTTTCTAACTTCTAGTTTTTCTTGAAAAACTAACACTAGCTTTCTTTTTTTCTATTCTACCTACTTGTCTCTTTAAAAAAAACAAAAAAAAAAACAGGTTTCTTTTGTCTATATTCTATCTACTTGTTTTCTTTAAGCAAAACCAACAACAACAAAGAAAACTTGCTACATGCACTGCTTTAGGCTAACCGAGACTTGTTATAGCACTTGCATGTTGCTGTTCTTTTGTTGGTTTTGATTGCTTCTATTGTCTTCATTTGTAAGTCGCTTTTGATAAAAGCGTCTGCTAAATGACTAAATGTAAATGTAGTTGTAACTTGCAATAGTTATTTTATACAACCACCACCTAATAATAACAGTTGATGTGAAATAATGATTTTCAATAAAGACTACTAATGTAAACTTGATTTGTCTATTGCATAAACTTAAGGTTCTATGTTAATTCAACTAAGGCTGCTTAGTTTCACCTTGTGTAAAAACTTGTAAAAAATGGTTTAAGGCAATGCAATTTTCTAGTAAAGTCAACTAATTTGGGTTATGAGTGTATGGGTAGGCTATACCTGAACTACACACACAAAAAATTGTGGACATGATTCGGAAAAGCTAAATATATAAATATATATTTTTTTTTTTAAATAGAAAAATATACAAATAAATTATCCATAGAACATTCATTTAATAATAAAAAAAGGTTTACGGACTGTTTTGACTAAACAATACAAGTGTGACTCCTACAGTAAATGAACAATACCAGAGGGTTAAAAACTTTCTTTACAACAAAAATAAATCATATTCATAACAATATTGTATAAGATCTGCAATGCCTATTAATATGACAAAAAGTTTGTATGAGTAATGTACTAAATTTACTAATTAATTATTATTTAAAATGCATTACATTGAATTGCTTAATTATACTCAGGACACTTTAAAAAAAAAAGTCTACCTTTTGTAAGTGCCTCGTTGGTGTGCATTCATTTCACTGTAGGGATATCTTCTTCATTAATGGAATCATATGTGGTCACTGCTGTGTAAAGATTAAATATGTATGTAAAAATATACACTGTAAAATAATAATAATTATAATAATGATGACAATAATAACAAAAATAAACAATGTATTATTATTATTATTGTTGTTGTTGTTGTTATTTTGTCAAGTCAACTTAATAAAAAAACAAAACAGAAATATGTTTTTAAGACACCGCCCCAACTCACTTGGTAGGCGTGAACATTCAATTGCGCACGCGCAGCTCTTGCTCAAAACTGCAACGGTCGGAAGAGAAGATAGACGTTCTGGAAGATCAGCAGTGACAAAAAAGTTGTAAGTAACATATTAACAAGTTTCATATAAATATTTTACACGATAAATGCGTAATAATGATTTTCGTCGTTAAATGGCTTATATATTTAGACTTTTGTAAAGAATTTCCACCGAGCAGTAACGTTACGGTTCAGATTACTTCTCTTTATAGAAGAATTACATATGTCATGATATAGTGATAAATGGTCTACCTTTGTCAGCTACTTGAACCATAAGTAGAAATTTTATAGTAATTTCTTAAACGTTATTTTTGCAACTGACATCATAATTGACTTTATCGTTAGTTAGTGGATGCCGGTGAGGCCTTTGTTGTTATTGCTGGTTGCTTAGTAACAATTTTGAACATCGTTTTGGAGGGAAAAGCATCTTGGCTGTTCTAAATTCTCTGTAAACCGAGGCTTACGGCTATTAACGAGATACTTGTGTTCTTTGTCTTTTATGATATTTTTTCGGGAGAGAGAGAAAGCAAGCAGCTGTCTTGTGAAACCCATAGGCGTACCCATGACAAGTGTCATAGGCGTGCAGCAAGCATGGCTAGATCCACCGGCTGGTGCGAGCTATGAGGTCCGGTTCGAGCAAAACCTTAACCCAGATTAAAACACCTATAAAACATTCATGCCTTTGTTTATTAAACGCCAAATCCCATATTATTAGGATAAACGTTCTTTGTCTTGCCACTATCATCTCATTGTCAGAATATTAATAATGCTAAATAATTAATAATAATTAAAATCCTTTATAGAAAATGAGGTTCATGCTTATACAATGGATTGAAGATCCCCCAGCATGGGATGTGCTTCCAACAAGTAAAATTATAAATGGCTGCTGTGAAATTGGGGGCATATGTGATGTGTCATACAAAGAAGAATCCAGCCCAGCAAAAATTTTAAACATTGGTAAGTATGCTTTTTGAATATGTCTGTGCATTACTGTGATACAATTGATATATGATGTGATGGTTCTTTATTTCAGGAAGTAGATCTGCAATGCTGAAACAGCTTCACTCTTTAGAAAAAAATCAGTCCATCAGTGAAACCAGACCTGGAGAGAATGGAGAATTAGGGAGAGGGCACCTCCAGAAGTACCGCAGAATACTGTCTGAATCAGAGAGCAGTGAGGAGTATGAGGTAAATTATGATGTTGCTGTTTGTGGTGGTAATTTCAGACAACATTAACAACATTGTGTGTAAAATGTTCTTGTTTATTTAACTGTTGCTTGAAATAAATATCATATTTGCAATAATGCATATATTCTAGGGGAAAAAAGGGCCTTTGCTCATGTTATACTGCTAAACTCAACATATCACACGATATAGGCCTAAGTATAAGACAAAAACCTATACAAGGACTTGTTTTGCCCTCAGATCTTGAATTTTAGTGGCTATCAGCATTTTAATTGGTTTAATCACAGTCAGTCACACTGTCAGGCAGGGTGCTTTAATTACATTAATAATTTAACATGTTATTTTTTCCAAAGTTAATTGCACCAAATGAATGCATTAAATCAACTCTTGATATTGTATAAAGATTAATATTTATATAAAGACAGAATTATTTACTTTAGCAAGAAGTGTTGATTTTATTTTCAAGTAGACGTTATGCGCAAGAGAAACAAGTGTGCCTCTATCTTAAGAATTTGTTTTTTGAATTTCCATTTTTGCAATAGCTGTATATTTCTATAGCATCGCTGTTGAAGAGCTATTAGCTTGTGAAGTGGATTTACATTGAGTTAACAAAAGTTATTATGTGTGTTGTAATGTTCAATAACAAATGTTAGTAGACCGTGAAAATATTAAAATGGGTGGTTCATTCATAATTTTATGCTGTTGAAGTATATACCGGGAAAACAGAAGACAATGGGTCTCATTCACTAAGCATGCGTATGCACTAATTTGTGCGTGAAATGTGCGTATGAATGATTTTAAGAACAAACAACGATTCACCAAAAATTTCGTACTAAAATTTATTCTACATTTACGAAGAATTATAGGAACAACTGAAACCACGTACGCAGAAAGCACTTACTCTGCACGGCCTTATAATCATGTTAAGATATTATATTTCATCTAAATACGACTACGATTATATTAAAGCATGTTTACTAAATAATTGTGTTATATAATCCATATACAAAATTATATAACAAACTTATTTAATAATACAATTTAATCTTGTCATCATACATTTCATCATATAGTGAAAGTGTAGGCAAAGTTGCGTTTTGTTCAGCTGTGAGGTTTCTCTAAATAAGCCGTATGTAGAGCTGGCTCCCGAGAGATCTGTAGTCTGGGTCTGTATGAAAGTTTTTTGTGTGTTTGAACTGGTGAGAATGGTACACTTGAATGCTCAAAGATCTGGCTAGAGTGCGTTTGCTCTGAATAAATGCGGAAAGCCCTTATATGGAGATAATTTTGGTGTGTTTTATGCAAATGACTAACCTCGTGCACGCGGCCGCTCATTTAGAATTACTCCAAATTCACGAACATAAGAACGAGGTAAGAACAAATTCATGTGCGTACGCACGTGTTGTGAATTAGGCGGAAAGTTTTCGTGAGAAGTTCAAATGTGCGTATAAATATGACAGGGTTCCCACGGGTCCTTGAAATCCTTGAAAGTTTGTGAATCTGAAAAAAAAAATTCAAGGCCCTGGAAAGTTTTTGAAAATAAACATACATAGATACAGGTCCTTGAAAGTACTTGAATTTATTTTGTGCAAGAAGTTTTCTGGAAAAAGTTCCATATTATTCCCTCCGGTCAGCTAATGTGTTATTTCGCCAACACTTCGTGGCCTATGCATACTAGCTTGCTTGATTTACGTTAGTTACGCGCATTTATGTGTTACGTAAAGTGTTTCACTCGTCAGGTACTAGTACGTTGCCATGACATTCACGCTGTAAGACCTTGGGGAAGGTAGAACGCACACACATCTGAACATAATAGCGAGCACATTCCTGAACTCAGATTTCCTGCCATAAAACCTCGTTATCTGAAGAGACTTTGTTAAAACAAGGAGGAATTGGAGGAGAGTATCGTGAATGTGGTTAAAACAGGACTTCACTGGTTTCTTATCACTTAACCATCATTTAACCAGGATGGAACAAGGATCACTGGATCTGAACATGGTCTGGGGATGATCCTTAAAGCAGTAACTTAATGATGGTATCAAGAACCAAGACTGTTTTACGAAGAGTCCGAGTGTTGAGGTTTTACAGACACTGCCCCAAAGTGACTTTATGACCTCCCATCCTCCCAGGACATGGCAAGGATATGTGCCTTTCATTTCTTTAACCGAACAAAGACTCAAACTTTTATAAAGTGTTCCAAAAGACAATTAATACCCGTTGCTGTTATCAAAAGCAATATATACAATATATTTTACAAAATATATCAATGTGTATTTTATGTCATTTATAAGCTGACTGTCATTGTAATCAATGGTATGTTTTTATAATCTTTTGAGGTATAATTTTCTCCCGTAAAGTGAGAACTACACTTATAGCGTCATATACATGATGTGTTGTTTCTAATCTTTAAATAGAACCCTTTTGAGTTAGTTTTAGCATGAAAGCTATTAATGTATGTCGAATACCTTATGTTTGGTTTCATATTAACGGTCAGGACAAATGCAAGAATTTGGTGAGCATGGGAAGTTAATATTGAGTATAATAATGTGTGATTAGAACGTGTTAAAAGATATTTTCTTCATGTGATGAAATAACTAAGCAGATACATTTACTGCATGGAAAATGAGCCGTGTAGGTGGACCTCCGGCCAGAGGGACAACCTGGTTGGTGGAAGCCTCTGGGGGTTGAACGGAAGGCCTCTGACGTCAGTCCCTTTTAAAAAGCGGATCCCCGCTCTCTTTTGCTCTCTCTCTGTTCTGCTCGGAAATCGCACGCTTCTTTGAAACTCGGAGCTACACCAAGCTCGCAGCCTTTAACACCCGGCCGAGTTTTGAAGACTGAACCAACACTTCGTCAAAACTCTGAAGAAACTCTTGAAAGTCTGAAGCTACGCGAAAGGAACTTCAAGCATCGAACAACCCCAGAGCAACCAGTCAAACCAACAGAGGGGCATCCCCAAGAGTGACGCAACGACACGACACGACACGCGGGGTTTCCAACATCCGGGAAACGCGGGGTTTCCTCGATCAGCGACCATTTCAACTTAAAAGCAAGTAACCCAAACAAAACCTTTATTCTGCTGAACTGGTCGTATCTATCTCTAAAGTAAAATTAAGATAGTTCTCCATTTGATGATCGACACGAGTCAAATCGTGTGGAAAATGAACAGTGCTAGATTGTAATCATTCTCAGTTAAATTAATTGCCTGTGTGTATGTGTGTGTGTATGTATTTTGTTTTATGTTATTTAGCTTAGTTCATGTATTGTAGTAAGATAGCAAATAAACTCTTGTTTGATTTATAGAGAAGTGTTCTGTGTGTAATATTCAAATCAAATCCTGCTCAGATACGTTACCTATATGCTCATAACTGTCATAAGGTTATTTAAATAATTCTGGATTATTATATTGTGGCCACGAGAATAAACAGAATTTCTCAGATATACTGAAATCGCTGGACGATTGTTAAATGGTATAAGTTGGACGTTTTGATTAATATCAATTGATTATCGATATCAAATCGTAAGATTCCCTGAAGCTAAAATAAAGCTTAAACAAAAGAGCTAAATTAAACAATGTAAATGATTAATTCATTACAACGCGCGCGCGAAAATACTACGATGGTACCAGAAGCGGCTCTTTCAAGTCATGCCAGCCTGGTCTCATGTTCATACGTAGGTATTGATACGTAACATTTACAAGCACAAAACGTACATTTATGTACGTATTTATTGATGCTAAAACGTACAATGTAGACGTATTTCAACGTTTAAAACGTACAAATCGATACGTATTTTTAGCTAAAAAACGTAAAAATATTTACGTATCTTTTATATCATTAAGATATTCGTATCAATGCATTTTTATCATTTTATCAATAAGCGATTTAGACTTTTAGACCCCTTAACCTACCCCCAAACCTAAACCTACCCATTTTACAGCGAATATGCATTTTTATCATTTTATTAATAAGCGATTTAGATTTTAGACCCCTTAACCCACCCCCAAACCTAAACCTACCTATTTTATAGCGAATATAAAACGCAACTGACCGAAGCATGCAGGAAAATAACAATTTTAGTAAGAATAATAGCATTAAAAGTGTTTTATAGTCGCTAATCCCACTCCTACCTCTAAACCTAAACATAGCTATTTCTGTACAGTATAAGAAAAACATGACAGACAGATAAATGCAATTACAATCATTTATTTATTGCAAAAATTTCAAAAGCACTACCAAAAGTAATCCAAATGACGATGCGTTGCTGCCGCAGACCTCTCTGGCGGAATACAGTAGGTTTGTGTGAGGTGCAGAGCAGAATTTATGTTATTAATCGCTGAAAATATTATCCAGATTATTTTCCTGATCCTCTCGTCTCCTGAAGGCTCGCGTATGCTCGCATCTTTCAAACACACACCTCACCAGAAACATGGCATGTCGCAATCTGTGACGAATGCAGGCGAGAGCCAATGAGCGTTCGATTATTCTGCCGTAAACCTGTCGTTTGAAGCGGCAACATTTGAATTCGTAACGAGTGCGTCAGTCAGCGCGGGCTTTACTGTTTACGGTCGCTGGACTCGCTGCTAGGGATGGAGATGAAGATCGCAGAATAAAGGCTTGGATTTGTGTCTGTTCCTCGCAGTCGTATGGATTCTGAAGATCTGGATTACAGCGCATAAATAAAATTGTTTCATTTCGTAATTATGTTGCGGTTTTGGTGTTTTATATAGTTCTATTGTCAGTCACAGCATGTCCGAGAAAACGCTTTTTGTGGCCCATGGCAAACAAAGTAAACAATACATGACAAGTAAAGGTTAAACGATTGCAGAAATGGTATTTATTTTGAGGGTTTAAAGTGAAGTCTTGTTTAACATTATGTAGGCATATTCTTGGAAAGGAGCTGAAATCACACAGAACAGAACGAAATGTTATCATTTCATATTAGGTAACGTTAAACGGGTAAAGAACTGAAAACAAGGTAATTGATATGACTTTATTATTTTTAAATAATAAAATTAATGCCGCAATTTCAATATTCATAAGGATTAATTTTTAGATGTAGTCAATACGTCAGTTTTCAACGTTTAAATGCAGAAAATACGTAAGTATTTATACGTTTAGATGCTGAAAATACGTCAGTATTGTACGTTTTAGTGCCTGTAAAAACGTAAGTAAATGTACGTTTTATAGAAACACATTTTACGTAAAATACATACGAATTATCATGAGATCACGTTGGTCATGCAGCTGGATCTACACACAAGACAGCACTTCGGAAATCGAAAGCAGGTAACTTAATTCCTACCATAGCCTGCATCTGACAGAAATATTGATTGAATGTTAGCTGCTAGCTGTATTTTTTTAATAATTTTTTTTGCTGTTATTTAAATGTCTCGCCGTGAAATGTTAGTCACAAAGGCTGTTGAGTTGCATGTGATCATGGCGATGTGGATAAATTTGCACCAGCTCTACAATCGGCACTCCAGTCACGTCACGTTCATTTATATAGCGCTTTATACAATAAAGCAGTGGTTCTCAAGTGTGGTACGAGCACCGCTAGTGGTAACTTACTCAGGCTCTTTCTAGTGGTACACAGAGGAATCACTAAATTAAATATAAATGAATGTTAAAAAAACAATACATTTTAATTTAATCTTTATTTGAGTATTTTTTTTACATTTAAGTACAGTACAGTTTTTATTTAACTTTTAGGTACAACATTTTCATTTACTCATTATGTTAGATTTTATTCATCTGTGTAAGCACAGTGCAGTGTTAATGTTCAAACTTTATTTACAATGTTAAAGTGGCTGACAACAATAAATATTCTTAATTAGGAATAAAGCTGCCTCGTTTTGAACTGTGCAGAGCTGTAGCTGAATAGTTAGGCCTACTACACTACTGTATTTTAATGTTGGTCATTATGGTGGTACTTGGAGAGCCAAATATTTTCTGAGGTGATACTTGGTATAAAAAGTTTGAGAACCACCGATTTAAAGCAAGCAGCTTTACAGTATTAAATATGAAAAAACAATGTTAGTGCCACTTTCAGTTAGAATTACAACTTGATTTTCTGTTAAGCAGCTCTCCAGTGTGGAGCTAGCTAATGATACAATCTTTTTATTAGTGAATGCAAAAGTAAATAAATCATTACATTAAAGTGATAGTTTGGTTTGCACGGATTAAAGCTTAATCTAGCTCAGGACTGTTTTGATTATTATAGCATTTTAAGGTTTTTCTAAGGGAGCTAATGTTGTGATTAAATTTATCCAAGAATAAAATGTCTTATAACTTACCTTTATTTTGTTTCATATCCATATATCTGACAAAAGGAGATGTGATGTCTGTCTGTCATCTCATATTGTGTTTTTTTTGTATTGTAAAAAATAATAGTAATTGTACAATAGTAATATCATTGTTTGACATTTACAAAAGCTGAAGTGATTACCTAATTTAGTAGTTAGAATATGTGTAACTCCATATATTTATCTAATTATAAAAACTGAGTAATAAAACAAAGCCTACTGATTGATTAATTGGTGAAATACGATTAGTCAATTGTTGTAATAATCGTTAGATTAATCGATTATCAAAATAATCCTTTGTTGCAGCCCTATCAGTGGTATAAGTAGGCTTACCAAGATATTGTATGTCACCCATTGTAAATCAAATATTGTGTTAACATATGTAGGCTATAAGCTAATTCGTTTATGACGCATATATAAATACACAGATATACCTGATATAACTATTTACCACCACAGGAAATAGTTGTATCAGCTGTTAAATGGGTCTGGAAGGAGTGTTTTCAAAGGTGCCATTTAAGTCCTTGTGCCCAAGCTAGGTTATATTTAGTTGTCATACAACAGTTGTTCTTACAATAAGTCAGTGTTATTTCTTACAATATGTCTTACTATTTCTTACAGCACCCACTTTAGTTAACTTTGTGGAAAGGTTGGTGACATCAACTCCTACACCATGTACACCTGCAACGACTACCACCATCGCCACATGTCCCATATTGGAATGTTTTATAATGTATTTGATCTGCACTATGTTGTGATGTTTTCAGTGCTTACACCGAACCCAAATATGTTCAGTCAATGACTGTATATTGTGTTCAATAAACAAAACATTTGTGATAATCTGTTGGCCAAATATTTTATTTAATGTAATGTTGAATTGCTTTGCTTGTTAAGATAATGTAAACCCATAAGGCAAGAAAAACTTAAAAGCATATTCATATATCTTAAAACTTCTGGTTACATGAGCCTGAGCTCTTTTCAATAAAATCCATGCAAAAGTTGATATCAGATCATTTTAGAATACAGTATAGGATGTACCAAATATTTTTCAGTTTTATGCAAAACAGAAATACAACAAATAGAATATCAGATCTCTGTCATATAATAAATACAAAAAAAAATGCTTTTTTGCATAGTTGTGTTTGACACATGAAAACTGTAACAATGGATCTTAACAAGGTAGCATGGTGTAACCTTGCTCTCACTTGAAATGTGTCCCCACAATAAGTCCTTGAATTTGAGGATATTGGACCTGGAAAGTCCTTGAAAGGTCCTTGAATTTGAAGTTAACCAAGGTGTGGGAACCCTGATATGAAAAACGTACGCAATTATCAGTGAATGAGACCCAATGAGTGCAACTTTGAAAAGGGGCATGGCTACAGTGTTAAGGTGTTACCTAAGTCATCAACAGCTCTTATTGGTGCTTGTACTCTGATGATTGCCACTTGCAGCTAATTTGAGGATAATATTTGTAATTATATCATTCTCTTTTATCAACAGTCTTTCAATAAACAAGTTGCTGCAAAGAACATCAACAGGATAAGAGCCAGATCCTTTCTACAGCAGTATCAGCAAGAAAAAGTAAGATTGTTTCTATAAAGTGACATACATATGATGCTGATGCTGGCGCGACCATCGCGTTGTTCAATTCACACTGCAATTTCTGTTGCATATGACAGGGTTCACACAAGGTGCTTAAAGTGCTTGAAGTACTTGAATTTGACTTTTTGAAATTTAAGTCCTGGAAAACCAGGACGAGAATTCGCGATATTACTCCTTGAGGTAAAATGTGGTCTCACGATATCAGTAAAAAGTTGAGTTTATGGTAAAAACTATATTCTGTCTTTTTTTGCATGTGCTGTTTGTTTGGGTTTCATTTGGGAATGCATATTAAGTCTGACACGCTTTGTGTTGCACTGTTATCTTTATTTATTGTTTATGCAGTTTTGTTATAGTTTTTTTATTCGTACAGTAGGCATGCTGCAAATGTCTCAACAATTATTTTGTTAAAGGTACAATATGTAGGTTTTCGCACTAGAGGTCGCATTTGCAAAACAATAATAAAGGCAATGTTTGACTACGCTCTGAAGGAGGATGTTCACGGATGAGGTAATGAATTAATTTTTAAGCACTCTCCAAAAACTCCACTTGTAATTAGCAAAGCTGTCTATACACAGTTTTATGAATGAATCTCTTGCATCATATGTACATCTGCACTTTGTTGTTTATGATGAGAGAATTCGCATGAGAGCTGAAATCAGTCAGCGAGTGCATGCAGTGAACAAAAAACTCACCTGAACGCCTCTGAATGGCCATTGCGTTCATAAGCTCAACACACTCGTGTGTGTGATTGGTTATAATGCGCAACACTGTAAAAACACATACAAAATCATGGCGCAACATTGAGCAGATCTAAATGTAATGCTATGGTCAATACTTTTCATTTAATCTGCATTTTGTTCATGACAGACGTAATGGATTTAGTTTAACTGTACAGCAGCATTCGTGTCTGTGTTGCCATAGTTTCTTCAAGCAGAAACTGAGGATATGCGGATATTACATCATTGATCGGCGACAATGACCTGGGATGAGTCATTATTTAAAATTGGAATTTCTCTGGATTCACAAATCCTTGGGAACTTTTGGAATAACATAAATACACAACTGCTTAAAATATATAATAAGCTCACATTATTTTATTAGAACACGTGATTTGCTTTTCCATGCCTTTCTGAATACAGACACCAACCCATCCCTGCACTTCACATCCCCTGCGCAGCCTGGAACATAATGTTTATTTCCGTGATCTGCCATTTTCGCTGTTGTCTGCGCTTGTTTATTTACAATACCTGCAGAACTTCTGATGATTGGGCTGTGTAGGTCCGGCTTGTAGGTAACTCTCTTGCAAGAGCAGCCTTATTAGTTTTCCGCAATGAGCCATCTGGATTTGAGTGCCCATGGCAATGGACCAAGTGGATGAGCCAGGACATCTTTTTGTTGCTGACGCGTGTTTTGAGTTTGAGCTCCGTCAAGTTATTTCTTTATCGTCTATTTTATTTCTTAAAATCAATTTTATACACCATAATTTTTCGTTTCTATAACGTGTGAATATATCCCCTATCGCATTCTACAACAAAAACAATCAGGGCGCCTTGTTATCACTAGTTCTAGTTTGATTTCCTGAGTCCGCTATTAGCTTATAGCCCGTTAGCACCGCCAACGCGGCGGCCGCTTGGCGCGCTAACACAGCTAATACCCTATTCACACACATAACCATTGTTCCACTGCTACTTACTTTAATGGCGGATTTGTGTCTACCTTTGAGTGCAGGTGAGGACGCGTTCGAGCTGCATTCGGTGCAGCTGGAGCTGGAGGCCGTGGAGAAGCAGATCAACGAGCTGCTGGAGAGACAGGCCCAGCTGAGAGCGGCAAACTGCACTGGAAACATCCCGGCTGACGCTCACAGGTCCGGGGTAAGTATACAGTGCGCTACTAACACTCCCACCACCTCTACTCCGTGTGTTTCTCTGCACAGGCCCCGTGCACCCAGGACGCGATCTTCTCAGATGTCCTTCACTCCAGCGCCGGGACACCACGGACCCTGGGTGCGGCAGCAGCGGAAGACGCGAGCGAGGCCTCGGGCTACATCATCTCCCCCTCCGCCGCTTCCGGTCTTCGAGATCTCCACCCGAAACCGCTTCGCCCCCCTCCACGAGACGGAACGTGACGCTGTGATCGTTGGAGACTCTATCGTCCGGCACGTCCGTGCTACGTTAGCTGAAGGTAAAGTGCACACACACTGTTTCCCTGGTGCTCGTGTTCTCGATGTTTCTGCGCAGATACCCGCGATCCTGAAGGATGACGAGAGCGTCGGAGCGGTCGTGCTGCACGCGGGCGTGAACGACACCAAGCTGCGGCAGACGGAGACACTGAAGAGGGACTTCAGGAGCCTGATCGAGACGGTATGCAGCACATCGCCCGCGACGACGATCATCGTGTCAGGACCACTTCCCACATACCGACGAGGACACGAAAGGTTCAGTAGACTGTTTGCTTTAAACGAATGGTTATTGTCATGGTGTAAAGAACAGAAACTGCTCTTTGTTAATAATTGGGATCTTTTCTGGGAGCGTCCTAGGCTTTTCCGTGCTGATGGCCTGCACCCCAGCAGAGTCGGAGCGGAACTCCTGTCGGACAACATCTCCAGGACGCTACGCTCCATCTGACTAGTAAGCCATTTCTCAAATAACTGCTATGATGACTTTTGTTCTACCCACTTAAATGATAGAAGTAATTGCGTTGTACAATCTATACATACTGTGTCTGTTCCCCGAATAGTGAGGTCAAAATATAAATTTAACACAGGATCTAGAAAAAATCTGATCGTGATTAAACCAGAAAAATGCTAAATAAATGAACAAAAGCTATTTTTAAAGCTTGGGCTCCTAAACATTAGATCACTCACACCTAAAGCAGTAATTGTAAATGAAATGATCACAGATAATAGTTTTGATGTACTCTGTTTAACTGAAACCTGGCTTAAACCAAATGATTATATTGGTCTAAATGAGTCTACACCACCAAGCTGCTGTTATAAGCATGAGCCCCGTCAGACTGGTCGTGGCGGCGGTGTCGCAACAATATATAGTGATATTCTCAATGTTACTCAGAAAACAGGATACAGGTTTAACTCATTCGAAATACTTATGCTTAATGTTACGGTTATGGTTAATGCTGATAAAGCGCTAATTGTCGGAGATTTTAACATTCATGTTGATAATCCAAATGATGCATTAGGACTTGCGTTTACTGACCTAATAAACTCTTTTGGAGTCAAGCAAAACGTCACCGGGCCCACTCATCGTTATAATCACACGCTAGATTTAATTATATCGCATGGAATTGATCTTTCTGATATAGATATCGTACCTCAAAGTGATGATGTTACTGACCATTTCCTTGTATCGTGCATGCTGCATATTAATGATATTAACTGTAGGGCCCCACGTTATCGTCCGGGCAGAACTATTGTTCCAGCCACTAAAGACAGATTCACAAATAACCTGCCTGATTTATCTCAGCTGCTCTGTGTACCCATAAATACAAATGAACTTGACAAAATGACTAGCAACATGGGCACTATCCTCTCTAATACGTTAGAAACTGTTGCTCCCATCAAATTAAAAATGGTTAGAGAAAAACGTGCTGCGCCATGGTACAACAGTTATACCCATTCTCTCAAGAAAGAAATTCGTAATCTTGAGCGCAAATGGAGAAAAACTAACTTGGAAGTTTTTAGAATTGCGTGGAAAAACAGTATGTCCAGCTATAGACAGGCTCTAAAAGCTGCCAGGACCGAGCATATCCGCAAACTCATAGATAATAACCAAAATAATCCAAGGTTTTTATTTAGCACAGTGGCTAGACTAACAAATAACCAGACGTCACCCGATCTAAATATTCCCTCACAGTTTAATAGTAATGACTTTATGAATTTCTTCACTGATAAAATAGATAACATCAGAAATACAATAACTAATGTAGATTCTACGGCGTCTAGTACTTCAGCCTCATTCACCGCACCCAAAGAAAAACTGCAGTGCTTTTCAACTATAGGACAGGAAGAGCTAAATAAACTTATCACCGCATCTAAACCAACAACATGTCTATTAGATCCTGTACCCACTAAATTACTGAAAGAGTTACCTGTAGCAGAAGCACCGCTTCTCAATATTATTAACTCATCGTTATCTTTAAGAAGCCACAACTAGATCCTAGTGAACTGGCAAATTACAGACCCATCTCAAATCTTCCGTTTATGTATAAAATTTTAGAAAAAGTTGTGTCTGCTCAATTGTGCTCATTCTTGCAAAAAAAATATCTCTGTGAAAAATTTCAGTCAGGTTTCAGGCCCCGCCATAGCACAGAAACTGCACTTGTTAAGATTACAAATGACTTGCTTCTTGCATCAGACAAAGGCTGCATCTCATTGCTAGTTTTACTTGATCTTAGTGCTGCGTTCGACACTATAGATCATGAAATACTCGTAGAACGATTACAAAACTATACAGGTATTCAAGGGCAGACTTTAAGATGGTTTAGATCCTACCTGTCCGATCGGTACCACTTTGTTTATTTAAACAGGGAGTCATCTCAATTATCACCAGTAAAGTATGGAGTACCACAAGGATCTGTCCTAGGTCCTCTGCTGTTTTCAATATACATGCTGCCCCTTGGTAATATTATTAGAAAATACGGGATTAGTTTCCATTGCTATGCTGATGATACTCAACTATATATCTCAACAAGACCAGACGAAACTTCTAAATTATCTAAGTTAACTGATTGTGTTAAAAATGTAAAAGATTGGATGACCAATAATTTTCTCCTATTAAATTCAGATAAGACAGAGATATTACTTATTGGACCAAATAACAGTACACAGAATCTCTTGGATTACAATTTGCAACTAGACGGATGTCCTGTTACTTCCTCTACAGTCAAAAATCTGGGTGTTATATTAGACAGCAACTTGTCTTTTGAAAAACATATTTCCAATGTTACAAAAACAGCATTCTTCCATCTTAGAAACATTGCCAAGCTAAGGAACATGTTACCTGTTTCTGATGCAGAAATGCTAGTTCATGCATTCATGACCTCTAGACTGAACTATCGTAATGCACTGCTAGGTGGTTGTCCTGCATCTTCAATAAACAAGCTACAGGTAGTCCAAAATGCAGCGGCTAGAGTCCTTACCAGGTCAAGAAAATATGATCATATTACCCCAATTTTACAGTCTCTGCACTGGGTACCTATTAAGTACCATATCAGTTACAAAATATTATTACTTACCTATAAGGCCCTAAATGGTTTAGCTCCTGCGTACCTAACAAGTCTTCTATCTCGCTACAATCCATCACGCTCCCTAAGGTCGCAAAACTCTGGACTCTTGGTAGTACCTAGAATAGCAAAGTCCACTAAAGGAGGTAGAGCTTTTTCATATTTGGCTCCCAAACTCTGGAATAGCCTTCCTGATAACGTTCGGGGTTCAGACACACTCTCTCTGTTTAAATCTAGATTAAAGACACATATCTTTAGCCAAGCATTCACATAATGCATTCATATAATGCATCTCATAATCTTGTACTGCAGTTATATCTGATCAAACGCACATTATTATTCTTTAGCTTGGGTTGAACAAATAATTTTTGCTTGAATGGAACAACAGCTACGCTAATTATGTCTCTGTTTCTGCCACGGGATTAACATCCCGTGGTAACTAGGAATTACACAAGCTTCAGTCTGGATCCAGCCCTTAAATGATCTGAGATGACCAAACACCTGAGAAGAAATGATGCCGACCCCTCGGAGGACCTCAGAGGATGCCAACCTCTGATCCCCCAACAACATGCAGAATTAACAAATTTTGCCATAAGTTAATATATTAAGTTTCTACAATGTATATATATATATTGTAGAAACTTAATTTCCTGTAAAGCGCTTTGCAATGATTGTATCGTAAAAAGCGCTAGAGAAATAAACTTGAATTGAATTGAATTGAATCTTGCTGAATCTTGTGAAGTTCTCTACTTTGCGAAGCAATGATCATATGCCCAAAGAGATTTCTGTCAGCTTTCAAGTCCACCTCTTTCTTCTGTGCTTGTTTTACTCTAGCACTTGTCTCAACTCTCTGCATTTTGTCAGGCTCTCTTTTGTCCTTTTACCTTTCAAATACTTGCTACATTTGTCACAAACTATACATTTGGCCTCATACACCCTTGATGCCGGTGGACCTTGTCTAGTGGATTTTCTTAAGTCTTCTGTGAAAGATCTTTCTGCAGAACTTTCTTTTGCAAGGATGCTGTCAAGCAGTTTCTTCATAGTGAAGATGCTACGACATTCCTGTTATACAATACTGATGGTATGCTACCTTCAGGTAGGTCTTTAGCAAGATCAAGGATGGGGCTGTAGCCTCTTATTTTCGCTGCTCTGAGTAGTGTGTTCCATGAATCTATATTTGTAGTAGGGGTGGGCGATATGGAAAAAATATCATATCACGATTTGTTTTAGAAATATCACGATTCTTTGTCATGTTGGTTTTACTATTTTGCAAGTTGTCTGAGCATTATAGCCAAATTAATTTCCCTATTACAAAGACAAAGCCTTTCAAGTTAACAAAAAAAGAATGGCAGATATTTAGGCCAAAGTGGGCAAAGGTAAAAACCTTTATCATTATTTTATATTTATTATTAAAAAAATAAGAACAAAGATATACATTACAAATACACATAATTTACAGATAAAACAACCAGTGCTTTATTTTCAGGTACAATAGGTGTATTTAGCAGGTGCATTCAAGAAATTGAATGAACAAATATAAAAATAAAAACACTAAAGCAACTGTATTAAATTTCTTCAGTCAAGATTAGTGAGTGATTTTTCTCTTTACATTTTGTTTTGTTAACATTAAAGGGATAGTTATAGGTGAAAGGTAAAAATACTGTCATCTGTCTGTCAATTCTGTCATAGGGTTTATTTTTATACCATCATTTACTCACTCTCAAGTTTTAAACCTGAGTGAGTTTCTTTCTTCTGCTGAACATAAATGCAGTGACTTTAATTTTTGAGTGAATGATCCATTTAATGACTACATAAAACTGTATTAACAATTGTTTTACAATTCTAGGAATCAAATAGGGAGACTACAACATCGACAAGGAATGACTGGATGTAATCAGGAAATACTCAAAGAACTGAAAGAAATCAAGAGTGCTCTGGTGGAAATTCTAACAATTCTAAAAAATGGTAACCTGTCTTGATGTTTTTAATTGGAGTAAATGATTGCTTCAAATGCTATAAAAAAGTTATTTTATTTTAGGATGCACTCCATTAACAACTGCATCAGGCACACTGTTGACTCCCCCTGGACCTTCTACAAATTTGCTTGCCTCAGAGTCTTCCTCAGTGGTAGCTGCCCCAAGTTCCTCTCCGCTGCTGCCTCATGAAAAGGAGAGTAGGGTTAATGATGGCAAAAAGGTATCTAAGTAACATTCAAAATTCACTAGGACTGCATGATTGCGTCAAAAATTAATATTGTGATAGTGTTTCCAACAGGATTTTGTGAGACTGTGGTGGGCATAAGAAATGTTGGTAACACTTTCAATGAAGCCCATATTTATAATACATTATTTACATTTTACATTTACATTTTAGTAATTTCAAAAGAGATCAGTGCGTGAATGCAGCTTAATAGATCTCCCGCTGTCAATGGTGTCATAGTAAAAAACAACAGTAGGGGAGAGTGGGGACGGTTCAACATGGCTTATTTCTTCACTCAGAAATGAGCTACAGTGATGATATTCATACTGCACATGCTAAATCAGCCCCCCATCCTTCCTGGATGAAATCAGGCACATGTGACCATTCCTTTTACAAAAAATAATTTTCATGGTAAAAAAGTATTTTTTTAATAATCAGAGCATTGGAAAAACATGATTTATATCTGTGTTTTCTTAGCTTCTAATAGGCATAGCTAGCATGTGTCAAAGATTTTGAGTCAAGCTATTATACCAAGTTTTATCACAGCTCTCAAGTGTAGGGACAGTTGCAACATGTTGTCCCTTACCACAACACTGATACACTTGGTTAGACTATGTTCTTGCAACTGACCTTAGTTCAGTAACCTTTCACAGATGTTAACAGAAGTACGCTATTATTAAATTTTAGTGTCTTGATTCTGATTAAATTAATATTTTGAAGTTCAAATGTATTGTAATAATTAACCAAGACAAGGTTGTTACTTGTTACTTTAATTTTTTTTCCATTTACTATTTTGTTTTTATACAGCCAATTTAACTTATTAAAGACCATGTCTATGCACAAATAAAATAAAGAAAATGCTAAATGATATTTAAGAATGGTTTTAATTACATTTTAATGAATGCCCTGTTGTGGGGTCAGTTGCAACATTTGACTTTGTCTATTCAAGTATAAATTGTATGTATATAATCATATGTGCACGTGTTATAGCAATGTGAGTGAGTAGCCGACTGATGTGGCTTTATTTTATTAAAATTATGGTTTTCTAATGCAAACAGTCTCTGAAAAACTATAGGAAATGCAAAAGTGTTGCAACCGTCCCCACTCTCCCCTATAGATGAAGAAAAATCACTCACAGTTCTTGAATGGAAAACGTTCAGATAATCTTAAATACTGAAAGCACTCTTTGTTTGTTGTTTGTATGTTTCTATGCTCCTCTTTATTATTTGCTACTTGCTTGTATGTTTTGAAGTTATATTAGTTTACAATTCTTAACATACAACTGTTTTTTAAAAAAACATCTATTTGTAATTATACAATAAGTAATTAAGTACTTTTTAAAATATGTAAATGTACTTATTGTAAATGTACTTATTGTACTTATCCTACATTTCACTACTGATTATACCCTGTATGATTGTGTATGTGACAAATAATAAAGAACCTTGAACCTATTGTATATGTAAATTTAAGGATTTTAAGATTCTCAAGTCGGTAAACTAATTAATTAATAAGGGGGAAGAAAAGTAGATCAAGAATCGTTCTGGAATCGGATCGTGAGGTGACCAAAGATTCCCACCCCTAGTAGATATGATTAAAAGATGAGTATGAGACAAAACTACAGTATGACACATTTTATTATTGGGTGTTTCAACACATACTGTACGTTTTTTTCCAACTAAGAAATCCACCACTTTCATCCATCTATCTGATGTGAGCATAAGTACTGGGACAGTTGCCTCACAGGCCTTTCTAAGTGATCAGCTGTGTTCTGTTGCATTAATTGTTCAGATATTAAAAGCGGGGAATGAGTTGTATCAGTTATATCCATTGCTTCTGTATTCTGAATCTTGCATTTGATGACGACACACACAAACCAGGATGAAGATGTGGGGGCTGACTTTGAGAGAAAAGCAAGCTATATACATGTGTGTGTATATATATATATATATATATATATATATATATATATAGAAAAAATTGGGTCCGTGATAAAAGTGGCCAAAGGAGATGCTGAAAGACTGTAGAGAGAATGAAGGTAAGATGGCTTGGCTATTTATAGAGGTTCTCTCTCAAGCTGATAGGATAGACTGTGTGATTGCTGATGATGAATTCGCTGTGTTATTTATCTGAACGTGCTCCTCCCGAACCTTGTTAATAAAACATGTAAAAGTGGATTTTGCATAATAAGTGCCCTTTAAATTTGTTTTCTTTTTGTAATTGTGTGTTTAGTGATGCAACCTTTTGTCAGATTCTATTGTCTTGATGAGTTAAAGCAAACTTATGTGGATGATTGGAATTTTTTACTTGTTTTTTAATTGAATTAATTTTTGTATTACAAAATTAAGTGTTTCTGTTTTTATACTGGACCCATGTCTTTTACCCTCATTGTAGAAGTGAATCTGCATTGGCTAGTGCAGGTTTTAAGCTCTATCAAATATTAGATTATAAGAATTTCCGGGGTGTTGCAAGCAATTATTTCTTTAAAGACAGTCCCCAAAGATTGAAAATGTCCCATTAGTTAATCATGCAGTTTCTGGGAGTGATACACAGGGCAGGTGCGAACAAGGAAGTTTGTTAATGAGTAACCTTATTTTGTGAAAAATTAACAAATGAGTTACAAGTGTTCAGCTCAGCCTATAAATTTGTTATGACAACACTGATTCATTGTAGAAGGAGGATGTTTCTGGGGCTTTGCAGAAGAGCAAGAGATTCACCGTAAACTGTTGAAGTGTATGGAGGATGGCGAAGTGTAAAACAGACTGCATCGAACGACCTCTGGCTCTGGCCTTTGAAAAACTTGGTTGTGTTGTTGGTAGATATCCATGTGTGTTTCTTTTATTAGCTTTATATGTGGCTGCTGCCCTTGGAGCGGGTTTTGTTTTTCTTCAGGAGAGGGAGGCAAATGATATTGAAGACCAGTTTACACCTGTCAATGGACCTGCCAAGTTGGAGAGGGCAATTGTGGTGGAAAATTTCCCACAATCCGAAGAGTTTTCTGAGTTACGGCTTGCGTCTGAGGGCACTTATGCCTCTTTGATCATCACAGACTTGCAAGGAGAAAATATATTAACCGAAGCAGCTTTTAACGAAATTATAGAGCTAGACAGACAAGTGAAAAGTATAATGACAGGAAACACTTTTGAAAACCTCTGTGCCAAAACAAAGGGAAGGTGCATATCAAATGCAATTTTAGACATTATCAATTACAATGCTACTGAAATTGTTTCTTTAAACATAACATATCCGATGAATAATGACATCTTTTTGGGAACAACCATTGGCGGTGTAAAGCTGGATAGCTCAGAGCTCGCCAGTGCCAGAGCGGTAAGGATTTTTTACTTCTTAGATGAGAAGAAGACAAAGGAAAACCCTTACTGGCTCAATGGCTTTGTAAAAGTCCTCTCAAACTATACAGAACAGAAAACGGTAAGCAAAAGAAATGATTGTGAGTTATGATCTATATCTACATGTATACAAACACCTGATGACCTGATTGTGTGTGCGGGTTTATGAGGACACAAATTTGTATAATGACATGGGTATGACAGAGGTATTACAATTTGAAGGTGGTTAATGAGGACACTGCCTATGTCCCCGTAATTCAAAAGGCTTAAAAAACATACTAAATGGTGTTTTTTTGAAAATCTAAAAATGCACACAGTCTAAGTCACAGTCTAAGGGCTAAGTTTAGGTGTAGGGTTGGTGTAGGGCAATAGCACACACAGATTGTACAGTATAAAAACCATTACGCCTATGGAGAATCCCCATAAACCACAAAAACCAACATGTGTGTGTGTGTGTAAAAGTAACTTAAGTGTCATTAATCAAATAACCTTCAATAACTGAAATTAAAGCACCAAAATGCATTTTGACAACAGTTCCAAAATGTTGAGAAAATGAACCAAATCTATGTACATTTTCTTGATTTTTCTGCAGGCTATTCATGTCCTGTAATGATTTTCCCTAACTAATTTTATGCTATATCCTAACGAATTCATCACAGTAACTATAATGAACAGTCATTTGTGTTGAATTTTTACAGGTCCATGTGTCTTACTTTACATCGATATCAAGACAGAATGAGTTTGAGAACAATTCAGACTCTATCATCCCCCTTTTCTCTGTTACGTATGTCCTGGCCATTACCATTTCAGTTCTGTCTTGTTTAAGGTAATGTAAAAAAAAATTAAATCCCATTAACACATTTCTATCACTAGCTATGTTATTCATCCCTTGTGTCCTTCCACAGGTTAGACTGTGTCAGGACGAAGGTGTGGGTGGCTGCGTTGGGCGTCGTCTCTGCTGGTATGGCTGTGTTGGCCAGTTTTGGACTGCTGCTGTTCTGTGGGATGCCGTTTGCCATGACCGTCCAAACAGCCCCCTTTCTGATTCTCGGTAAATTTCATTTATTTCCTCACCAAGTAGGTGTCTCACAGCTGATGTTGACAGGCTCCATTGTTGTCCAGGTGTTGGTGTTGACGACATGTTTATTATGATCTCCTGCTGGCAGAAGACTGAAGTTGATAAAGACGTTGAGGTTCGCTTAGCAGAAACATATAAGGAGGCCGGCGTGTCCATAACGATCACCACGCTGACGGATGTGCTGGCTTTCTACGTCGGTCTTGCGACACCCTTCCGCTCCGTTCAGTCCTTCTGCTTGTACACCAGCACAGCTCTTCTGTTCTGCTACATCTTCAACATTACCTTCTTTGGCGCGTGTCTCGCACTGAATGGAAGGCGAGAGAAAGGCAACAGGCACTGGCTGACCTGCATGAAAGTCCCAGAAGCCACTGGTGATGGTAGAGGTTGTTGTGTTGGTGGGGCGTATGATGAAGACACTCATAAGGAATTTGAAATGCCAATGGATTCATTCTTTAAAAACTTTTATGGCCCGTTTCTGACAAGAGTGTGGGTTAAGACACTCGTGTGTCTGATCTACGCCGGGTATTTGGCAGTCAGTATCTACGGGTGCTTCCAAATACAGGAAGGTCTAGATGTGAAAAATTTAGCAGAAGATGGCTCTTACGTTGGCAGTTACTATGACAAAGAAGATGAATTCTTCTCTGCCTTTGGTCCCAATGTCATGTTAGTTATAAAGGATGAAGACTTTCAATACTGGAACACAACTGCTCGCAAAAGTCTTGACTTGTGTTTGGAAAATTTTCAAAATCTGACAATGGCACATTCAGGCATTATGCCTGTTTTTTGGTTGAGTGCATACATGAAGTTTGGACTGAATGCTGGTTTCGATTTAGACAATGAAACACAATTCAAAAGCAATTTAACTGCATTTCTTTCTCAGTTTGGATTTAGTCAAGATGTTAATTTCACTAACAACCAAATTCATGCCTCACGTATGTTCATTCAGACAGCGAACATCCGCACATCGATCGATGAGAAGAACATGCTGAATGCATTTAGAGAAACCGCAGAAAAATGTGGGAAGTTGCAGACACCCATTGATCTGATTGTGTACCATCCTGCATTCATCTATTTCGACCAATTTGCTGTCATCATCAGTAATACAATACAAAACTTAGTGGTTGCTACATGTGCGATGTTAGTTATATCACTCCTGCTGATCCCAAACCCTCTCTGCTCTCTCTGGGTGACATTTTCCATTGCATCTGTCATTGTGGGAGTGGCCGGTTTCATGGCATTATGGGATGTTAGTTTAGATGCTGTGTCTATGATAATTCTTGTTATTTGTATCGGATTTTCTGTGGACTTCTCTGCTCACATATCCTATGCTTTTGTGTCAAGTGAAAAATCCTCATCGAATGAAAAAGCCATGGATGCCATTCATAAACTGGGCTATCCGATCGTTCAGGGTGCTGTGTCCACTATCGCTGGTGTTGTGGTGCTCGCGGCTGCCAAAAGCTACATCTTCAGGACCTTCTTCAAGATCATGTTCTTAGTCATTCTGTTTGGGGCTGTCCATGGCATCGTATTCATACCTGTGTTCCTGACCTTCCTTGGCATTTGTAGTAACAGTCATGAAAAAAACAAAGAAAATCTTCCAGAGCACAGTGACACAAGCGAACGGAAAGTTAAAGCAATCGTGATTCAGAATGAATGGTCTGTTGATCCTGACTGTTACTGAGCTTACTTTTCTGAAAAATGTCACTTGTAGAATTTATTAATCAAGGTTAATTTCTGAATATACTATTGTGCTCCAGTTTCCCACACAATCCAAAGGCACAGGTGAAATTGAGAATAAATTCTCCATAAGTGTGTGTGTGTGTGTGTGTGTATGTATGTTCACCCTGTGATGAACTGGCCATCTGTCCTAGGTGTTTCCCAGTTTATGGCCCGAGACATTGCGATAGGCACTGTGACCCTACATAGGATAAGTGGTTTAGAAAATTGATGAACTTTTTTCTTTTTGTATGAGCTTAGCTCTCTATATGACACTTTGATTTGACCATGCAACAAGATCCTGAAATAGCAATCATTCTGTTATGTTCTTATGTATACACTGCATGTTGCATGTTTTTGTGCACTTACATTTTAATCAAGTTTTTCTTTTTATCCTTGTCTTCAGTATTATTTTCAATGCATTTATATTTAATATGCACATCAATTCATTTTAACACGTCAATGGAAACACAGCTTTGAATTTGTAATCCAGTTCAAATCCACTTTCAAGTACATTGATTAAACCACATTACTGAACACTGGGAATTTTATGGATTTTTTCATTAAAAGACCTTGATCTCAGCATAATTGTCACTGAAGTGAATGATTGATTAATTTATGACATTGTATATGCACGAATGCCCCTAATGTTCTCTCCTGCATCTTGTAAGGTTGATGCCATGGTAGATATAAGCAAAGGCAGTATTTCCTGGTCAACATTTCCTTGTTCCTGGTCCTTATGGAAAGTAAATCAATGCTAATGCAAAAAGTAAAACAATAACTTAAACAGTAACCCATCTGTTCTGTGTCTCTAAACACACTAAACAGATATTATTAAGGACATAATGCATCTAATTTGTCTATAATATTGTCACAGAACACTCTCAAACAAGACTAAGATCCAGCAATGATTTAGAAGAATGCTGTGCAGACCGATCGTCGTATGACATCAAAGTACTGCAAGAGCGATTCGAAAGCATAAGGAGCCATCTGCTCTGCTCTATATAGCTCTCAAGGTACTTACACAGCAAAAAATGCTTTTCTTGCTTAGATTTGTTTTGTCTAGTTTCCAGCCAAAATATGGGGTAAGCAAAATAATCTTATTTCAAACAGAAAACAAGATTATTTTGCTTACCCCATTGGCAGACTATTTTGCTTGTTCTAAGCAAATAGTCACTTAATTTTGACTTCTTGTTCTGAAAACAAGACAATAGCTTTTACTTGTTTAGAACATCCTTCATGATTTAAGAATTTTTGGATATTTTGGCTGGAAACAAGACAAAACATCTAAGTAAGAAAAGCATTTTTTGCAGTGAAGATGTCATACAACAGTCGGTTTGTGCAGTGCAAACAGCCAAAATTGCTTTAGGAAATTTATAAATCCTGGCCAGGATGTGTCCCCGGGAAATGGCACATCTGGTCACCTTACCGTGTAGACCATTCACAAAGTTGTACATAAAATAACATTCAATAATATAGGATAATATAAAATAATACTCAGGCCTTCTATATCAATAAGCTCTTGTATCATTGTAGCAAATTTGCTTAAAAGGGAATTGTATATAAATAATTACAATTATCCTGGATGGTGGAATAATCTTCCCACCCCTATCCGGAATGCTGGATCCCTGTCAATCTTCAAGCAACAACTGAAGACTCATCTCTTTCGGCACTACTTGACTTCATCCTAAACTTGTTCTTAAAAAAAAAAAAATAATTAAAAAAAAAAACTTTCCCTTTATCTTTCTCTCCTTCCCTTGCTAGCTTGTACTTATTTGAACAATGACTGAGACTTGGTGTTACGAGCACTTCCTCTGTCTGATTGCCTCTTCAAGATGAATCGCTTTATGTATTCCCCAATTGTAAGTCGCTTTGTAAAAGCGTCTGCCAAATGACTAAATGTAAATGTAATTATGATTAATTACAATTATTTATATCGGCTGACAGTAATAACTGTAGCAGAAATAAATTGCTATCAACTGATCTGTTCGTCCAGCGAACATTCAGTGTAAGTTCATATCAACTCTAAGAAAGGATATTTTGTTGGCCACAGAAAATACTTTCCTAAGTATTAATGCATTAGAGCATGTAGTAAGGATCAAAAATCGTAAAGGGACATTAATTTGCAAGGCAGAATGAGAAATTCATGTAATTTGTGCACAAGAGTTTTATTAATTAAACACTAACATAAACTAGTCTAACAATCAAACAAACAAACTCATCACTCATACATGGGGAAAGGACAAAGTGGATGAAAGAAGCCATTAGAGAAACCAGAGAATGCAGTTATGAAAAGAGTTAGTTAACCACCTGATTAAAACCATCAGCACCATTTATAACAGGGTCTATAATTTATACTAAACCTCTGTTTCGTTAGTTAAATGTACGATATTTGCATTGCCTTTTGGTCATTGAACGAGTGTCCGGATGCAGTCTCGGATTAAAGTTCTGATGGTTTGAAGGTTTGTTGGTGTTGGAGTTCTTCAAGTTCTTCCGGGTTTGAAGGGTGATGAACTCCAAAAGATATTATTCTGACTCGGTGTAATTGGGAGTTTCTTCCCAGGTAGAAAGGGAAAAAGAGCTAAGAAAAAGATCTGCTGAGATCTGAGGATCCTTGGTCGAATGGAAAGCCAAGGCCGCAAGGCCTGGCGCAAAACTTAAGGGTCCAGGGGCCGGTTGCACCAGCTAGACGTAAAAAAAAGCTGGATCTAAGCCATACGCTGGGCTTTGCAAAGTCCAGCTTTACGATAATTATTTACACCTGTTGCACCAACTAAAACTACGATCAGGTGCAACTATGCCCGGTGTAGATGATGCGCGTCCACGCTGACACATTCTCCCGCAGTTATAGATATAGCTGAGATGACGTTCACGCTACAATGGTCACAACTACTAATGTAGAACTGAATTGCTCAAGACATCATAAAAAGTGAAGCCACCGCACCATGATTTCACTGAGTAAGCATTTTCTAACAAGTCCGCGTTTTCATATCTGAAGTGTCTCTGCACGTTCCCATGACAGATTTCTTCAAACAAACATTAAAAATGAAGGCGGTGTTACGGATCAGCCAGGCTCCATCACTACCCAATCACAACGATCCCTATCACCTGAATATTGAACACCTGTCTTCAATCAAGCACTTCATTACCAGCAGCATATAAGCACACACCTCTGACACATTCACTGTCTGATCTCGTTCATACGTTGAGGACTCTTTGTATTGCTACATCTATATTGGATACTTACCTGCTCTACTAACCTCCTGTGTTCCTCCTAGTCCCTCCTCGTCCCTCCTGTGTCTCCTGTTCTCCAGTTTCTCCCAGGCTCCGAAAGATTGAGGTGTGTGCATCCTCTCATGTCCTCTCCAGTTCCTGTAACGATCAGGTGCAAGGATCAAGCTCTCATCCAAGCTCAAGATCTATGTACAACATTACCGTATTCCTGCCTGGATTCCTCACCCGAACTCTCTGTGCTATAAACAAACATCTTACTTTTACTAACCTGTTGTGTCCAGTCCTCTTCCATTACAGAAGATCGGACCGATACAGACGGCACATATGAGTAATCCCGATCCATTTCAGGGGCTCGTGGACTCCCTTAAATGAGTTCTCATGCACCAAGCACCATCACCGTCATCGGCACCGCCGCCATCACCACCTGTCACCTCCTCATAGACATCCAACACTTCTTCGCCTACCATCGTTGCCAGTCCCATGGCTCGACCGGCGCCCTACTCTGGCTCGGCGGGGAAGTGCAATGGATTTCTTTTGCAGCGTAACCTTACCGATTGGGGCTGGAGCCTCAGCTTCGTTTACAACTCGCTGCATATGATGACACCTGTGGCCTTGAAAAATTAATTCAGTTGTTCATCCGTTGCTCAGACCGTATGCAGTCCTGTGTCACAGTTCCACAAATCTCCACCAGCAATGCATTCCTCTGCCGGCCAGAACCATTTCACCCTCCAGAACCAGCACCTGAACCTATGATAATCGACAGACAGCGATTGTCTTCCGCTGAAGGACAGAGAAGGCTGACCCGGGTCTGTGTCTGTATTGTGGAGCCCAAGGGCATATAATCCTGGCATGCCCTCTTCGTCCTCCACGACCAGTGGTGAGTGCTATTCTACCCAAGATTAAGATGGAACCGCTCACCACTTGCGTAACACTTACTGCCTCTAATGTGTCAATTTCAGTATCCGCTCTTCTCGACTCCGGGTCAGCAGGAAACTTTATTTCCCGAGCCCTCTGCCGCCAGCTCAGTTTGCAAGCCACTACCACCGAAACGATACCAAGTCCAGTCGATAACGGGTAAACCTCTCAGCCGACAACATGTAAGACACTGAGTAGGGCCTATTACTCTCTGCATTGGCCTACTCCATACTGAGGATATTCATCTCCTGGTTCTGGAGGGTTCGACGGCTGATCATTTTAGGGCGCCCGTGGTTGGTACCGCACAATCCCATCCTGTCATGGAAAACCGGGGAAGTCCTGAGGTGGGGCAAGGATTGCTTTCCAGGCTGCTTTCCCATGACACCATCACCTCTCAAGACTGCCACGAAGGTCATACCGGTAAATTCCACCACCATAGAAAGTCCCATTGGGAAACAGTCAGTGGATATCCCAGCCTGCTATGCCCCCTTCAATGACGTCTTCTGCCCCAAACAAGCTTCCTGTCTACCACCACATCGACCATGGGACTGTGCCATAGATCTCATTCCGGGTGAGCCAGTGCCTCGTGGGAAAATTTATCCACTTTCGCTTCCAGAACAGAAGGCCATGGAGGAATACATCAAGGAGGCGCTGGATCAAGGTTACATCCGTCCATCAAGTTCCCCTGCTGCATCGAGCTTTTTCTTTGTGGCCAAGAAGGACGGAGGCTTGCGGCCTTGTATAGACTACCGAGCTCTTAATAACATCACTGTCAAATTCAGGTATCCACTTCCCCTCGTCCCCAGTGCCCTCGAACATCTCCGTGGTGCAACCATCTTCACTAAGCTTATAACCTCATCCGGATACGTGAGGGGGATGAATGGAAGACTGCCTTCGTGACCCCTACTGGTCACTACGAGTATCTCGTCATGCCCTGTGGACTCGCCAACGCCCCCTCCGTATTCCAGGACTTTATGCATGAGGTGCTCCTGCCAGGCCGAACATCGCCAACATGTTGCGGAGGTCCTCCAACGCCTGAGAGAACATCAGTTGTACCTCAAAGCGGAAAAATGCACTTTCCATCTGTCCTCTGTACAGTTCCTAGGATACAACATAGGCCGTTCAGGCATTCAGATGGACGAGGGGAAGGTAGAAGCAGTCAAATCCTGACCAACACCCACCACTGTAAAAGAGCTCCAACGATTCCTCGGATTTGCAAACTTTTACCGCCGGTTCATCCAGAACTACAGTAGCATCACCAGTCCCCTCACTAGCCTGCTCCGGGGAAAGCCCATGTCTCTGTCCTGGACACCTGCAGCTGAAGAAGCGTTTAACTCCCTCAAGCAAGCTTTCACCAGCGCCCCACTCCTTGCATATCCTGATCCAGAACTCCCTTTTGTCGTCGAAGTCGATGCCTCTACTACGGGAGTGGGGGCAGTATTGTCTCAACAGCAGGGGAACCCAGCCCGACTCCATCCATGTGCCTTCTATTCTAGGAAGCTCAGCCCGGCGGAGATCAATTATGACATCGGCAACCGAGAATTGCTAGCCATCAAACTTGCCTTAGAAGAATGGAGGCATTGGCTAGAGGGAGCAGCACAACCATTCACAGTATTCACCGACCACAAGAACCTCCAATATCTCCGGGAGGCCAAAGGTCTGAATCCTTGCCAAGCCAGATGGGCCCTATTCTTTACCCGATTTAATTTTACTATCTCTTACCGCCCAGGGTCCAGAAATGTCAAGGCAGATGCCCTGTCTCGGATTCAGAGTGCCGTAGAAAGCTCAGAGGAACCTGAGAACATCCTCCTACCGAAGATGATCGTCTCTCCCATCGAATGGAGCTCCCCTCCAGCCGCCGCAATTCCTGCTCTCAATAATCCGCCGGGCTGCCCTCCAGGATGTCAGTACGTTCCACAAATCCAACGCACTCCCTTGATTCACTCAGCTCACTCATCTCGAGATACTGGCCACCCAGGGGCCAACAACACCCTCTCGCTGCTACGAGACTGCTTCTGGTGGCCCAATATGGCAAGGGACGTGAGAAGGTTCGTGCAAGGATGCCCCGATTGTGCCATGTCAAAAAGTCCACGCCACTTACCTGCTGGCAAACTCCTTCCACTACCAGTTCCGAATCGCCCCTGGTCACACCTAGGAGTAGACTTTGTCACAGATCTGTCACCCTCAGAAGGTAAAATATGCATCCTAGTCATAGTTGATCGTTTCTCTAAATCCTGTCGTCTTCTACCTCTCAAGGGCCTCCCCACAGCACTGGAGATGGCTGAATTACTTACTCTTCAACCACGTCTTCCGATATTATGGCATTCCCGAAGATATCGTATCTGACCGGGGACCCCAATTTATATCACGGGTATGGAAGGCCTTTTTCCAACTCCTAGGTGTGACAGTCAGCCTCTCGTCCGGATATCACCCAGAATCTAATGGATAGACGGAGAGGAAAATCCAGGAGGTGGGGCGATTCCTACGAACCTTCTGCCATGGCCACCAGAACTCCTGGAACCAGTTCCTAGGCTGGGCCGAGTACGCCCAGAACTCTCTGCGACAACCCTCCACTGGTCTCACTCCCTTCCAGTGCTTGCTAGGCTTCCAGCCTCCACTGTTCCCTGGTCCGGGGAACCATCTGATGTCCCTGCCATCGACTACTGGTTCCGGGGAGAGCGAGAGGGTCTGGGATGACAGCCACCACCATCTCCAACGGGCAGTGTGCAGGCAAAAGACAGCAGCGGATGTTAGAAGAGCTGAGACACCTACCTATCATCCAGGCCAGAAGGTATGGTTGTCGACCTGGGACATCCGACTGCGCCTGCCCTGTAGGAAGCTAAGTCCCAGATTTGTTGGCCCCTTCACCATCCTGGAACAAGTAAACCGGTCACCTACAAGCTCCAACTCCCTCCACAGTATAGAATTCACCCTACGTTCCATGTTTCTCTGCTTAAACCTCATCATGAACCTGTCTCTCTTCCCACAGAACCTGGCCAGACAGAGAAGCCCCCTCCTCCCTTAATCCTAGACGAGGGGTCAGTCTATAAGTAGGGTTGGGTATCTTTTTTTTTTTTTCGATACCGGTGCCAAATCGATACTTTTAAAACGGTGCCGGTGCCTAAACGGTGCCTGAACCGATACTTGTTATATATATATTTATACATACATACACACACACACACACACACACACACACATGTTGGTTTTTGTGGTTTATGGGGACTCTCCATAGGCGTAATGGTTTTTATACTGTACAAACTGTGTGCTATTGCCCTACACCTAAACTTAGCCCTCACAGGAGACTGTGTGCATTTTTAGATTTTCAAAAAAACACCATTTAGTATGTTTTTTTAAGCCTTTTGAATTACGGGAACATAGGCAGTGTCCTCATAAAACACCTTCAAATTGTAATACCTCTGTCATACCCATGTCATTATACAAATTTGTGTCCTCATAAACCACATAAACCCGCGCACACACACACACACACACACACACACACACACACACATACTGTATATGAAGCTCCAGGAAATCCCCAATATGAACAAAGGCTATTCCTGTAACTGAGTAAACAGAAGATATAAACGTTTTGAATGATAAAACAAATACATTAAACACTCGACTAAGACAATATATAGTTTGTCTGTGTTATTCAAGCCATCTCTGGTATTTTCATAATAATTAAGTATATTTAAAATCCATTGCTAATCAATGCATTAGTAGCCTATGGAACATATTTTCTTCCTCATTCTGTGACAAGAAGCTATCAGATCACAAAAGGAAGCATTTAACTGGTGTTGTGGACTAAAAAGGTTATAATGTTCTATTTTGTTGGTTTAAACAGGTTTAAAAACGCGAATACAAGAGAATTTTAGCTTTAGGCATGGGCGGTATATAGAGTTTGTACAATATATCGATATATTCTTTATAATCGATACGTTATTATGAAGCAATACAGTTAATATTGATATACAGTAGTTTGATACGAGCACATTGATAAAATATCTAGGGAGGACACAGACTGAACTGCTGCGGAGAAAGTGCATAATACAATTTGTTCTAAACATGTGACAAGCTTTATATGAAGGGCTATAGAAACAAAACTCGTAAGATACAGTAGCCTATAGTTTATAGTTTCAGTTTAAAGCGGCTCGCGCTCTACCTGTCAGATGCTCTGACAGAAAGGCTGCGTGTGCCGCTGACAGAGATGCTTCTCGCGCTGTTTAATGTGTTTGCTGTTTTCCGTAATGCATAATTTACAATTCACAGGTATATTCTCCATCTGTAAATGTTAGAAAGCCATGAAAATATTTCCATTTTGCTGTCAGAAGTGCGTGAGCTTTGCTTTGCGATTCTCTGCTAAACTTCACAGACTTCATTTAGAATGAGCGCCGCCGTGCGCGTGCGCGCCAAACAGACGGCGCGCAATGAAATAGGAGCGCAATAACTCTGACTAAAATATAAATTTTGCTGAAATATTTGTAGTTGTAGTCTGTGATGCTGCTTACGTGCGTTTCGGAGAAACAAAGGACAAATATTTTAATCGATCGCTCGTGCATGGCACCGAAATGGGGCACCGAAATCTGCGTTCTGATTCGGTTCTAGTACACACCGGTTACATAGGTACCGGTGCCATATTGATACCGGTCTCGGTACCCAACCCTATCTATAAGGTGAAGGAGATTCTGCAGTCCCGGCGTCGTGGTGGACAACTGGAGTATCTCATAGACTGGGAAGGATATGGACCCGAGGAACGATCATGGGTACCCAGAACTGATATATTAGACCCTGCTCTTATGACTGAATTCCATGCAGCTCATCCGGATCAGCCAGCTCCTCGGGGCAGAGGTAGACCACCACAACGTCGGGGTGTTCGGCCCTCAGGAGCGGGCCGTGGGGGGGGGGGGGTACTGTTACGGATCAGCCAGGCTCCATCACTACCCAATCACAACGATCCCTATCACCTGAATACTGAACACCTGTCTTCAATCAAGCACTTCATTACCAGCAGCATATAAGCACACACCTCTGACACATTCACTGTCCGATCTCATTCATACGTTGAGGACTCTTTGTATTGCTACATCTATATTGGATACTTACCTGCTCTACTAACCTCCTGTGTTCCTCCTAGTCCCTCCTCGTCCCTCCTGTGTCTCCTGTTCTCCAGTTTCTCCCAGGCTCCGGAAGATTGAGGTGTGTGCATCCTCTCATGTCCTCTCCGGTTCCTGTAACGATCAGGTGCAAGGATCAAGCTCTCATCCAAGCTCAAGAACTATCTACAACATTACCACTCACCGTATTCCTGCCTGGATTCCTCACCCGAACTCTCTGTGCTATAAATAAACATCTTAATTTTACTAACCTGTCGTGTCCAGTCCTCTTCCGTTACAGGCGGCAGGTTTAAGTAAAATATAATGAATGCAATACAATGCTTCTTCTTTTATATAGCTGACTATCGAGGTTATATGTACAATGAATGTCTTTCCTGAGGTAAATGTGACTTTATGTCACAAATCCTGGCCATGAACTTTGGTTAATTCACCACTAGAGGTCACTCACCCATCACATGGACTTTCACACCACACAGTTACAGATCACACACGGACTACATTTCCCATCAGTCACAGCATTACACAATCACCTGATTTCAGTCATGTTCAGCAGTTCTGTGAGTTAATATATCAAGTTCCTCTATATGATGAAATTTTGTTTAAAGAGTTATTCCAGTTTGGACTCAATGAACCAGTTAAATCACGGTTACCCAAAGGGCAAGTTAATGTCCAATTGAGCGAATTCTTGGACTATGCGCTAATGTTGTGTGACTCTCCTTTTACTGTGGGTGTCGTGGAAGAGGAACGCGACGCTGCACTCACTCCTGAGATGACGGCCGCACCAGAGCACGCTCACAAAATGGTGGCGACAGCGGAGTCAGGTCGCACAATGGCGGTCACAACAACACCCCGTCATGTCAGGGCTGCAAAAGACATTAAAAATACTTCGTCGATTTTGGTCGTACAGATAAGTGTTATACATCAATTGAAACTTTGAAGTGTCTATTTTTTTGTGTACACTCACGAATACAACAAAACTTTGTGGTTTTGGAAAAAAAAAAAGAAAACAAACAGGATGCACTCTCTGTCTTCTCCATCTCCGCGGGCTGCTCTTCAAAACACGTCACTAAAATGACGTGTAACTCAGCGAAAACTCAACACACTGACATGGGAGTTATATCTATAGAAAGCTGGAAGTGTCTACTTTGAAATGAAGTAAGTCTTATCGAAAACAAACATTCTGTGATGAAGTAATCCGTATGAAACCAACACGATGTCTAGTCTGTCCCGTCTAACTCATTATTTCTAATGCGATCCCGCCCCCTCGCGTTCATATGTAAATATCACACGTGAGCCACGTGCTCAGGGAAACACCCAAAAACAAAGCCAGATCGTTCCTCCCGCTAACATTACTGTTCGTTTCTGGAAGAAGACACGCTGAATAAAAGCTGGATTCGCCTCAAAATAAGAGCAAGAGTTCATCCAGAAGAGACGAGCGATATGATGAGTAAGTAATGTTTCTTTTTTTGCATTAGTTAACGTGTTATTGTGACTCAAACTTGAACACGTTTATTTGTTTTCCCAAACGACAACATGATGAATGCTACAATGTTTAGAAAAATGTTTAATGTTCACAAATGGATTGAATAGCGTGCTAAACGATAATAATTAGTTTCTCAGATATAAAATATCCTTTTTTTATAGTACAAAGTACATCTTTTGTAGTACAAAGCCATACATACTAGGCTATATGACTACAAAATCATAGTTAGTTTTTTCTAAACAATAATAATTAGTTTCTCAGATATAAAATTTATTTTTTTGTTTAGGCTACGATAGTACAAAGCATGCGTGAGTCTATAAAACATATATATAAAAAGATGCTCCTGATTTTAACATGCTCACAAATGTTTTGGTTGTTTGTATTTTTTTAATCAGATGCCTGCACCACAGATGAATCCTGATGACTTTCTTCAAACTCAGAATCAGATGTCCAACTACACTGATATTATATGGTAAAACAAGCTCCTTGACCACTGATTATGTTTTTTTTCTTCTTGAATCCATGGAAAGTAGCAGAAACACTCAAATAACACACGTAAATATCAGGCATGATTTACTTGTCACTTGTTGAACAGAATCTGTTGCAGGAATGACTCAAAGTCTGTTCACATCTCTGTGGTTAGATCAGTGTGCACAATAATGTGTCTTTGACCTTCATTATGTATGTATTGATTATACGGTGTTGTAAATAAAATACAAATAATAAAAAAAAACATTTGTTCAATCTCCTCACATTCTCTCTTACCTGCCTCAAAGTCAGTCACACTGATGGGCCATTAGCAGCCTTTAGGGGAGGGCCCTTTGTGTCTCAGGTGAGAATCACTTAATATTCAAGGACATTGTCACTCCCTCGCATACAGGCTTTCAATCACAAAACATGTCTTAAAAAATTTTAATCAATAGATTGTTTTCTGTAAATGAGTAAGCAGAATGATTCTCACTTAATTGTGAAGTAAATATTCTAGCCGACAAGACTGATTACTCTAAAGTCTTATTCAGGACTATATAGTGTGGGTTTTATGGCCTTATTTCAGCTACATTTTTTTCCCCAAAACTTACTAACCACGCATAATATTTTTTTTCTAAAAAAATACAAAGATGTACATCCATCTTGGTCACATAATATTGTAGCAAAGTTTGTGCTGAATATAAAAACAAATACATGTTGGTCATTAGTATGTTATAAGTAGCTGAAATAAGCACAAATATCAGGACATGTCAAAACCTCTCAAGGGCCCCAAAATCACCTCAGACTAGAAGTGGCCAAATACTAAAGGTTAAGTGAACATTTGAATTAAATGCAATTTGGCTGATATTAAACATGGAGTTGTGATCTGCTGTGAAGTATAACAACACCAGGCCGTTGTTATAAAGTTTTTCCTTACTTCTAATGTTTTTTTCCACCACCATGGTCCCATAATGACTCGGTAAAAAAAAATGAGACAGAAGAAGTATTGAGACAAATAACAGAGATTCATGACACAGAATGACTGAAGAAAGATGAAACCGACCTGTTTGTGTCTCAATATCTTCATGTTTGACTCTGAAAGCGTCTTCAATCTTCATGTCTTCACTCTCCTCTATAATAAACATCATCTTTGTTTGTGTCTCAGTATCTTCATGTTCTTCAATCTTCATGTCTTCACTCTCGACTTTAATAAATGCCATCTTTATAACAGCGTGCTTCAGCAGGAGTTTTTCTGTGTGTTTGAACACTTCATCCTGTTTGAGAAAAATGAACAGTAGTCAGTTCAGTACTAGTTCAGTAGTCAGCACACTAGTTCAGTAGTCAGCTCCCTAGTTCAGTAGTCAGCGCACTAGTTCAGTAGTCAGCGCACTAGTTCAGTAGTCAGCTCCCTAGTTCAGTAGTCAGCGCACTAGTTCAGTAGTCAGCGCACTAGTTCAGAAGTCAGCGCACTAGTTCAGCAGTCAGCGCACTAGTTCAGGAGTCAGCGCACTAGTTCAGCAGTCAGCGCACTAGTTCAGCAGTCAGCGCACTAGTTCAGCAGTCAGCGCACTAGTTCAGCAGTCAGCGCACTAGTTCAGCAGTCAGCGCACTAGCTCAGCAGTCAGCGCACTAGCTCAGCAGTCAGCGCACTAGTTCAGCAGTCAGCGCACTAGTTCAGTAGTCAGCGCACTAGTTCAGTAGTCAGCGCACTAGTTCAGTAGTCAGCGCACTAGTTCAGTAGTCAGCGCACTAGTTCAGTGGTCAGCGCACTAGTTCAGTAGTCAGCGCACTAGTTCAGTAGTCAGCGCACTAGTTCAGCAGTCAGCGCACTAGTTCAGCAGTCAGCGCACTAGTTCAGTAGTCAGCGCACTAGTTCAGCAGTCAGCGCACTAGTTCGGCAGTCAGCGCACTAGTTCAGCAGTCAGCGCACTAGCTCAGCAGTCAGCGCACTAGTTCGGTAGTCAGCGCACTAGTTCGGTAGTCAGCGCACTAGTTCGGTAGTCAGCGCACTAGTTCGGTAGTCAGCGCACTAGTTCAGTAGTCAGCGCACTAGTTCAGTAATCAGCGCACTAGTTCAGTAGTCAGCGCTCTAGCTCAGTAGTCAGCGCACTAGCTCAGTAGTCAGCGCACTAGTTCAGTAGTCAGCGCACTAGCTCAGTAGTCAGCGCACTAGTTCAGTAGTCAGCGCACTAGCTCAGTAGTCAGCGCACTAGCTCAGTAGTCAGCGCACTAGTTCAGTAGTCAGCGCACTAGTTCAGTAGTCAGCGCACTAGTTCAGTAGTCAGCGCACTAGTTCTGTAGTCAGCGCACTAGTTCTGTAGTCAGCGCACTAGTTCTGTAGTCAGCGCACTAGTTCAGTAGTCAGCGCTCTAGCTCAGTAGTCAGCGCACTAGCTCAGTAGTCAGCGCACTAGTTCAGTAGTCAGCGCACTAGCTCAGTAGTCAGCGCACTAGCTCAGTAGTCAGCGCACTAGTTCAGTAGTCAGCGCACTAGTTCAGTAGTCAGCGCACTAGCTCAGTAGTCAGCGCACTAGTTCAGTAGTCAGCGCACTAGTAAGGGAGTCAGCGCACTAGTTCAGTAGTCAGCGCACTAGTTCAGTAGTCAGCGCACTAGTTCAGTAGTCAGCGCACTAGTTCAGTAGTCAGCGCACTAGTAAGGGAGTCAGTCATGACCTGATTAGACAAAAACACTCAAAATTAATAAAAGAACACATATCAAACAGACAATTAATATATAGGCATTTATGATTTCCGTTTGTCATGTATTGATTTGTAGATAATTTTTAATGAAAATCTTGTCAGATTTGTAGAAGTTGTCATATCATGTTATTGTTGTATGTAGATGCTGTAATTCAAGTCCTTATCAACACTGAATCGTTTGATTTAACTGAGTTGGTTTTAAAAACCTCAGTTTATCTATCATTTCTTACCAGCGATCAAACAGCGTGTTCTCTATCAACCTGTAACTGTTGTATCGGTTTATACACTTTAAAGGATTAAAAACACAAACCTTTCTCTCAAAAGAGTCGCGCGGCGCAGCCTTATGACGTCTTACCGCCCCGCCAAAATAAAAGTCCTGTTCAGACGAAACTCACAAATGATCAGATAAAGGATTGTTACAAAGAATAAATCACAGATCCCTGAAGTTATTAATACCACTGTACTTTTATCAAAAGGTGCATTATATTCTGTTACATTCTCAACAGATATGCTTTAATAAAGTCCCTTTCAAGCATTGCTATAGTCTTTGGCTTTAAGCAGTGTATTAAAATGTCTGTAAAAATAAAATAGGGCACAATCTACTATGTTAATATGAAATAATTTTCAGTATTGGTTTTCAGGTTACAATACAGGGTGATAATGATAATGTCCTGGAAAATTACTAGTATCTTTTCCATTTTTCTTTGTAATAACTGATCAACAATCGGTTACAAGCTACTAACAAATGTATCATAAATAAACAATGATTCAATTATTATTATTAAATTGAACAATTGCAAACAGCAGCTAACGTTCACGCGAGGTGTCTTTTGTTTCCTCTTTTTGTGTAATTTGGATGAAAATGTCACTTATCAAAAGTTGCCAAATAAATTTTATTAATATTTAGCAACAAAATTGGTAAGTTGGCAAAACTGGCTACAGGCAAAAAAAACAACCAAAAAAAGTCAATTTTGGTTGATTTTTGATGTTTTCACAAAAATGAGTTCATTAAGCCCTCTTCCCAATGCTCAAAATAGAAGTTAAACATGTAAAATAATCTTTATTTGTATGTTTTTGAGAGGTGTACGTTTTTCTCTGGTCACTTCTGGACGACTGCTGCTTCTCCTCAACACAAGACACGTCTCTCAGACGGCACACGATACACAGAATTACAGTATTTCAAGATATCTGTCTTGGTGAGTATTCACACAAACATAGGCTGCATCCGAAACCGCAATGAGTAGGTACTAAGGCTTAAAACTCCTTTGTTTTATTTTTCTTGTTGAATGTCTCTCTCGTTTCATCCGAGGCTTATAAATAACAAAAACAAATGCAATTTGAATGCATGTTTATATGAATTTTATGATTATTCAAAGAGATTTAATCTTTTTTCCCGTGTATATAATTTCATAGTATGATGTATGCAAACCCATTATAGTTATGTTTTCTGTTGTTTTTTTGTCATTATGATTGTTCGTTGTTAAAGATACTACCATCTTTCACTGAGCTTGTATGTTCTGCAGTAATAATAATAAATAATAAAAAGAAAATAAGAGCGACAGGCGCACAAACACCTCATAGCATCAATAAATCCACAACCCTACCTAGTACAGTTTTCCTCCATGTTTGTAATATCTGCAGAAAGGAGACGTCGATCAGCTGCTCAAAGATCTTACCTTTGGAGAAGACTGTTGATTTTACACTCGAAAAATGTAAGTATTACTACTTAGAAATTAAGTTTTCCTCAGAATGCATTGGTAGCCCAACACTTATGAACAATAATAATGATAAATGCTGACTAATAATTAATTCTACTTTTTAGTAAAACAAGCAAAATGTAATTAGCTTTTTCATATGCCAAAGCTATGCATGACTACACATATGTTAATGAAACAATTATATTTTATTTACTGACAACAACAGGAAACATGAACAAATGAGTAAAATGTAAATAAAAGTAACCATGACAATAAATAAACAAGTCAACAACACATAAAACAAAGCTTTATTCAAACATATTGTTCTTACAATCAAGTATTTACATGCAGTGAACCCACATCCTACTGCCATCTCAACACAGCTGAGCCAGTTCTGCAGCTGACCACCGTGTCCACCTTCACCTGTCTCTGCTGTCCATCACGACCCACACTGCTGCAGTCAGACTGAATCTGATCATGGATGGGAAACGGACATCGAGGCTATCATTGCCTGAGTACACAGAGAGGATGAGGAAGACCATGATGACGCCCCTGAACCACACAATCTTGAATCAAGAGCAGGAGAACATGTGTGGGACAATCTGGCTCCTGCTGTGTCTGCTCCAAACATCTGTGTGCCTGCTCTCCATGAGGACAACTACCTGTAAAACAATTACACAGAGTAAAAAAAATACATCTCATGTTGTCAGCATTCCATTTCTTGCCAAATTTCATTTAATATGTTTACAATTACAAGCTAATTTTTGATATAGCTTCATTACTTTTGTGGTGTAGTGAACTGGTAAGCAGAAGGTTGCTGGATCGATCTCTGCAGTCGTCACCATCAGTGTGTCCTTCAGCAGGGCTCTTTACTCCAGGTTGCTCCAAGGGGATTGGGGTCCCTGTAATAAGAGCACTGTAAGTCACTTCGGATAAAAGTGTCTGCCAAATGCATAATTGTAAATTTAAAGAAAAAATAAATTAAAATGTAAATGTTTTATGCAGCTCAATTAAAAGCTGCTTGTTTCTTAAATATTATTTATTCAAGGTACTACTATAATATAAATGTTTACATATATTTCATACAATTTCTATTTGGAGCTTTCAAGGGTTAGTTCACCAAAAACATATAAATTCAGTCATTACTTACTCGCATCCACGCTGTTCAGTCCTTGTGTGTGTGTGTGTGTGTGTTTCCAAACACAAAAGGTGATTTTCAAGTTTGTCCTGCTGGTTTCTGTTCATACTATATCAGTCAATAGAGCCTGACTTTCAGAAGCTTCATGACATTATATGATGATGCTTTTGAAGCTTCTGAAACTCAGGCTTCATTGATTGATTTCATTTCATTTCATTTATTTATATAGCACAAATAAACACAACAGGAGTTGACCACTGTACTCTTTACAGAGTATAAAACTACAATACAAGATAAAAAAGAAAGAAAGCAGTAAAACATAATAAACATAAAACATCATTAAGAACTGCTAAATGCTCTGGCCAGAAGATAAGATTTTAACTTTGATTTAAACTCATGTGAAGAGGACAGGGATCTCAGATAAAAAGGAAGACTATTCCAGAGCCTAGGTCCAACAACGGCAAACGCACGACCCCCTCTTGACTTCAGTCATGTTCGGGGCTGAGATAGAGAGTAACTGTTTGTGGACCGTAGACACCTGCCTGATGTATTCAGATTTAAAAGTTCAGACAGGTACGAGGGTGCAAGACCATTTAGAGATTTAAAAACAAACATCAATATTTTGAAATCAACTCTATGACGTACCGGCAGCCAATTTAGAGCCATTAAAATAGGAGTAATATGTTGATGTTTGCGGACTCCCGTTAAAAATCTGGCTGCAGCGTTTTGAACCATTTGAAGCCTTGTAAAAGAGGACTGGAAAATTCAAGCATATAAAGAATTACAATAGTCCATTCGAGATAAAACGACTGATGTTGTATGAACAGAAACCAGCAGGACAAACTTGACCAAAATCACATCCTCAATTTCTTTTGGTCTTTCTCTAGATGCTCTCGCTGGCTCTGGGCTCACTGAGGATAAAGAGACCACAGTAACATCCAGCCCAGATGAGGCAGTAAGGGCAGGTGGAGTGATGGAGCGTCTCATCTATGGCACTGGATTATTAGGTAGCTGCTGATGTGTTCACTGGCTTTTTATCCAACACAAATGCTCCTCAGTTTATCAACAATACTAATGGACAAATTAACTTATGGTTAGCTACTCCATGTCGATTTATTCACATTACTTACATTAATCTAAAGCAGTGTTGAACAGTGACTTCTACATAACAGCACATAACGTTACATCACTCACTCAGATGTCTGTTCATGTTGTGATGTGCTCATCTGTAATTCTTTTAGAATATTTTTCTGTCTCATATTAAATAAACATTTAGTAATCGTCTTTAAGATGTATGGTTTAAATGCACTTTGGTGACGTGCGTGTGGTTACTGGAGGTCTGGAGCTCCCCTGTTCACTATAGGCTACATAATAACATGTTTTTACAGCAAAATCATAAATATACTGATATATACAATTGAACAGTTTACTCTACAGTAGCTCAACAAAAGCGATTTTAACACATATAACCGTGTTTTTGATTTATAATACTCACATTTGTAAACAGCCTCATCGCTGTTCTCCATCACGTTTGATGATGATTTATTGATCTCCCGTTGCCTCCTGGGATAGAAAAGTGTCCATCGGATGAACACTTCAGAATCTGGGCAGAAGCAGTAGGACATCCGGGAACTTCTCGACTTCTCTTTTAAGAATACTGAGGTTTCGGAAATACTTATTCGCTCGGCTACTGCTTTTCCCCTACTATATAGTAGGTAAGTAGGCATATTCGGACGCACTTTAAGTAGACGCACATCCGAATGTCGCGAGAATTAATACGTCACCCAGGTAATTCTCGACTACTCTTTTATGAATACTAAGGATTCAGACATACTTATTCGCTCGCCTACTGCTTTTCCCCTACTATATAGTAGAGAAGTAGGCGGTTTCGGATGCAGCCTGAGACTTGGTGTTACGAGCACTTCCTCTGTCTGATTGCCTCTTCAAGATGAATCACTTTATGTATTCCCCAATTGTAAGTCGCTTTGGATAAAAGCGTCTGCCAAATGACTAAATGTAAATGTAAATAAAAAAATAGGCTATTTTATGTATTAAACTATCAGACACTAGTAGAAAACGAATTCTCAGCAAAAGCAGTCTGATTGGGGCTCATTTGATGTTTGATTCATCGGGGCTCTTACGTCTTATTGATGTTTGTTCATCTGCGGGTTCTTCTCTTACTCTTCCTGCTTTACTAATACAAAAACAATACAGCTCATGTGCTTATTGTGCCAAGAGCTTAATTTATATAAATCCACATGTCTTACTAACAAGAAACTATGATTCTAACCACAGAGTTCCAACCTCGTAAGTTTGCGATGGTGTTTGCGAATGTTCGTTTGAACTATGGTTTCGGGAAACACCGAATCATTGAACTGTGTTGGTGAGGACGGAACTCACGACCATAGTTGGCTTACGATGCTTTTGGGAAACGCACCCCAGAGCTGGCCGTGGTGTTTGACTACAGAATGTTGTTCCTTGTGCCACCTGGTGGATACTGTGTGAAGCACAACAATGTTTTTAAAAAATCTGAAGAAACGCCTTCAGGGAGCTCCGTGATCACGTGTGGCAATTTGCAGGCTGCCACGTGAAAATATACACATTCTCAGTGGCCAGATCTGTATATGTGAATATATTACCTTTCTGTTCTGTAAGGGTATGTGGGGGGAAATTATGCTTGTAAATTAAAGACCACGTTAAAAGACATTGTTTATGAACATAAGTTCTTGACTAGTTCTGGTCGCCTACCGTTGGCGGCTGTTGACATCACCGCGCCGCTCCTCATTCAGTCGACGAGAGTCTTCTGAGGTAAGCTTCATTTATACAGGCATCAAACACAATTCAGTTGTTTGTTTAACGTATGATGATGATGGCGGCGCGTGCACACGCAGCAGCTTCTCTCTCTCCAGACAGAACGGTGTGTTCGTGTTTTTTGTCTTGTAAGTCGCAATGTTTCTGCACATATTCATCTTGTCTACCTGTCTTTAAACGCGTGAGTCGTGAGTTTCTGCTCGATGTCGGCAGAATCACATTTTCAGAGATAAACTCCGCTGTGGGACCTCAGTCTGCTCCGGAGGCCTACACCATCACCAACCCCCACTACTGCATCTTGCCCATGCTACAAGCGGCATGAGAGGAAGCAGAAGAGGGGTAAGCGCGGAGGTATCCGAGCTAGGCTAGCGGCGAACCCACACAAGCCAGTTATCCCCACCATAGTACTGGCAAACGTTCGCTCTTTGGATAATAAACTGGACTACATCCGACTACTTCACTCTACTCAGAGGACTGTAAGAGACTGTTGTGTTTTTGTGTTTATGGAAACATGGCTTAACAACAACGTACCGGACTGCGCCATTCAGCTCAACCAGCTAACATACTATCGAGCTGACAGAGCTCTCGTCGAGGGAGGTAAGACCCGCGGCGGCGGGCTTTGTGTTTACATCAACGATGCATGGTGCTTTTGTGGTCTGCAAACACTGCTCACCCCTGGTGGAGTTTATGATTATTAAGTGCCGGTCGTTCTATCTACCTTGGGAATATACAGCTATACTGCTCGTTGCTGTATACATCCCCCCAGCTCCAACAACAATAACAGGAGTGAGGCACTGAATCACCTGTACCAGCACATCAGTGAGCAGCAGACAGCCCACCCAGATGCTTTTCTCGTCTTGGCTGGAGACTTCAACCACGCAGACTTAAGAATGTGTTTCCCAAAAATGCACCAACACATAGACTTTCCAACAAGGGGAAACAACACACTGGACTTTGTTTACACCACCCAGAGAAGAGCTTACAAGGCCCTACCCCTCCCCATCTTGGCACCTCAGACCACATCACTGTCATGCTAATGCCTGCATAAAGAACGCTCCTTAAAGTCATCAAACAATACACAAACAGATACAAGTGTGGCCGGAAGGGTCATCAGAGGCACTTCAAGACTGTTTTGACACCACTGACTGGAATACGTTTAAGCAGGCTGCCACATACAACAATACCACAGACCTCCAAGAGTACTCAGAGACTGTCACTGCCTACATCACCAAGTGCATTGATGATGTAACAGTGTCGTGGAATCGAGAGCAAAAGGTTGATTTCTTCAATGAAGTCAATGAAGCTCGAGAAGCAGAGTTCCAGATGTCAAAATAAGACTTTATTAGACAGAGTAACAAAGCCGAGATAACGGTCGCCGCATCTGATTCTCTGACTGTCCGTACATCCAATTTATACCTTTTCTGCTACCCAAAGTTGGTAGTTCCAGTTTTTTATGTGTTATGCTTGTCTGGTTTGCCACCATTAATTACTAGCCCACCTGGTCCATTTTTTAATGGTGGAATCTGGCCTGGTCAGCCATTTTTTAAAAATCCTTTATTCCGCTGCTCCTATTGGTTGGCAGTGATCCCATGAGACATACATCAAACCTGTTTACATGTATCTGTAATAGTCTGGAAAGTACCCAAAGTTCATAGACTTATTTAAGTTCACTGGTACGCCCCATTGAGAGACACAAGTGCTGCCCAATGGATGGACCTTTAAAGCTTTCAGTCTCCTTTAAGACATTCAGTGTTGGAATAATTCAACATATTGATCAGTATATGGATTACATTCTTGAACATATATCATATTTTGAGTAAAAATAATACTATACTGAGTAAATAACATTTTTTAAAGTGAAGTAGCACAATAACATATTTTAAAGTAAAATAACACAATAACAGTCACAAAGACCACCACTGTCCGGGCCAACCAGAAGCTGTGGCTGACAGGGGAGGTCTACAGTCTTCTGAAGGCTCGGAACGCTGCCTTAAGAGCTGGAGATGAGGTGGGCATGAGGACAGCTAGGGCCAACCTATCACGCTGCATCAGAGAGGCTAAGAGACCGTACTCCAGGAGGATAGCCCACCGTTTCAGCGATAGCAGAGACACTCTGAGCCTGTGACAGGGGATTCAGACCATTACGGACTACAAGCCCCCACCACAGACCTGTGACAGCACTATCCCTGCTGAGCCTCCTGCTGAGCCCCCTCCTCTAACCTCTTCATTAAATTTGTGGATGACACGACTGTGGTGGGTCTCATCAGCAACAGAGATGAGACAAACTACAGGAGCGAGGTGAGCCGCCTGGCGGGGGGTGCAGTGACAACAATCTCTCTCTGAATGTGGAGAAGATGAAGGAGATTATTGTTCACTTCAGGAGAGTGCACACTCAGCATGCACCTCTGACCATCAATGGTGCGACTGTGGAGAGAGTGAGCAGCACCAAGTTCCTGGGTGTACTCATCACAGAGGACCTCTCCTGGACCAACAGCACTGCAGCACTAGCCAAGAAAGCACAACAGCGTCTCTACTTCCACCGCAAACTTAGAAGAGCCAGAGCCCCAGCCCCCATCATGTGCACCTTCTCAGAGGCACCATCGAGAGCATCCTGACTAGCTGCATCACTGTGTGGTATGGCGCCTGCAACGCATCCTGCCGCAAGTCCCTTCAACAGGTAATGAGAGCAGCTGAGAAGATCATTGGTGTCTCTCTCCCCTCCCTCCAGGACATCTACAGTACCTGTCTCACCCGAAAAGCCCTCCACATTGCAAGTGATCCCACAGCTTCTTCAGTCTGCTGCCATCAGGGAGGAGACTGCGTAGTCTCCAGGCGAGGACCAGCAGACTGAAGGACAGCTTCATCCACCAGGCTGTCAGGAAGCTGAACTCCCTTCCGACCTTGCCCCCCCATCCCCTCTCTTACCCCACGGATCACTGAACTCTGACTCCCCCCCACTACACCATTTATATTCTGCACTGTTTTTTTATTTCACTGGTTTGCACTATCTACCATGTGCCTAATGCCACTTTATCTGTTTTTGTTATTATTATAATTTTTTCTTCTTTTCTTTTTACATGTCCTATTTGTATATTGTAATAGTTGCACTTTATGTATGTATATACATATACAGGTGCTGGTCATATAATTAGAATATCATCAAAAAGTTGATTTATTTCACTAATTCCATTCAAAAAGTGAAACTTGTATAATGTATACATTCATTCCACACAGACTGTTATATTTCAAGTGTTTATTTATTTTTCTTTTGATGATTATAAGTGACAACTAATGAAAACCCCAAATTCAGTATCTCAGAAAATTAGAATATTGTGAAAAGGTTCAATATTGAAGACACCTGGTGCCACACTCTAATCAGCTAATTAACTCAAAACACCTGCAAATGCCTTTAAATGGTCTCTCAGTCTAGTTCTGTAGGCTACACAATCATGGGGAAGACTGCTGACTTGACAGTTGTCCAAAAGACGACCATTGACACCTTGCACAAGGAGGGCAAGACACAAAAGGTCATTGCAAAAGAGGCTGGCTGTTCACAGAGCTCTGTGTCCAAGCACAAGCAATAGGGATAACCGCACCCTGGAGAGGATTGTGAAACAAAACCCATTCAAAAATGTGGGGGAGATTCACAAAGAGTGGACTGCAGCTGGAGTCAGTGCTTCAAGAACCACTACGCACAGACGTATGCAAGACATGGGTTTCAGCTGTCGCATTCCTTGTGTCAAGCCACTCTTGAACAACAGACAGCGTCAGAAGCGTCTCGCCTGGGCTAAAGACAAAAAGGACTGGACTGCTGCTGAGTGGTCCAAAGTAATGTTTTCTGATGAAAGTAAATTTTGCATTTCCTTTGGAAATCAGGGTCCCAGAGTCTGGAGGAAGAGAGGAGAGGCACAGAATCCACGTTGCTTGAGGTCCAGTGTAAAGTTTCCACAGTCAGTGATGGTTTGGGGTGCCATGTCATCTGCTGGTGTTGGTCCACTGTGTTTTCTGAGGTCCAAGGTCAACACAGCCGTATACCAGGAAGTTTTAGAGCACTTCATGCTTCCTGCTGCTGACCAATTTTATGGAGATGCAGATTTCATTTTCCAACAGGACTTGGCACCTGCACACACTGCCAAAGCTACCAGTACCTGGTTTAAGGACCATGGTATCCCTGTTCTTAATTGGCCAGCAAACTCGCCTGACCTTAACCCCATAGAAAATCTATGGGGTATTGTGAAGAGGAAGATGCGATATGCCAGACCCAACAATGCAGAAGAGCTGAAGGCCACTATCAGAGCAACCTGGGCTCTCATAACACCTGAGCAGTGCCACAGACTGATCGACTCCATGCCACGCCGCATTGCTGCAGTAATTCAGGCAAAAGGAGCCCCAACTAAGTATTGAGTGCTGTACATGCTCATACTTTTCATGTTCATACTTTTCAGTTGGCCAAGATTTCTAAAAATCCTTTCTTTGTATTGGTTTTAAGTAATATTCTAATTTTCTGAGATACTGAATTTGGGGTTTTCATTAGTTGTCACTTATAATCATCAAAATTAAAAGAAATAAACACTTGCAATATATCAGTCTGTGTGGAATGAATGTATACATTATACAAGTTTCACTTTTTGAATGGAATTGGTGAAATAAATCAACTTTTTGATGATATTCTAATTATATGACCAGCACCTGTATATACACACATATTTGATTTGTATTTTTACGTTCTACTGTTAGTGTTTAGTGTTATCTGTATGCACCAGGGGTCTGAGAGGAATGCAATTTCAATTCTCTATGTACAGCGGGGAAAATAAGTATTTGACACATCAGCATTTTTATCAGTAAGGGGATTTCTAAGTGGGCTATTGACACAAAATTTCCACCAGATGTAGCCATCAAGCCAAATATTGAATTCATACAAAGAAATCAGAACATTTAAGTATACAAGTTGAGTCATAATAAATAAAGTAAAATGACACAGGGAATAAGTATTGAACACATGAAGATAACAAGGTGCAAAATGGCATAGAAAGCAAGGAGATCACCTGAAATCTGTCAGTATTGAGAGAGAACCCCTGCCCCCTATCAGTACTAATTGATATCAGCTGCTTTAGTCCTAATTGATGGCCTATAAAGGCTTCTCATTACCTAGGAGGCACACAGGAAAGACTTCATGATGGGTAAAAGCAAAGAACTCTCTGTAGATCTTCGTAATCTTATCGTTGAAAAGCATTTTGATGGGAATGGTTATAAGCGCATTTCCAGAATGCTGAATGTTCCTGTGAGCACTGTGGGGGCCATTATCCGGAAATGGAAAGAGCATCAGTTCACCATAAACCGGCCACGATCAGGTGCTCCACGTAAGATCCCTGTCCGAGGAGTCCAAAGAATAATCAGGAGAGTTCTCCAAGAACCAAGAACCACTCGGGCAGAACTTCAAGAAGACCTTGCATCAGCAGGTACTGTTGTTTCAAAGAAAACTATAAGCAATGCACTGAACCGCCATGGCATCCATGCACGCTCACCACGCAAGACTCCATTGCTGAACAAAAAGCATGTTGAGGCTCGGTTAAAGTTTGCGAAAGAGCATTTGGAGAAGCCTGTGGATTATTGGGAGACTATAGTATGGTCAGATGAAAGCAAAATTGAACTTTTTGGCAGTCATTCTACACACCATGTTTGGAGAAGAAATGGCACTGCCCACCACCCCAAGAACACCATACCAACAGTTAAGTTTGGGGGTGGAAGCATCATGGTTTGGGGCTGCTTTTCAGCAAGGGGTACTGGCAGACTTCATATTATTGAAGGCAGGATGAATGGAGAAATGTACCGGAACATTCTGGATAAAAATCTACTGCCATCTACCAGAAAGCTGAAAATGAAAAGAGGGTGGACATTTCAGCAAGACAATGATCCCAAACACAAGGCCAAGGACACAATGAAGTGATTTCAAAGAAAGAAAATCAAGCTGCGTGAATGGCCCAGTCAATCACCTGACCTAAATCCCATAGAAAATCTATGGAGAGAACTGAAGATCAAAGTTCATAAAAGAGGCCCAAGGAACCTTCAAGATTTAAAGACCATTTGTGTGGAAGAATGGGCCAGAATCACTCCTGAGCAATGCAGACGACTGGTCTCTCCATACAAGAGGCGTCTAGAAGCTGTAATCACCAACAAAGGCTTTTCTACAAAGTATTAAATAAAGTGTTCAATACTTATTCCCTGTGTTATTTTACTTTATTTATTATGACTCAACTTGTATACTTAAATGTTCTGATTTCTTTGTGTGAATTCAATATTTGGCTTGATGGCTACATCTGGTGGAAATTTTGTGTCAATAGCCCACTTAGAAATCCCCTTACTGATAAAAATGCTGATGTGTCAAATACTTATTTTCCCCGCTGTATGTACGGTACATGTGGCAGAATTGACAATAAAACTGACTTTGACTTTGACATAAGTGACATTTTACAGGGGAGCATGCGAGGAAAACAGCTTGAGATCTTTGAGGGGAATTTATGGGAGTCCATCTCAAGTTTTGAGCTTTTATTTCTACTCTTTCTGGCATCTTTGGATTGATTTTGTTGCTTTACATGGTAAAAATATACTGGAACAGATAATGACAAATTCGTCACATTGAGCTTATAATGAGCTACGTTAGACATTGAATGAATATGAAAAGGTTAATATAGGTAAATGTAAATAGCTATAATTTGATGGAAATACTAGTGCTTAGGTGCTTTGTATTGTTGTCAGTTTTATGATTGTTGTCAGTTTCTGCACACAAAACTAACATTTACGTTATAATTACTTTATTGCAATGAATGTACTTAGAAAATCTAACTATATTTAGGCTAGATTCATATGGAGATGCTGCTGTAGTTGTTTAGCTGTAGTGGTTATGAAGACGAGTTACATTAGTGTTTGTTTTTGTATTATTTGTGTCAAATTGAGAGAAATAACAGTATTATCTTTCAGTAGAACACTTTTAGCATCTATCTCGACTCAAATAATGTGTTTCTAACAGCAAACACTCAAAATAAAGTGAGATGATCTGCTGATGATCCTGAATGCCTTGTTTGAATGAGTGTTGATTGAGGGTCCTTTATTAAGATATTCCCAAAGATATTCCTTTATTCCTTATTCAAACTGATGTTTTAATGAATATATTGAATTTATTGAAAGGATAGCCCCTTCAGGTGTGACATCTCATTTTCAAAGGGTCCTAAAAACACAAAAACAAAATATTACAACATAAATAAAACAATCATACAAAACATGTACACAAACAAATATGCAAAACAGAAGACATGCTCAACCAGTCCCTCACACCCACAGCAGGATTACAAAACAATCAATGTCATATATAAACAGAATCAACAAGAAAACTTACAAGCATATGTAATGGGTTGAGAAAATGTAATTTAGGAGTTTACTGAAAACAGTGACCCCCCCATAAGGCTGTCTGTATTTATACCTCACTATCACACACAGATGAATTCAAAAACACAAACCTTAATTTGTAATGCTTTTTAAGACTCGTATGATCACCAAGGCTGCAATCATTTCAAACTTCTATCCAACCTATCTACCTATCAACCTGTAGCTATCTGTGATAGACAGCATGACCTTAAAATATTCAGCTTCAAGCTGTACAAACAAACTACTGTTTAATCAAACTTCAGACTTCTTTAACTGAACGCCTTCAAACTGTAAGCTTTTAAAATAAAAATAATAAACTGATAGTTTTGAACGTATGTTTAATGCAATACACTTATGAGCGGTATATTCACGCAGGATTACAACTTCTGGTGAGGCACTTGAAGGATTTCTTCAGAAAATTGAAAGAAGAGTTTGTACCTTCAGAAGTTCATCTGAATCAAGCTTATGCATCGGCCTTCACGAAATCTCACGATAAGTGATGTTGTGAACGTGATGTTGTTATTGAATTGATGCAACACATTTTTTTAAGTTGAGAGGGCAAATACTCCAGTATTTTTAAATATTAAAATAGAAAACAGTCATTTTAAACCGAGTATCTTTATTCTATTTTGGATCAAATAAATGCAGCAGTGGTGAGATGTCTTCTTGTTTGGCAGTCAAATGACTGATAAAGTGGTTTAAACAACAGTTTAAGGCTGATTTAAAGCAAATAACAGTGAAGCTGCATTATTTAATAAAAAAAATATATATATACAAATACAGCTCATAGTGAGGTACACAAGTTATGTATTTTTTGGAGAAATCACATTGTGAAATTAGGTTGAAAAATTGCTTAGACTAAAAAATTATCTGTTATACAGTAAAAAAAAAAAAAAAAATCATAGTGAAATTTAAAAAGTATTTTATTTCTGTGATCAAAGCTGAATTTTCAGCATCATTACTCCAGTCTTCAGTGTCACAAAATAATTCAGAAATCATTATAATATGCTGATTTGCTGCTCAAGAAACTTTTCTGATTATTATCAACGTTGAATGATGTTATGATATTGGTGAGCTAATTTTCAGTGACAAATATTTTTGAAACAGCAGACCAATCACAAGTTGTGCCTTCTGTTTTCAGCAAGGTAATTTCTCCAGTGCTTACATTTGTCTTTTAAAGCAATCACTTTCATATCTAAATATACAGGTTCAGACAATTAAAGTTTGTGAACAAACTTTGAAGTTGGCTTGAGAAAGTCTGACCTATTAGAAGTAAAATGTCTGCAAAACATAGAGGAAAGAAAGCTATGTCCTCTCTTTTTCTCTTTCTCCCTTGTCTTAAAGTATTTGATTGTCATGCAAAAAAGCAAAGAAAGTAAACAATAAAATATGAAGATGGCAGGAAAAATATTTTTATTTTTATTTTAAAAGCTTACAGTTTGAAGGTGTTCGGTTAAAGAAGTCTGAAGTTTGATTAAACAGTAGTTTGTTTGTACAGCTTGAAGCTGAATATTTTAAGGTCATGCAGTCTATCACAGATAGCTACAGGTAGATAGGTTGGATAGAAGTTTGAAGGTTTTCAGTTTGAAATGATTGCAGCCTCGGTGATCATACGAGTCTTAAAAAGCATTACAAATTAAAGTTTGTTTTTGAATTCATCTGTGTGTGATAGTGAGGTATAAATACAGACAGCCTTATGGGGGGGGTCACTGTTTTCAGTAAACTCATAACTGGCATTTTCTCAACCCATTACATATGCGTTTAAGTTTTCTTGTTGATTCTGTTTATATATGACATTGATTGTTTTGTAATCCTGCTGTGGGTGTGAGGGACTGGTTGAGCATGTCTTCTGATCTTTGTCGTAGTATGCTGTCAGTGGTTAAAGTTGTCATTGCATGCTTCGCATGTGGTGCACTTTATGTACCATTTTGATTTACCTTTTTGAGAATTTGAAAGATAATAAAGCTATTGTTTGGTAAGTGAGATCTCTGATTGTAGTTCCTACCCCAAGAGTTGATCGTGCTTAAATCTGTTGACACCAATAAAATCAGCTTAATGTGGCAATTTACTGATCTGAAGATATCAGCATAACGAATGAGGTGAAAACAGGATCTATTGACATGAAATAAAGAGTCTTTTCAGCTGCTCTGATAACAGTGATGAGCCATAGACTATCAATACCAATGAAACAAGCCATTCAGGATCATCAGCAGATCATCTCACTTTAATCTGAGTGTTTGCTGTTAGAAACAGATTGTTTGAGCCAGAATATGTGCTGAAAGCCTGTTCTGACTCTGCCTGTTTTAGCATTTTTGCTTCCAGTACTGGTCATTTTGTATTCTACTGCTTGAATTTATGTTATTCAGTTTCTGCATTCAGAAGAATAGTGTGAGCAGCACATGGTAGCACATGTTTGACAACAATGCATGCACGATGCTTCAGATGGTATGGCAAGTGTAAACACATGAGTCAGATATGGGTCACAACTGAAAGAACGTGTAAACGGACAGCCAAAAAAATCGGATATAGGCAACAAATTGGAATTGAGCATCAAGACCTGCAGTGTAAACTCAGCCTAAGACTAAATCAAAAAATTAACACTTGTCTGTATGTGTGAATGAAGAAGGTAAATGGACAAATCTTTCCCTAAATAGATAGCAGTGATGTGGTTGCTCCACTGCATGGATCTTCATGTGTATCTTCAGGTGACTTTTAAAAGAGAAACTCTTTCCGCACTGATCACACGTGTGCAGCTTCTCTCTACTGTGAATCCTCTCATGTGTTTTCAGGTCTCCTGACTGAGTGAATGCCTTGTCACAGTCAAAGCACATGTACTCTCTTACACCAGTGTGAGTTTTCTGATGTACATGTAAACTCTGCAGCTGTGAAAAACTCTTTCCACATTCAGAACATGAATATGGCTTCTCCTTCGTATGAACTGTCAGGTGTTTCTTCAGGTTTGATGAGCAATTAAATGTTTTCCCGCACTGATCACATGTGTGTGGCTTTTCTCGGTGTGGATCCTCATGTGTCCTTTAAGGCTTACTGAATGTGTGAAACTCTTCTCGCACTGATCACATGTGTGTGGCTTTTCTCCGGTGTGGATCCTCATGTGTCCTTTAAGGCTTACTGAATGTGTGAAACTCTTCTCGCACTGATCACATGTGTGTGGCTTTTCTCCGGTGTGGATCCTCATGTGTCCTTTAAGGCTTACTGAATGTGTGAAACTCTTCCCGCACTGATCACACGTGAATGGCTTCTCTCCAGTGTGTATTCTCATGTGTTTTTTAAGGGATCCTTTTTCTTTGAATTGATTTCCGCACTGATCACACGTGAACGGTTTCTCTCCAGTGTGAACTCTCATGTGACGCTCAAGACTTTGTTTGTGTGAGAAACTCTTTCCACACTGAGTGCAGGTGATAGATTTATTTGCTCTTCTTTTCTTTAAAAATGTATTTTTAGTCTTTGAGCGACTCAAAGGTTTTTCTCCAGGTTTGACATGATGTTTCTCCTCCACTTCACTCAGATCTTCACTCTCCTTGCTCTCTTCCATCAGCTCTGAAATATATATTTTTTAAAAATCACTTTAATTAAACCAAAATTCAAAGAGAGAAATATCAAAGTGAGTCCTGATATAATAGCAGAAACAAGACAGCTGCTGTAAAACATGATGATTCTGGTGCGTTTTATAAATTAATTGAATGACTGAGGCACAACTTGTTTTAAATGTTTTTTTTGTAGTGAGAACTATCAATCATCTAATATTATTTTTAAGGGACAAAACAGATTTCGTCCCCCATTTACTTCCATAAAAAGAAAAATAGAAGAAATAATAAATACTCTAGTAGTCATTGGGGGGCAATATCTGTTCAGTTACTGACATTCTTCCAGATATCTTCTTTTGCGTTCAGCAGAACAAAGAAATTTAAACAGATTTGGAAGAACCTGAGGGTGAGTAAATGATGACAGAATTTTAATTTTTGGGAGAGCTACCCTTTTTGGTTAAAAAAAAATAAATAAATATATATATATATATATATATATATTATATATATATATAATATAAAAACACAATGTTATAAAGTATGAATTTTAATGTTCTTCAACATCATGAAAAGGGTTGGAAAGGAGTGGAACATTTCTGGGGGAAATTAAGTTTGGTAATATTCCAAGGTGGACACTTAATGAAAATTTACAGGAGTTAAAGGGAATGAATTGGAAATTTGGTTTAATTTATATATCAAATAAATTACTGAATAGATTTCATACACTTTGACTTTGGGACCAGTTGCTAAATGAAAACTAAGTTAAATTATTTCTGAGATAAAGGCTAGCAGCAAGTTAAGGAGACAGTTAACCAAAAATGAAAATTCTATCAATTACTCAGCCTCAAGTTGTTCTAAACTGGTATGAATTTATTTTTTCTGAACACAAAAGATATTTTGAAGAAAGTTTGTAACAAAACAATTTTGGTCCCAATCGACTCCCATAGTATTTTTTTCATACTATTAAAAATGTCAATGGGGCCAACAACTACAATTCAATACTCTTCAAAATAAGTTTTTCATGTGTTCAACAGATAATAGAAACTCATACAGGTTTGAAACAATATGAGGGTGACACAATGATGACATTATTTTCAATTTTAAGTGAACTAGACCTTTAACAACAATTTTGTCACATATACAGATAACACAACAGTGAGGTTCAGTCTTGTACTGAAGAATGCACTTGGTCAGTTTTCTTTGCATTAAATCTGGTTGTTTTAACCAAGATTATGTTGCAAAATGTTTTTTAAACTACATTTAATTTTCCTGTTATAGGCTAACATAAAATTTCCAGTTTCTTTAATGTTTTCCAACTTTGAAAATTCCCAGAATTTTGCATCCCAAATCATGAATGAAGAATAAACACCAACCTGTTTGTTGTTGAGTATCTTCAGTGTGTTTGATTCTGCAGGACTCTGGATCTCTCATCTTCTCTCTGTCCTCTTTAATAAACTCAGTCTTTGGTCAGATTTCAGCTCTTCCTGATGCTCTGATGCTCGTCTTCACTTCTGAACTGATGGACATCTTCCAGCATTTATTGCTGAACTGCAGTGGGAGGAGCTTCACTGATGATGATTCCAGAGTGGGAGGAGCTTCACTGATGATGATTCCAGTGTAGGAGGAGCTTCACTGATGATGATTCCAGAGTGGGAGGAGCTTCACTGATGATGATTCCAGAGTGGGAGGAGCTTCACTGATGATGATTCCAGTGTAGGAGGAGCTTCACTGATGATGATTCCAGTGTAGGAGGAGCTTCACTGATGATGATTCCAGTGTGGGAGGAGCTTCACTGATGATGATTCCAGAGTGGGAGTAGCTTCACTGATGATGATTCCAGTGTAGGAGGAGCTTCACTGATGATGATTCCAGTGTAGGAGGAGCTTCACTGCTGATGATTCCAGAGTGGGAGGAGCTTCACTGATGATGATTCCAGTGTAGGAGGAGCTTCACTAATGATGATTCCAGTGTAGGAGGAGCTTCACTGATGATGATTCCAGTGTAGGAGGAGCTTCACTGATGATGATTCCAGTGTAGGAGGAGCTTCACTAATGATGATTCCAGTGTAGGAGGAGCTTCACTGATGATAATTCCAGTGTAGGAGGAGCTTCACTAATGATGATTCCAGTGTAGGAGGAGCTTCACTGATGATGATTCCAGAGTGGGAGGAGCTTCACTGATGATGATTCCAGTGTAGGAGGAGCTTCACTGATGATGATTCCAGTGTAGGAGGAGCTTCACTAATGATGATTCCAGAGTGGGAAGAGCTGATCTGCCAAAATCAAAAATATAGCAGTAACTGAGTTTGTTTTTATAGGGTCAAAGATCAGATGTCAAATTTTAGTGTTTACATCAAATAAATTAAAATAAAATTAAAATGAAACAGCATACTTATTGTAAGTATATAAAAGAATAAAGGATCATAATACATTTTATTATTTTACATGATTAAAAATTTCTTGCTGACAATTTAGTAAAACCTAGTGGTTTGAAGGACATTGTCATTGAATGGTTCTTGTACTATTTAAGTGTGTGTGTGTGTGTGTGTGTGTGTGTATTAGTGCTGTCAAACAATGAATCGTGATTAATCACATCCAAAATAAAAGTTTTTGTTTACATAATATGTGTGTAATGTGTATATTTATTATAAATACGCGTCTTTATTTAGAAAAAAATTATATTTATATTTTAAATGTATATATGTAATATATTTACAGGTATATATATGTAAATATTTTCAAAATATATATTTTGTGTGTGTGTATTTGTATATACATAATAAATATACACAGTACACACACATATTATGTAAACAAAAACTTTTATTTTGGATGTTATTAATCGTGATTAAATGTTTGACAGCACTATATATATATATATATATATATATATATATATATATATATATATATACATACATATAGTTCTGTTTTTACCATATAAACCCAGTTTTGTCTTTCAGCCGTATACCAATTGACAAATGTAAGCATTTATCTGTGTATCGTAAAGTAACTGATGCTAATTCACACATTTTTATTTTTAATTTTAACATTCGGTTTTCTTAATTAATGGCAGATTTCTATAAAGTAGTAAAGAACTGTATAACAAGCATTTGACAGCATAGAAACAAATAAATGTACAAATTTGTAAGCAACTAATTGCCTACCTTCTGTTGACACCAATGAAACGAGCTTTTCTTCATGAGTTCCAGTGTGGGAGGAGCTTCACTGATGATGCGTTCCAGTGTGGGAGGAGCTTCACTGATGATGAATTCCAGTGTGGGAGGAGCTTCACTGATGATGAGTTATTCTGTTTCTTCATTAAAATAATGGCAGATATCTGGGAAAGTAGTGAAGAACTGTGAGGAAATCATTGAGAAGCATCAAATACCTTCAGTCTGTTTACACCGATGACATTAGCTTGAAGTGGCAATTTACAGGAGATCTGAAGACATCAGCATAATAAATGAGGTGAGAACAGAAACTATTGATATGAAATAAAGAGTGTTTTCAGCAGCTCTGTTAATATTGATGAGCCTCAATCAACACTCATCAGCAGATCATCAGCAGATCATCTCACTTTATTCTGAGTGTTTGCTGCTAGAAAAAGATTATTTTTATTTGGCATATATGCTAAAAGTGCTCTACTGAAAGATAATACTGTTATAAGTAACACTATGACATAAGCGATACAAAAATAAACACTAACTCGTCTTCATTAACCACTCCAGCTAAATAACTACAGCAGCATCTCCATATGAATCTAGTCTAAATAAGTATAGTTTGATTTTCTAAGTACATTTTAACTGCAATAAAGTAATTACAACTTAAATGTTACCCAGATAGCATGTAGTAATCGTCCCGAGCTCGGCTTTCAGGTCAGACTCGGCATCGGTTAGTGTTATCCGGGCACATGTGTTTGTGATGCAGCTGTAAAGCACTGGCCCGCTTCTGGCAAAGACTCCGCTTATTTCATTGATGAAAACCAATTAAATTCTTATTTTATCTAGTAATTTGTTAGCTGCACGTTTAATGATAATTTGAGAAAATATCTACGGTACGACAACAACAACAACAATAATAATGATCATAATAGGGGTCTCATACATATGTGGGGATGATCGCCATGTTGTATTGTTTGGACACAAACAAAACAATGGATTATTTATATATGGTTATAAGTGGATTATATGAATACGGTATCATCTAGGGTAAAAATGGTTAAGATGATGCGCTTATTTTGGAGTGTTATGCTGCAGCCGCTCCGTAGTTTCGGATATGTTAACAGCACGCGCGGCTGCGAACACAACTTGCTTGCTAAGATAAGAACTTCCTGTAAGCCTAAGTGCTTATTAACACTAAAGTAAAAACAATAACATAGCTTTAAAAAATTAACTTAATATAAACATGCAAATAAACAATAGTTGTTTGTTGCCTTTTTAAGTTGCTATAGCCAAGATTTAAAAGCAACTTTTAATGCTACTTTAGCCTACATATCGACAATGCATGCAGAAACCACAATAAAGTGTGCATTTACAAATAATGAAAATGTAAATGGGTTTTCTAAGTATTTTTTTACTAAATATTTGTGTGAATTATATTTTAAACAGATATTCTAATATAAATAGTATTTCCAGTCATCCTACTACCTGTCCGCTTGATCCTATTCCATCTCATCTCCTTCAAGCCATTTCTCCTGCAGTTGTACCTGCATTCACTCACATTGTTAACTCATCCCTTCACACTGGAATTTTTCCCTCAGGATTTAAACAGGCTCGTATAACTCCACTTCTTAAAAAAAACACTCTTAACCCAACTCTTTTAGGGAACTATAGACCGGTTTCCCTTCCTTTCATTGCAAAAACACTTGAACGAGTTGTGTTCAACCAAGTCTCTGTCTTTCTCACACAGAACATCCTCCTGGACAGTAACCAATCTGGCTTCAGAAGTGGACATTCAACCGAAACTGCCTTGCTTTCTGTTGTTGAAGCCCTAAGACTTCCAAGAGCGGCTTCCAAGTCTTCATTACTTATCTTGCTGGATCTGTCTGCTACTTTTGATACGGTCATCAGATCCTCTTGTCAACGCTATAGAGAAAGGGCATCTCAGGAACCGCACTCCAGTGGTTTGAGTCTTACCTCTCTGATAGGTCATTCAAAGTATCTTGGAGAGGTGAGGCATCCAAGCCGCAACATCTAGCTACTAGGATGCCTCAGGGCTCAGTTCTTGGACCGCTTCTCTTTTCTGTCTACATGGCATCACTAGGTTCTGTCATTCAGAAACATGGCTTTTCATATCACTGCTATGCTGATGACACTCAACTCTACCTCTCATTCCATCCTGATAATCCGACGATAGCTGCTCACATCTCAGTGTGTCTAACAGACATTTCTTGCTGGATGATGGACCATCACCTTCAACTCAACCTAGCTAAGACAGAACTACTAGTAGTGTCAGCTAACCCATCGCTTCATCACAATCTCACCTTCCAGTTGGGCTCATCTACCATAACTCCTCCAAAAACAGCCAGAAACCTTGGATTTGTGATTGATGATAAGCTGAATTTCTCAGACCACATTGCTAAAACTGCCCGGTCCAGCAGATTTGCATTATACAATATTAAGAAAATCAGGCCCTTTCTCTCAGAGCATGCAACACAACTCCTTGTTCAGACTCTTGTTCTGTCCAGACTTGACTATTGCAATGCTCTCTGGGCAGGTCTTCCAGCCAATTCTATTAAACCTCTACAATTAATCCAAAATGCCACTGCAAGATTAATCTTTAATGGGCCGAAAAGGAAGCACGTCACACCTCTTTTCATCAATTTGCACTGGCTACCAATAGCTGCTCACATTAAATTCAAGGCATTAATGTTTGCCTACAGAACCACCACTTGCTCTGCACCCCTTTACCTAAATTCATTACTTCAGACTTATGAGCCCTCTAGAAGCTTGTGTTCTTCAAGTGAATGACACAATATTGTGCCATCCCAAAGACGCACAAAAACACTTTCACTGACTTTTTCATTAACTGTTCCCATCTGGTGGTATGACCTGCCCAACTCAATCCGAGCAGCCGAATCCTTACCCATCTTCAAGAAACGGCTAAAAACTAATCTGTTCCATCTTTACTTGACCCTCTAACTCTAGCACTCTTTATTCTAATTTTATTTTATCTATCTGTTTTCTTTTTAGTTATAAACAACATCAGAAAAATCAGGCCCTTCCTGACAGAGCATGCTGCGCAACTTCTTGTCCAGGCCCTTGTCGTTTCTAGGCTGGACTACTACAATGCTCTTCTGGCTGGACTTCCATCAAACACAATCAAACCTCTACAATTGATTCAGAATGCAGCAGCACGACTGGTCTTCAATGAGCCCAAAAGAACCCATGTTACACCTCTCTTCATCTCACTGCATGCTCACGTACCTACCGTGCTACCAGTGGCAGCTCGCATTAAGTTCAAGACAGCAAGTTCATGATGCTTGCATACAGAACGACCACAGGCTCAGCACCCTTCTACTTCCACTCACTATTACGAATCTACATCCCCTCCAGAAGTCTGAGATCTGCTAGTGAGCGACGCCTTGTGGTACTATCACAGAGAGGCTCAAAATCACTCTCCAGAACATTCTCATTCACCATTCCTGGATGGTGGAATAATCTTCCCACCCCTGTCCGGAATGCTGGATCCCTGTCAATCTTCAAGCAACAACTGAAAACTCATCTCTTTCGGCACTACTTGACTTCATCCTAAACTTGTTCTTAAAAAAACAAAAACAAAACCTTTCCCTTTATCTTTCTCTCCTTCCCTTGCTAGCTTGTACTTATTTGAACAATGACTGAGACTTGGTGTTACGAGCACTTCCTCTGTCTGATTGCCTCTTCAAGATGAATCGCTTTATGTATTTCCCAAAAAGTCGCTTTGGATAAAAGCGTCTGCCAAATGACTAAATGTAAATGTATATAAAAAATAGGCTATTTTATGTATTAAACTATCAGACACTAGTAGAAAACAAATTCTCAGCAAAAGCAGTCTGATTCATTCATTGTTTGATTCATTGCGGGTTCCCTCTTACGTCTTATTCCGGTGTTCCTTTAGTCATTTATTTACATGCAAACAACAAGCAAACTTGTCAGCTTGCTTATTGTGCCCAAGAGCTTAATTTATATAAATCCACATGTCTTACTAACAAGAAACTATGATTCTAACCACAGAGTTCCAACCTCGTAAGTTTGCGACGTTGTTTGCGAATGTTCGTTTGAACTATGGTTTCGGGAAACACCGAATCATTGAACTGTGTTGGTGAGGACGGAACTCACGACCATAGTTGGCTTACGATGCTTTTGGGAAACGCACCCCAGAGCTGGCCAGAATGTTGTACCTTGTGCCACCTGGTGGATACTGTGTGAAGCACAACAATGTTTTTTAAAAATCTGAAGAAACGCCTTCAGGGAGCTCCGTGATCACGTGTGGCAATTTGCAGGCTGCCACGTGAAAATATACACATTCTCAGTGGCCAGATCTGTATATGTGAATATATTACCTTTCTGTTCTGTAAGGGTATGTGGGGGGAAATTATGCTTGTAAATTAAAGACCACGTTAAAAGACATTGTTTATGAACATAAGATCTTGACTAGTTCTGGTCGCTTACCGTTGGCGGCTGTTGACATCACCGCGCCGCTCCTCATTCAGTCGGCGAGAGTCTTCTGAGGTAAGCTTCATTTATACAGGCATCAAACACAATTCAGTTGTTTGTTTAACGTATGACGATGATGGCGGCGCGTGCACACGCAGCAGCTTCTCTCTCTCCAGACAGAACGGTGTGTTCGTGTTTTTTGTCTTGTAAGTCGCAATGTTTCTGCACATATTCATCTCGTCTACCTGTCTTTAAGCATGCATACAGTCGTGAGTTTCTGCTCGATGTTGGCAGAATCACATTTTCAGAGATAAACTCTGCGAATGCCGAAGTGCTGCGTGACCTCAGTCTGCTCCGGAGGCCTACACCATCACCAACCCCAACTACTGCATCTTGCCCATGCTACAAGCGGCATGAGAGGAAGCAGAAGAGGGGTAAGCGTGGAGGTATCCGAGCTAGGCTAGCGAACCCACACAAGCCAGCTATCCCCACCATAGTACTGGCAAACGTTCGCTCTTTGGATAATAAACTGGACTACATCCGACTACTTCACTCTACTCAGAGGACTGTAAGAGACTGTTGTGTTTTTGTGTTTATGGAAACATGGCTTAACAACAACGTACCGGACTGCGCCATTCAGCTCGACCAGCTAACATACTATCGAGCTGACAGAGCTCTCGTCGAGGGAGGTAAGACCCGTGGCGGCGGGCTTTGTGTTTACATCAACGATGCATGGTGCTTTTGTGGTCTGCAAACACTGCTCACCCCTGGTGGAGTTTATGATTATTAAGTGCCGGTCGTTCTATCTACCGCGGGAATATACAGCTATACTGCTCGTTGCTGTATACATCCCCCCCAGCTCCAACAACAATAACAGGAGTGAGGCACTGAATCACCTGTACCAGCACATCAGTGAGCAGCAGACAGCCCACCCAGATGCTTTTCTCATCTTGGCTGGAGACTTCAACCACGCAGACTTAAGAATGTGTTCCCAAAAATGCACCAACACATAGACTTTCCAACAAGGGGAAACAACACACTGGACTTTGTTTACACCACCCAGAGAGTAGCTTACAAGGCCCTACCCCTCCCCCATCTTGGCACCTCAGACCACATCACTGTCATGCTAATGCCTGCATAAAGAACGCTCCTTAAAGTCATCAAACAATACACAAACAGATACAAGTGTGGCCGTAAGGGTCATCAGAGGCACTTCAAGACTGTTTTGACACCACTGACTGGAATACGTTTAAGCAGGCTGCCACATACAACAATACCATAGACCTCCAAGAGTACTCAGTAGAGTACTCCGTTAAAGGATTGTTAGGCTGCATTAATTAGATCAACCGGAACCGTGAACACTTCCCATAACACATGATGTACTTGTTACATCGTAAAAAGATTGACATCTACGCTAATATTAGTCTGTTTGTTTCTTATTCCGAGGTCACTGCATTCACCAGATCAGATGGTGGATCAGCACCTAGAGACGACCTCTACAGCCCTGAACGTCAGCGGAGACCAGGACACCTAGATGAGTCCCAGAGACAGACCCCCAGTGAGGACCCCGTCACCTAGACAGCCATCAGGACAAGATCTCGGGAACCAGATGAGCCCTCCAATCTGACCTTGCAGCAGTTGGAATTGAACTGCTGTGTCGTCTGGCCAGAGGAGAAATGGCCCCCCGACTGAGCCTGGTTTCTCCCAAGGTTTTTTTCTCCGTTCTGTCACCAGTGGAGTTTTGGTTCCTTGCCGCTGTCGCCTCTGGCTTGCTTAGTTGGGGACACTTAATTTCCAGCGATATCGTCGACTTGATTGAACAGACACTTTTTGAACTGAACTGAGCTGGACGATGCCATCACTGGATTCAATAATGAAATGCCTTTAACTGAAAATTGAGTGTTTAATCTTGTCATTTTACATTATTGACACTATTTTCCCATTTTGATATTGTGCAGTTGCTTTGTCACAATTTGTATTGTTAAAAGCGCTATATAAATAAAGGTGACTTGACTTGACTTGACTCAGAGACTGTCACTGCCTACATGACCAAGTGCATTGATGATGTAACAGTCACAAAGACCATCACTGTCCGGGCCAACCAGAAGCTGTGGCTGACAGGGGAGGTCTACAGACTTCTGAAGGGTCGGAACGCTGCCTTAAGAGCTGGAGATGAGGTGGGCCTGAGGACAGCTAGGGCCAACCTATCACGCTGCATCAGAGAGGCTAAGAGACAGTACTCCAGGAGGATAGCCCATCGTTTCAGCGATAGCAGAGACACTCTGAGCCTGTGACAGGGGATTCAGACCATTACGGACTACAAGCCCCCACCACAGACCTGTGACAGCACTATCCCTGCTCAGCCCCCTCCTCTTCATTCTGCTGACCCATTACTGCACGCCGTCACACATCTCTAACCTCTTCATTAAATTTGTGGATGACACGACTGTGGTGGGTCTCATCAGCAACAGAGATGAGACAAACTACAGGAGCGAGGTGAGCCGCCTGGCCGGGTGGTGCAGTGACAACATCTCTCTCTGAATGTGGAGAAGACGAAGGAGATTATTGTTGACTTCAGGAGAGTGCACACTCAGCATGCACCTCTGACCATCAATGGTGCGACTGTGGAGAGAGTGAGCATCCTGGGTGTACTCATCACAGAGGACCTCTCCTGGACCAACAACACTGCAGCACTGGTCAAGAAAGCACAACAGCATCTCTACTTCCACCGCAAACTTAGAAGAGCCAGAGCCCCAGCCCCCATCATGTGCACCTTCTCAGAGGCACCATCGAGAGCATCCTGACTAGCTGCATCACTGTGTGGTATGGCGCCTGCAACGCATCCTGCCGCAAGTCCCTTCAACGGATAGTGAGAGCAGCTGAGAAGATCATTGGTGTCTCTCTCCCCTCCCTCCAGGACATCTACAGTACCTGTCTCACCCGAAAAGCCCTCCGCATTGCAAGTGATCCCACAGCTTCTTCAGTCTGCTGCCATCAGGGAGGAGACTGCGTAGTCTCCAGGCGAGGACCAGCAGACTGAAGGACAGCTTCATCCACCAGGCTGTCAGGAAGCTGAACTCCCTTCCGACCTTGCCCCCCATCCCCTCTCTTACCCCACGGATCACTGAACTCTGACTCCTCCCCACCCACACACACACACACACACAGAGTCCAGCACCAGTCACTTTGTACAGCATTGGACTTACCTCATTCAACTACCTTTTGTCACTTTAAATAGAACAGATTTAATAAGCTCTTTGCACTACACCATTTATATTCTGCACTGTTTTTTTATTTCACTGGTTTGCACTATCTACCATGTGCCTAATGCCACTTTATCTGTTTTTGTTATTATTATATATTTTTTTTCTTTTCTTTTTACATGTCCTATTTGTATATTGTAATAGTTGCACTTTATGTATGTATATACATATATGTATACATATATTTGATTTGTATTTTTACGTTCTACTGTTAGTGTTTAGTGTTATCTGTATGCACCAGGGTCTGAGAGGAATGCAATTTCAATTCTCTATGTATGTACGGTACATGTGGCAGAATTGACAATAAAAATGACTTTGACTTTGACATAAGTGACATTTTACAGGGGAGCATGCGAGGAAAACAGCTTGAGATTTTTGAGGGGAATTTATGGGAGTCCATCTCAAGTTTTGAGCTTTTATTTCTACTCTTTCTGGCATCTTTGGATCGATTTTGTTGCTTTACATGGTAAAAATATACTGGAACAGATAATGACAAATTCGTCACATTGAGCTTATAATGATACGTTAGACATTGAATAAATATGAAAGGTTAATATAGGTAAATGTAAATAGCTATAATTTGATGCTGGAAATACTAGTGCTTAAGTGCTTTGTATTGTTGTCAGTTTTATGATTGTTGTCAGTTTCTGCACACAAAACTAACATTTACGTTTAATTACTTTATTGCAATGAATGTACTTAGAAAATCTAACTATTTTAGGCTAGATTCATATGGAGATGCTGCTGTAGTTGTTTAGCTGTAGTGGTTATGAAGACGAGTTACATTAGTGTTTGTTTTTGTATTATTTGTGTCAAATTGAGAGAAATAACAGTATTATCTTTCAGTAGAACACTTTTAGCATCTATCTCGACTCAAATAATGTGTTTCTAACAGCAAACACTCAAAATAAAGTGAGATGATCTGCTGATGATCCTGAATGCCTTGTTGAATGAGTGTTGATTGAGGGTCATCAATATTAACAGAGTTGCTGAAAACACTCTTTATTTCATGTCAATAGTTCCTGTTCTCTCTCAGTTATTATGCTGATGTCTTCAGATCTCCTGTAAATTGCCACTTCAAGCTCATTTCATTGGTGACAACAGAAGGTAGGCAATTAGTTACTTACAAATTTGTACATTTATTTGTTTCCATGCTGTCAAATGCTTGTTATACAGTTCTTTACTACTTTTCTAGAAATCTGCCATTAATTAAGAAAACCGAATGTTAAAATTAAAAATAAAAAATGTGTGAATTAGCATTAGTTACTTTACGATACACAGATAAATGCTTACATTTGTCAATTGGTATACGGCTGAAAGACAAAACTGGGTTTATATGGTAAAAACAAAACCATATTATACATATATACAGTGCCCTCCACTAATATTGGCACCCTTGGTAAATATGAGCAAGGGTGGCTGTGAAAATAAATCTGCATTGTTTATCCTTTTTATCTTTCATTCAAAAAAAAA